>CM062229.1:18493007-18601558 GCA_031216235.1 Syzygium jambos
TGAAGCGGCGAGAGAACGGGCCTGATGGAGGAGCGGGGGGCGACGGCGAAGCCTGCACCTGCTGCTGCTGCTTCTGAGATGGCCGGCGGAGCCTGCACCTGCAGCCTGCAGGGCCGGCTGTGCTGCTGCTGCAGCAGCTTTCTTCTTCTTCTTTTTTTTTTTTGGAACCGGGCCGGTTCCAAATTTTCTGGAACCGGAACTGGGCCCGTAGGTCACGGGCCGGTTCCGGTTCCGAACCGTGGGCCCGGTCAATGGGCCGTGCCCGGGTTTGACCGGACCGGTTCTGGGCCAAAACCGGCCCGTGGCCACCTCTATGGTCATCGTCTGTTCCGGAGAGCCAATATTTTCTAGGTCTCCAAATAGCAACAGTGCTGGTTAAAGGGACAGCCAAAACGCATTCCCGAGTCCCCACGTCCATCAACCTAATCCAACAATGGAGTATTCACATATTAATATACCCTTTTATCAAACTTAGGTTGCTGAGTTTGCAACAATGTAAGACTAAGTCTGAAAGAAGATCCAAAGTAGTCGTTGGTTTTGACGTCATGCGTACATGGTAAAGGAAAAAAGAAGTTCGAATCTATTTCCTCCTTTTCTTGTTTTTCAGCTTAACCATTTGTTCATACCGCGGGGTAGCTGGCCATTTTTTTTTAAGCCACTTCTTTTTTACTACTCAAGGCTTTGATACATTTCAAAATCGAGAACTTTCCACTAGAATGGGTGCTATTCAAGAATAATTAACCAATCTCGATCTGGAAATTATTATAGATTACTCGTTGGTAGAATGGAAGGAATTAGAAAAAGAAAGACCCATGAATAATGAATGGGAAGATCGCAAAATTGGGCAAACTTCAAATTTATATGTTCATCTAGATCTAGTAGGGCATGTGTGCAGGTAGGCACGTCAGCTTTTTGTTCATCGACCCATCTCGTCAACAGTATCCAATCCCTTAAATGCTCCATTTACTTACGAATTCATGTTATAGAGCTCAGTTACGACCCCGTAAATTTCGCTGCACTGTCCTACAGATGAGTTCATACAATTCTTTAAATATAAATATTAGTGAAGAAGAGGAATCTTCATTTGAAGTTACAAGCAATTTTTCCATCACCTTTCTCTCCCTTGGAGCTCAATCAAAGAAGTCTAGACTGGGTGGGGGTGGGGGGTTGTGCGGTTGGATCCCTCACGTCTCCAACTTGCCGCGTGCAATGATTCACGAGCAGCTGTGTTGCTTCGAGTCCACCTTTGGCTATGGAATTCGACCCCTTCCTCGCATGTCAAGTTTACCCTTATCTATGTGTGCTAGAGCTAATGAAGTGGATCACAACTCATGTTTAATGGGCTCCTCGCAAAGCGGGTAACTCGTCTGGCAACAAATTAGGGTAAAATGATTTAAAAGGAAAAATAAGGTCTAGTAAGATGGCTCCTTAGGGAATTTTATACAAAAAATCTTAAACCTATTGCACTTTTATCAATTCAATCATAAACATTTTAATTGTGTCAATTAAATCCTAAACCTTTTCACATTTTGCCAATTAAGTCCATCCGGCTAATATTTAACGAAAATCGCTAAAATAAAGAAATATTTAAAAATTGTCATGTCAGCGCCGGTCAGCCAAAATTGGCCGAATAGACTAAATTGGTACAAATGCAAAAATTTTAGAAGCGAATTGGCACAAAAAATATTTAGAACTAAATTGGCACAATTGTAATAGATTTAAAACTTTCTTGGTAAGTTTTCCCCTGTTTTTCGAAACAATTACAAGTACATTCTTAACTTTGTAGCCCCTACCCCCCCCCCCCCCAAATTTCTCAAATCTCTTGAAGTTTTGAAGTCTTACAAAGCATTTTTCGGAACATTTGAATAGAAACCTAATCTAAAAGCTAAATCTTGCAATGATAACGCTTCTATATATCAAATGCTAACCATAACAATTAATTTTACGGCGTGCTCGTGAATTACATCCTGAACAAATTGTAAGTATTAATAAAGTCGACAAATCTTGTTGTGACATCTGTGCATTCTTTTGTAAGATTAAGATATTATTTTGTGAGATTTTGTAAAGGCTAAACACTCTGTGAGTTATTAGTGTAATTAGGGACAAAGAAACACTAAGAGTATTTAAGTGACTCAAGTGTTGTTGTAGTCTTCATTATAATGCTTGATAGTAGAATTGAGTTTTGCTCTCCACGTGAAGTAGAGTGCCGACCGAATTGTATAAATATGGTATCCAATCCATTTTCTTATTCTGTTTTTTTGTTTTCTGATCACTTGTTTTTCGTAATAATTGTCCTAGGAGCACACTTTGTATGTCAAAAAGAATTCACAAAGAGACTTGCACATTGTGTGCTTGTATGTTGATGAATTGGTTTCCACACGCAACATTGTGAAATAGGTCTCCAAATTCAAGGAGGCTATGATTTTTCAACTGACAAGGACATTTTATATCACAGAAGAAGTATGCCAGAGACATTTTAAAGCCATGTTGAAGCGAAGTAGAAGCTTTCAAAATATGGAAAAGGAGCCGTGATTGATGTCCCTAATTATAAGTGTCTGCTTGGAAGCTTGCGTTCTTTGACAGCCACCAGACCAGACATTACATTTGATGTCGGCCTCGTTAGCAGCTTTATGGAGAATCCAGGAATGTCTCCCTTGAAAGCTGCAAGACGGATTATCAGGTATAACAAGGCACTCAAAGTGATGGGCTTTTTTACTATGCAGCAAAGATGCTTCAAGAATCAGAATTGGTGGGTAACAGTCCTCGGCTCCGAAATTCTTGATTGGTCTTCGAAGAAACAAGAAGTTGTTGCACTGTCAACGGTGGAAGCGAAACACATTGCTACGACCAGTTGTCCTACTCAAGCTACGAGGCAAATTTACCTTACTTTCCGATTACTACATGAGTTTTCTCCACCGAATCTGCAACTTGCTTTAGCCATTTCCATTGTCAATAAAGTCCAAACTCAACCCAGAAATTATAATCCTACTGTGGCTTCATGACCAAGTCCAAGAGGGAAATCATCCCACGAGTTGAACCGTCAATCGTCCCTCGCCGGGCTGCAGTCGCTGAGCCCGGAGAGGGATGCCGGACCCTCGCCTGTGCCTAGGCGGTGGTGGCTCTTCCTCTTCCTCTCTCCCTCTTTTCTGTAGGTTTATTGCGACATCAGTAATTCTATTCAGCATTGACACCAGTTGAAACTGATGTCGCTTTGACTTGGCCTGTCAGGTTAGCATATTTGCAATCAATCTGACGGAAGGATTTAAGTTGAACAAGAACGCGTATAGTCAATCATTTTTTTTTTGGGTAAAGGTAAGAATTATATTACTTTTCATTATCACCAAGTACAAACAATCAAAAACGACCCTCATCCCAAAGGAACAAGATCCAAGGGGGGAAGGAGGGCCAAACACAAGAAGACTAACCAAAGGACAAAGGCCTATACAAGATAGAGACTAAAACAGTAGAGCCCTATACAAGACAGAGAACTAAGCTTCCAAATTAACAGAAGATGGAAGGTGAGAGTTCCCAGTTCCTTTGGAGTCTTCTATTTATCGGTGTGTCAGCAATGTTTCCTAAGGATAGAGCTTTGTCCTTCACCATCTTGATGATGTGCTTACGTATTCCCGGAATAGAGATAGTCTTGTTCCTGAAGAGATAGTCGTTCCGCTCAATCCATATGGTATGGCAAAGAGCTCCGAAGGAAAACCTAGCAAGTCAATGGGCAAAGGAAGGGCCTCCACAAACTTTTTTTGCCCACAAAATAAGGTCTGGCCACGGACGGTTGCACCATGGAAGATTACATTTAGTAGCCCAAAAGGAAGCCAGCCTGCTAGTAGCGGGACATTCGAAGAAAAGATGATTGATGGAGTCCGGTAGAAGGCAACAAAAAGCACATAGTCCTGATTCAATGCGACGATTTTGGAGAAGAAGAACCTGTGTAGGTAGCCGATTTAATGTCGCAATCCATAGGAGAAAGGAGTGCCGAGGGGCTATATGAGAGTCCCATACAAATGAATGGCAAGTAACTGGGTGGCCTTTCTTCCTTATGTGGTTCCAGGCCTGGGCGACCGAAAAGGATTCAGTTGGGTTTGAGTTCCAGATGAAGCTATCCGGAGTATCATCATGAAAGCTTGGAAGAGCTTCCATCCAATCCATAATGGCGTGTAGAGTGGAAGATGGATGCCATGTAGAGAAAAAGAAGTCCCGAACCGAGGAATCCCGCGGGATCCGAGATTGGTAGATATCCATATTGGTAAAGAAGAGATAAAGGGGCCCTTTTGTATGCCACTAGTCAAACCAAAAGGATATCGTCCGACCATTGCCAATCTTCCACCGGAAAAAAGTTTGGGCTGATACTCGTAAGTCAAGGATCTTCTTCCAAGTCCATGAGCAAAAGGTGGGTTTGGAAACAGTCCAAAAGTTTTTCTTCTGTAAAAAATTTGAATGAATCCATTTGCACCACATAGACTCCTTGTCAGTGAAAAGGATCCATATGTGCTTTAGAGTCAAGGCTCTATTATATTCAGAAAGTCTTCGTATCCCGAGGCCGCCTTCTTCTTTTGGGAGGCAAACTGCATTCCAAGCTACCCTAGCTCCACCCTTTCCTAAGCCAGGACCTTTCCAAAGGAATTGTCGAAGTATGGTCTCAATACCATTCAAGACACATTTGGGAAAAGAGAATATCGTGGCCCAGTACACTTGAATGGAATGTAACACTGATTGAATAAGTTGTATGCGACCAGCAAAAGATAGGAATCTTTGTGTCCAAGAACGGGCTCGCGCCGTAATGGAATCAATCAAGAGCTTACAATCCTCTTTACGCAGCCTGGATGAGATAATAGGCACACCCAAGTATCGGAAGGGTAAAGACCCTTGTTGGAATCCGAGACTTTGGATGATATCGCTATGTAGCTCAGGATTACCTCCAGAGAGGTAAATATTACTCTTGTTAGGGTTTGGTCTTAAGCCAGACCATCTTGAGAATAAGTCAAGAGATTCCTTTATAAGCTCTATCGATCTCATGTGTCCTTGTGAAAATAAAAGAACATCATCTGCAAAAAACAAGTGGGATATGCTAGGTCTCTTGCATCGCCAATACCACTGGAAATCCGGGTTGTCAGTTTTAGACTTGAGAATAGCTGAGAAGATTTCCATAACAAGAATGAAAAGGTACGGTGAAAGGGGGTCCCCCTGTCGTATCTCTCGGCTACTAGCAAAATAGCCATGCAATTCTCCATTAATCGAGATCATAAATTTGGTAGTTGAGATGCATGCCATAACCAGCTTAATGAAAAAAGCTGGAAAGTTGAAGGCTGTAAGTACCCTTTCAATAAAGTTCCAGTCAACCGTGTCGAAAGCTTTGTGGAAATCCACCTTAATGGCACATTTAGGTAGATATGCTTCGTGGTGAAAGTCCGCAAAAAGTTCTTGTGCCAGCATAATATTGTCACTGATTCTGCGGCCTTTAACAAACGCTGTTTGGGAAGGTCCAATCAGCATCGGAATAACCTTTGCCATACGCCTAGCAAGGATCTTAGATATGCATTTGTACAAAGTATTGCAACATGCTATTGGCCGGAAAATCGCTCATAGCCGATGCATTTGGGGATTTCGGCACCAACGTTAGGATGGTGTTGTTAATCTCTTTAAGTATGCAACCTGTCTCGAAGAAAGTCTTAACCGTCTCTACAATGGATGGTCCAATGATTCCCCATGTGTGTTTGAAGAATTCAGCATTGAACCCGTCAGGACCAGGAGCTTTGTCCTTAGCAAGAGAGAAGAGGGCAGATTTAATTTCCTCTTCAGTGATCGGCTGGATTAAGGTGTGACTCTGGTTGTCATCAAGGACGTGTCCAAGGAGAACCTCCAACTCTGAGGCAGAAGGTAGAACCGGTGCTGAACCGCCATTTAATAAAGTCTGAAGTGGTGGACAATATGGTCCCTGACTTGCTGAGGTTCGATGATTAGTATACCATCCTCTGTCGAAACAGTTAGGATCCTATTATGAAGTCTCCTTCTGTTGACATGGAGGTGAAAATATTTTGTGTTCATGTCCCCTTCTTTGAGCCAACGGATTCTAGATTTTTGTCTGAAGAAGGACTCTTCTTGAGATCTCAAGTCAGAAAAAGTTCGCAGGAGACTAGCTTCACTTGCCACGAGGCTTTGGTCGAATGGATTTGATTCCAAGGCTGTCTGAACAGCAGAAAGATTCAGTCTAGCCTGTTCTGACGGAAATGTATGAAAAGGAAGACCTGTTCAGAAGCTTCAGCTTTGATTTGAGAATCTTAAGTTTGCAACATACTATGAACATAGGGGTGCCAGTAATGTGAGTATCCCAAGCTTGGGTAACTAAGTCCAAGAAGGTTGGATGTGTAGTCCAGAAGTTGAAGAACTTGAACGGCTTTTTGAAGGGTCTAGGAAGTACAATTTTTATCACCACGAGGGAGTGATCAGAAATTCTAGACGGAAGAAAATTTGCTTCAGAGAAGGAGAATTGCTGAAGCCAATAGCTATTAATAAGTACACGATCAATCTTACGCATTTTCCGATTAGCACCTGAAGAATGCGTCCATGTGTATCGACACCCTACGTAACGAAGGTCCTCCAAGCCCGCCTGGTTGAGGCCTTCACAACATTCATCAAAGGCCGGGATCCACTGGGTTGAGTTGCCCACCCTGTCTTCCGGGTCTCTAATTGCATTGAAATCCCCGGCAACGATCCATGGTAAGTCACCGTTAGAGAGACGATAGAGGTCAGCCCACAATTGCCTTCGTTTCACAAAAGTGTGTTCACCATATACTATTGTGAACAAACAAGATTCCTGGAGGCTCAGGAGTCGGAGATGAAGATGAATTATTTGGCAAGAAGAAAAGACGAGACTAATGTCCATCTCATTTGGGTCCCATCCGAACCATATCCTACCAAGAGGTGAGGAGTCATAGTTAGAAATCCACCGCCAAGTAGTACATAGGCCTCTAGAGATCATAGCAAAAGAAGAAGCCTTCACTTTAGTTTCCAAAATCCCAGTACAGCAAAGGTGATTATTTCTTATGAAGGCACGGATTTCAGCTTGCCTCAGGGGATTTACTAGGCCCCTAATGTTCCATACTCCAAAAAACATATCTAGATAAGAAACTACCGCTAAAAGGATTCATACATTGATCAACAAAAATTCAGGGATTAGTGGTGTCTCCATCCCGTGAATAAAGGATTCATCATTTGATCAACGACAATTTTAAAAAGAAGAAACTGTATGATCTTTTGATACTCTTCAATTCTACATATTCATGTGGCGTAAATGGCAGAAGGAGGACAAAATTGTTAGGTGGTCCAAACGCATGTGATCCGCAGTTCACATGATCTAAAGAGGACCCGTAGCGATGGGTGAATGTATATTAGAATTGATCACAGCAGGTGGGCAGAGGAGTGACTGGCTTCGCTAGGTAAGTCGGCATGTCATCTCCGGCCATGATCACCACGATCTTCGGCTCTGCATCCAACGGCGTAATCATGGCCTTCGGCAGCTTCTCATCGGCTTGGTGCGATTCTCCAGAAGGGTGCTTCCGACACGAGCATGCCAACATGATCAGTGATGCAGATATGAGGATCAACGTTAGAGCCAGTCCTACAAAGAGATATGGAATCGGAGAGCTCCATATGTGGGTGCTTGACATAGAGCTTCTTGTAGCTTCCATCTCTCTCTAACGTCGCTCTAAGCTTTTGAAATTTTTTTGGCTTTCTCTTTTTTTGGTGGGTGATGACTCTTACCAGAGGATGGTGTTTCTTTGCGGGATTTTGCAGTGAGAATTCGAGGGAAGGTGGGGAATGAATTTATAGAATGTATTTCTGCACTGTCCACTGTGCCGTTTTCTTCCATGGGTGTTTCTATGTTGCTTCCGAGAATGCTTGAACACCCACTGCGACTTTATTTCCCCCTATAAAAACAAAGAGGAAAAAACGAACAGTAGTCCACGTGTATGAATAGCCTTTTTTTGGGTTTGGTAGTCAGGACATGTTTACCAGATAGGACTAGGATACGATAGAATTTGAAATATTCTATACAGACTTACCAAAAAAATTATCTTGTATAGTATTTGGTGATATCCGGATATAACATGGATTCAGACAAATATTATCTAAATCAGAATTTGAAATACATGGGTAGGCTCACTCAACTCATATCTCTCGCTGTCTCTTCTGGTCGGTGGTGAAGGAAGATGATACACCACATATCATCCTCATCTTCATCCTCTAGCAATGACAAGAGGTTAATAATTCCACATCTGGTGTGCGCTACTGCAGTTCTTTGTTTTCTTATTTAGTCTTCCTTCTTTGCAGGTCGCCTTTCGGATTAATACTCTGAAATCAATACTTGAGTCCTCCACAGCTGAACTCAAATCCTTTGTTTCCTTAGTGAAATTCTTCTTTGAAATAGAGTAAAAAGGACTATCACCCAAAATTGAATTTCAAAGAAAAAATATAAAACTCACAATTCATTACCTCAGGAACTTGTCAACGACTCAAAGTACTAAACAAGTATGAGACGTAGATCAAGAAAGTCCAAAGAAATAGAACTAGATTCCGGAAAGTAACCCCCTTTCGATGACCCATCATCACCAAATTAAATGGGTCGTAAGGACGAACCGTTCTTGGTGAGCCCATCAATTTAACCCATCACCGCCATCCTTTTATTCAGAGTGACGCAAAAAAAGAGCACGGTTTAAAGCAAGAACAGTGTTCATCGAAACTCTTGATGACAAGCAAAATTTTGCCAAATAGAATAAGACCTTCTGCCTAGAAAAAAGAAAACTAAAAATTGTTGGAGGAAGTCAAACGCTTTGGATGGTTGCTAGTGATAGAGCTGGAAGCAATGATCTAAGGCAATGGCATTTGGGGTCGAAGGCAGTGGTGGTGAGCCGACGGTGAGAAAAGAGATCATCTGAGCTCGAGCCGTGAGGAGCAAAGTGAGTCCATAGGATTTTTCTTCCTTTTTTTGTTTATCTTCTTTTCCTCAGTTTTTCCATATTAGATATTCTATCTGGCTTTATCTCACCCCTAGGTGGGATTTCTTTATCCAAATTATATCCAAACATATCCAAATTCAATGTTCTCCCAGACAGACACTGGATAGGATAAAAATTATCCTAACCCACCAAACACATTGACTTTTAAAGGGGGAAAAGTTAACTCTTGAGAAGCCGAAGGGCAAGATGAAATTTTATATGAAAATCGAGGAGAATCCGTGCACTGTCCACCAGTTTATCACAAAAAACACACAACTTTTTTGGGAGAGCATCAAAAGATACAATATACTATAACTGGATATTGCAAAAAAAGAAAATAAAAGGAAATTACACATTATTAAGTCACAAGAGAAGTGGTGGCTGGTGCAAACCCCTCCAAGGGAAATTTTTTGCTAGATTCAGACCCATTGAATTGAGTGAATCTTCACTATTGATTTTGTGAGTCCTATGGAAGTCTCAATCTGGTCCGATAAGACCAGCGATATGGTGGGCGTCAACACACTAAAGATAATTTAATCATCTATTGGCGTTCTACTGTTTTTAAGGTATCAATTGCTTTTGTTTAACTAATTTAATTACTCCTAAGCAAACTTATACCCCAGCAACAACTTCAAAGTATAGTCTGCATCACACTTTAAAATATATTTTATAAAAGCTTTATTACAACTTCTAAACCATATGTCACGCTCCTTTTAATTTAATAGAAAATTTTCTCACGAGTCGTTAAAGTATAGAGGTTTAAGTATTACACTATTATGACATGAATGTCTATATAACATATTAAATATAGTATGTAAGTAATAAAATACTAATCAATAATGATGGTATAACCAAATTATAAAGTTTGCAAAAATAAATAAACTTAACCTTTAATTAATACGAAATATATTAACAACCCTCTGTTGGTAACAAAAGTTTCACAAGAAAACAAACGAATATGCGAATATTTTTAATTAATGGAGTTCTAGAAATGCATTTTTTGGCAAAGAATAATTGCAAATTTTTTAAAATTCAAATTGAAAATCACACAATCCCACAAGATATACAATAATTCTCTTTGCAATAGGTCATCATGGATGATGAATATCCATAAACTCTTACGAAAGCAAAAAGATAGACATCAAATGGTTACCATATATAAGGATTATGGAGAATTCCCATAAAAAAAAAACTGAGCATATGAAATTGGAAAATGGTCCTGAAGCTATCACCTCTAATTTTCCGTGAACAAAGAGGAGCCAATGGAGAAGAGACAGCAAACCATTCTAATCTCAGAAGATTTTACATAAACTTCACGTAAACTCCAGTGGAAAATTTGATTAGTATGGATTTTTATATTTTTACAATTTCCTAAGTATTATAATTCTTGCTAAAATGCGTGTCGACATCGATATTTAAAATAATATTACAAATAAATTTTGGACCATCTTACCAGTTGGAAAAAAAACTCAATTTGAGGTTTGATGTTTTCCTTTGGGGACTTCAACTCATGTCAATGGCCACATATAAAGCATGCTAGCTCTGCTAGCTCTATTAGCAAATTCACTCCAAAGTCAAACCATGCTTACCATTAAATACGGGGCTTCAGGTCAACGTCTTTAATCAATTACCCTTTTTTTTCTGTTACTAGTCAAATACTTTCTACTCCACTCTCTGTGTTGTGAACTGCACATCTGGCAGCGTTTGGACATTCAATTTCAGGGAGTCGTCCTTCCGTCCATATGACAAGCTGTGTCGAAATTTAATGCATGTTTAACACCGGCTTGTTCTCGATTTATTTATTCAGAAACGGTGGAATAATAGCTATACTTTCTTAGTGGGGTGATTAAAGTGAACGTCGCACTGACTTCCCTTTGTGCCCGTCGAATATTGGTGAATGGTGGATGACGTAGTTGCTGAGATACCTCTCATTGAAGGTGGCTAGTCTTTTTTTTCGTATTTTGTTCAAAAAAGCTGACTAGTTCAATGGTGCCCATTGTTTAACTTCTGAACTATTGTGGGGCAACCGACCAAAAAAAAAAATAGTGCTGGGCTTGCTCTAGGTACGTGCACAAAGTTGGATAGATGTGTAAGATGAAAAAATAATTGATTGAGAGTGACGTCCAAAAGGAATATGGTAGTAATCTTTTAGAGAGGAAATCGGCAAGGATAATTATTTTTTGAGTAGAGCAAATGAGTCTTAGAGTGGAGGATGAAATTTGATTGTTAATTTTTATATCATTTTTGAAGGGTTTGAAGGGATAAAAGTGAGAAGAGGCGTTGAATTAGCTTAAGTGTATACCAGTTTGGACGCATGCATTACGCACTTGCAAAATTGTTTTTCGAGATAATGCTGTGATTTTATTTTTGCAAATGATAATTGTGTTGAGGCCAACAAAACAATCTAGAAGGGGCTTTGAATAGGTTGAGTGAAGATTATGAAAACTTTTGTGGAATATTAAACAATCAGCACTCAATATAATTATGAGAATATGTCAATGTGATGCTAGTAAATAAATAAATGTGAAGTAAACAGATCACACATTGATTTATAGTGGTCCAGTTTTATATCTAAGCCTACATCCACTCTCAAGTAATAGCCTTAATATCTACTAGATTCCTCTAATAATTGGCAATGCAAGTTATAAATGACTGGAGTTGTTTCCTTTACACAATAGATCACACTATTGGGACACAATCACTTACTCTTACACTTGTACATTTGTCTAGATGTTATTATAGTGGTTAAACCACTAAAGAAACGTATTCAAAATAAGATCAGAGATGATTTCAAGCTTAGAATACAACCGCATTATTTCTCATGTCTACTCCTCTTCATAGCTTCATTGCTCCTTATATAGTAGTCTTCAACCTACCCGTTTGAGTCCTTCAAGGACAATCGGTTAGCTGTTTGAGAGTTGTTGGAGTTCACAGTTGAAATCGAGATCAGTCACTTCCTCTAACTATTGCAGGTTTTCCAAATGGCTTATACTATGGTTGTCTTGTCACGCCTCGAACCCTACGGCACGTGACAACCCTACCAAGGTCGAATTTAGTGCAATGTCCTAGGAAGCGTCGCCGACCCAAAATCCAACTCAGAGAACAATGCACATGCGGAATCAATCAAACACTCGTACAATATAAAACAACATTACCCAGGGATAGCGATACTTAAATAAATACAACTTGCATTAATAACGGGGATTACAATATCCAAAGACAGGCATATACACCAACTAAAAATGGGTCAACAGTCACTAACTTCAAAAAGGGATAGGTGGCACGGGCGATCAGGCACTATCTCTAAAAAGGGCTATTTCAAAAAGTGTCGGCCATACCTAACTATGGTCAAGACTAAACCCTAGGGTAACCAGTCCGAATCGGATCCCAAGGACTCGGACAAGTCATCAGACGACTCAGACTCAAAATCTATCGAATCCGGCTCAGACTCAGCTCCCACTGACTCCACCCCGGAATCATTCTTCGGCTCTAACTCTTGCTCCATGGGCTTCGACTTCGACTCGATGTCGGACTCCTAGTCTATCGACTCCTCTCCCTCGGACTCAGTATCCATCCTGATGACGACTGGCTGAGCGCCGGAATCCTTCTCGGGCGTGGCAGCGGGGCTCACGATCTCTCCATCGGCGGCCTATGGATCTGACTGGCCTAATGCGTCGAATGGTACATCAAAGGTCCTGAGGGGTCCGTGAGTACCGAACTGATCGCGGAAACACTAAGCGAGATACGGATGAGCCCGGAAATGTGGTCCACCCTCGTCGACCCAAACTATATTGTAATACCTAACATAAGTCTCCCTATTCCCTACAGAGTATTCAATCACCGATCGCTCTATGCGATACGGGATCCCAAAACGAAGCGGCGCATCTACCATCTTAAGGGTCGGGGGTCTGAAAAGTGGGGTTTAAACAACAATGAGAATAAATCTCAGCGAGTAGGTCCCATAAACCTAAACTAGGCTAACATGCATCTCCCGGACAAGTATCATCTAAACACACAATGGAGGAATCACACGACTTAGGCCCTCGGCCCAAATCCAACATATAATTGACCCTACAAGTTAGGCACATAAGACTAACAATAATAATACAGAATCCAATCATGACACGTGCGCAATATCACTTGGCCACAACGCATGTCATGCACATGCTTATGCTCACACTCATGCTCATGCTCCATCAATACACTTTTACACAGTTGCACACTAGCACACTTGCCAATTTAGCAATTATTTACCGACCCGCTTAAAACGCATCAGGTCCGACCCGTGTAAAATGCATCAGGTCCTTTACTCATTGATCGATCTCCAGCTCGCGTAAAATGCATAAGGCTCATGACACCACTCGTGTAAAACGTATTAGGTTGGTCATATTCCGGTAATCCGGGTATCATCCCGCGTAAAACGCATTAGGACGGGTTTAATACCCCGCATAAAACGCATCAGGGCTTTATGTGATCACACGTACACATTCACCAGTTATTATCTAAATCCCGCGTAAAACGCATCAGGGCAATTAAGTGATCACATACTCGATGCAATCGTGCACACTCACATAATGCACATGTTATGCCAATACTTAATATGCACAATTCATGACCATAACAATCACACTCAAGCATCCAAATTTCCACTTTGAGCATTCAATTTCACTTGGCCACATACTCAATAAATATCACAACATGCTCAATTACTGCCATAACATGCTCACTTAAGCAATTCAATCAAAACAGCCATGGTACCTAATTGACACACAAAATCACGCGATTAAGCCAATAGAATTACGCATGCTTAAGGCCCACCGAGCATCTCATCATTCGGCCACACCAAGCACACAACATGGCATCAAAATATTAATCACCAATCACACCCAATTCATCTACTACATGGGCAATTCAAGGCACACTAGGCAATCCACAAATAAACCACATATTAATCAAACGGAGTCCAATTTGGCCCGCCATGATCAGCCCTTAAACAGTCCACTCTAGGCCACTAATCCACCTCCAAATCATCACATTAGGCCATTAAATCATCACAAAATCAGCCACTACTCAACCTGCACATTGCACCCATTTTAATCCACATAATTGTCCAAACTAAGTTCACAATGACCAGCCAACAACCAGCCCATTCTAGGCCACCAAATCACATTTAAATTATCGCATTAAACCACCAAAATAGCCACCAAGTCAACTCTAATCAATGGCTACTTAATCAACCCCTAAAATACCCTAATTACCCCTAAAATTTGTCTAAAGTGCACATAATCCTAATTAGGGTTTAGGGTTTGTACTCACTAGGTCTTAAGCTCCAAATATGGCTGAACAAGGAGGAGGAATGGGCTGGACGGTGGTTGGCTCAAGCCGGTTCAGTGGCGGCGCCCCGGCAGTCCTCACAGCAACGGACGGTGGGCGGCCCTCAGCTCGCTCACACAGCGAGGGGGTGACGATGATGGTGCTAAAATGAGAAGGAAGAGAGAGATAGAGAGAGTCGGTTGGGTGGTGATGGTGATGAGGCGAGATGGTGGTGGACGGGTGGTGGTGAGCGGTGTGCGGCACCGACGGGCGGCGGCGGGCTGCTCCAGTGTCTCCTTCATGTGGCCAAGAAGAGAAGGGGAGAGGGAAAGTGAGGCGTGAGAGAGGAGAGTGGCCGGTGCAAATGGTGAGAGTGAGAGGAGAGAGAGATTGCAAGAAGTGTTTTGTGCAAAGTGGTGAGTGGGGTGGTTGACCAAACCCACTAAAATTTTCCATCCTATCACTCCACTAAAAATATGATCCAATGGCTAGAATTTGAAGATCAATCTGATCAATCTGATCAATCCACTTTCAATGGCCAAGATTCAATCTTACTCAAAATATCTAGGGGCATTTAGGGAATAAGCAAGAGTAATGGGGGCACTAATGACCAATATTTTCGGCCACTAATGGGCTGAACAAGTCCAATATTAACCCTCCAAAATTCGGAATTAAGGCACGGGGCTTAGGGGCAATTTGGTAATTTTGCACTTCCGATCTGAAATTCCATTTTTCGATCACACCGATCCCAAATATGATTGGCCACACTTATACGATGTTGTCCTTGTGAAATAGTCGCGCACGTCCGTGAAATTCGACACCGAAGTCCGAATTCAATTCAACGATTAATTTCGCTCAAATGCGATTTTAGCATCTCTCACTAACAGGCGGCTGTTTAGGGGATACGCGTATCGACTTAGGATACTCGAGTTGTGACGGTCTCGACTTCCAAGAGAACGCAAGGATTTATCACTAGTTTCGGGAGTCGCGATCATTCGGAACAAGTTCAGGATTGTTCGCCACGCGTACAGTCGATCGTGCAGAATCACCCGCGATTCGATCGTACATTGTTGGCCAAACCAAATCCGGCACCCTCCTTGGATCGGCTCACATTGGCCCAAAATATTTCCTCGTCGTTCCTCTGAATCGAAGTTCGATTCACAATCGAGTTCTTGAGTCCACATACCGTTTTCCTAGTTAGCCATGCCCTATTGGTCAGTATCCCGAGAATGATCAGTTCCGGGAGAGACTCACTAAAACGAAATGAGAAATACATATCTATTTCATTGATCACAAAAGTGGGTCGAATTTAGGATGTTAGATGTCTTGTCCTTAACGCAGAAATCCTAGGAGTTTCTTTTCTAATACCTTTCCTAGTTTTTCAGCTATGGAGTCTAAAGTCGCAACGGCTATCTTTTGTACTTCCAGCAGTCATCTTCTACGTCTTTCTCACCACCATAAGAGCCAATGCATCAAAAATCACAATCCGACACTCCACCATCAGTAGGTACAAATTGTGAGTGACTTGGTTGATGATCTTCAATGACAATATCGACCAAGGTGATGCATTTTGATAGGACCACTGATCCTTTCACTCTTATCAGTGCCAATGACTTCCAAGAATCATTAACTTAACGAAAGTAGCTTCAAGCCTCCACACAACCATGAGATACCATTCTCACCGGTGCTTGTTCACCTTAACAATAACAGCCTTGATTCTTGTCTTTGCTGATGCAAAAGAACCAATGATATCTGCAACACTAAGTTACCGTCTGCATACATCTTGATAAACATTAGTACCAAAGACAGTTTGGCAATCATCAAAATTTATAGGAATTTTTCTTGCAACAATCTCCTATTTTTTGATGATAACAAAATTGTCCCGTATATATGAGTAAAAAAATGGAATTGATATATTTGCATTGAAAATAATTAGGGTCTGCTTATCAGTATATTTGGGCATTAAGAGCAAAGCTACTATAAAGCATATGACAGAGAGCAAATAATGTAAGCATTAGCATAACGCATACTTAAATGAGCATTCAGCAAAGATTTCAATATTATTCATGATATCGGTCAAAATGTTTAAATATAAGCGTATATCGCACATAATCATCATATCGCGTACTCTCCCCTTTTTTATCAACAAAAAAAAAAGTAGGAGTGGTCATGACAAACAAAAGAGTTCATTCATTAACCAACAGGAAATAACATGATCAACAGTTCAAACAAAAAAGAAAACGTTGGGAATATCATATCCTAAGGGTCTAGGATCGATGAGATCTTCTCCTGGTTGAGGGAGGAGTTCTTGCTTCAACAGCAGAGGGTTCTCGAAATGGACGAACATCATTATAGCACCGAAGGTTCACGATGGATTGCTCTAAGCGTACTAAGTACAGGTCAATCGAATTGACATGGCTTTGCACATTCAAAATAGCCTTATAAAGCATAGCATTAGACGATTCATCCTTGGTCAAGCCCAGGCTCCCAGTGAGATGTAGATTTCCTTGAGCGAGAGCGAGGAGCTAGAGGTTTTGGCGGTGCCACTAGTGCTATGCTTATGCTGCGCATAGCCCTTTCCACACCTTCTTTCAACCTTTCCTTCGGTAGTTCTTTTGAAGCCTCATCGTCACCAAGTCCTAGGCGAACAATCTCATTGCGCTAATTCACCCATCTTTCCGATGTCATGCGCAGCATCATCTTCATCAGAGTTTCTTTGCCAATTTCCACATTGGATAACTTATCTTCCTTAAAAACATCATTGATGATGATTCCTTCTGCACTTAAAATGAGAGTGATGAGAGTTCTATATGGTAGCTTTCCTGACTTCCTCTTAACCAAACGATTCATATGCAGAATAATCAGATGTGCTAGTGAGAAGTTTACCTCGTTCATTATTTCCCAAAGAAGTCACGCTTCATAATGTGAAAAATCATTGGTGGAGCTGGATTTCGAAAGGAGGTGCATGATCAAAATTTTCTAAATCAAGTTGACTTTAAGGGGCAGCATGCTCAAAGAGATTTTTTCCCTTCGAATCAGCTCGGTGCTCTCCAGATTGAACGAGTAAGTTTCAGAGGAGCTTACAGGAATCTTTTCAAAACGGCTTAGGGGATGCTGAATGAGATCAGTGAGTGCTTCAACGGTAACAGTATAATCATGTATTTGGAAAGTGAAAATGAAGCTGTTACGGTTTGGAAAACAAAGACTTGAGTATAATTTGGCCACAATGTATGCATAAACTTCTTGCAGAGAATAGAAGAAATTTAGGAAACGACGATCAAACATGTCTTTGATGAAAAACCTATTCCTTCCTAAATAAGAAAAAATCGACAGAGCAATTTGCAATTAGTTCAGGAGAAAGCAGGGATTAAAAATTTTGCTCATGATCAGCAAACAAAAACAAAGGGAATTCGAAAGATGGATCAAGAGGAAAACCTTCGATGGTTTCAAACTGAGAGTATACATGATCCTCATCATCATCTTTCCCCTTGTACACTTGCAGTTCCTTAGTCTCAGTGGTTGGTACAGTGAGTGGTTTTTCAGCGCCAGTGACAATCCCCTCTACCAGAGTCACTAGGTACATTTCTTTGGCCTATGGTTTGTTCACCTGTCCTTTGCTCGGATCTTTCATCTTCAAGAGTTTCTTGATCCTACTGATCAATACCTTCACCCAGTTCTTCTTCGTCAACGGTTTCCTTTTCCTTATCCTTATCAATTGGAGTGACATGCTCTGGTTCCTCAACAATAGTCTTGTCAGTAGGAGCGACGCTGAAGATCATAGGCGCAGAGGTTGATGCTGCAGCAGCACTTTCTGTGGGTACGAGACCTTGTTGTTGCAATAGTCTCAAGAGCGTGATAAGTAGGTTGTTCCAAGTGGCTTGGTCCATCTTCAATTTGAGGATAGAATTGTGCAAGAAGCTAATGCTGTTGTCCGGTGCTAATTAATGGGTACTTCCAATCCAGGTGCAGTGAGGATAGCTTCTTGAATGGATTGAACAGGAGCATGTTTGTAACATCCTGAATTTCGACTCATATATTATTTCTCATTTAATTTTAGTAAGCCTCTCCCAGACTTAATCAATCGCAGGATACTAACCAAAAGGGAATGGCTAATTAGGAAAACAGTACGTGAACCAGGGACCTGATCACGAATTGGGCGCCGATCCCAAGAAACGACAAGGAAAAATTTTGGGCCAACGTGGGCCAATCCTAGGAAGGTGACGGATTTAGTTTAGCCAATGACGTACGATTAGATCGTGGGTGATTCCGCACGACCGAGAGTACGCGTGGCAAACAAATCCCGAACTTAAATCGAACGATCTCGACCTCTAAAACTAGCGATAATTCTTCGTATTCTCTCGATAATCGAGACCGTCACGACTCGAGTAACCCTAGGTCGATACGCATAACCCCTAAACAGCCGCCCGTTATTGAGAGACCCTAAGATTTTAAATTGAGCAATTTTGATCGCAAAATTGGATCCGGACTTGGACGTTGAATTTCGTGGGCGTATACGACTATTTTGCGAGGACGACGTCATTTTAGAGTGGCTAAATATATTTGGGATCAGTACGGTCGAAAATTGAAAATTCAGCCCGAAATCGGAAAATTACCATTTTGCCCCTAGGCCTATTTTGGGGTATTTCGAATTTTGAGAATTTTTGGAGATTAAATTTAGGGATTAAATTGAGAATAAACATTAGCACAATAATTCATATTTTCCTTGGACCAAAGTGCCC
This sequence comes from Syzygium jambos, assembly GCA_031216235.1. Classification (NCBI taxonomy): domain Eukaryota; kingdom Viridiplantae; phylum Streptophyta; class Magnoliopsida; order Myrtales; family Myrtaceae; genus Syzygium; species Syzygium jambos. Next base: position 18,512,065 of record CM062229.1, read on the forward strand.
TCAATTATTTGGATAAGGATGGATCCCCACTTTTGGCTTAAAGGGCAAGACGAGAATATTGGGAAAGTTTGGTCAAAGTATATTAAATGCTCTTGTCTCTCTCTCATTACTTCTTCACCAAGCCTACACTCTCTCCCTCTCATTTCCCTCTCAATCTCGCCGGCTCTCTCTCTTTCCCTCTCTCTCGGCCGTGAACGCCAATCATCGCTGGAAGGGCCGCTGCTTGTCGAGACCGCCGCCGGACTCTGTCCCGCCAACACCACCAGACCGTCCCATCCTCTCCACCCTCTCATCTCCTTCCCTTTCGGCCGTGGGGATCAGCCCCCTTGGCCGCGCGCCGTCAACGCAGATCGCCACCGCCACCCTTGCAAGCTGCCGGCCGCCGTGCCACCACCACCAGACCAACCTGTTTCCTCTCTCCCTCTCCTTTTGGCCATCACAAACTAGCATCACCACCCTTCGTCGTCATCCGCGCCATTGAATTGCCCGTCGCTGCTGCACACGCCGCCGATCAGCCGCCATCTCCGCCTGTCCAGCTTGTTTTAGAGCCTAGATTAGGTGAGTAATTAACCCTAAACCTTAATTAGGACTTCAATGCATTTCTAGATAGGTTAGGTTGATTTTAGTGGTTAATTGGATGGATTTTAGGGGTAATTAGTGATGGACATGTTATGGCTGTTTTGTGGTGGATTTAGTGATTTAATGTGCTGATTTAGGAATGGAATTAATGGCCTAGAGGGGCTGATTAGATGGCTGTCCATGAGGGCTCAATTGGATTGAGTTTGATTAATTTTGGGATTAAACGGTGTAATTGCCGAACATGCCTAGACTAATCAATTAGTGGCTGAATTACACTTGGTTGTGTTCAATTTTGTGGTGCCATGTGTGTGTCCTAATATGGCCGAATGGGTGTGGCATGGCGGGCCTCTAGTGCGTGGTTTTGTGGTGCACTAATTGCATGATTTATGTGCCGTGTCGAATTGTGCTTAATTGAAAATTGGACATGCCAATGAGATGTTGATTGGTCATATTATGGCACAAATTGAGCATGTCTTGACATTGTTGATTTATGTACTCGTGATTTAAATTGAGTGCCCATTATGCATGGTTTCGCATATCGCATATTGAATTTGGGCTTGAATCATGAGTTGTGAGAGTACACGTGCCTGATATGATTATTTGATCGCCTAATTGCCCTGACGCGTTTTACGCGGGGTTTAGATAAAAATTAGCTATGTGCACGTGTGGTCATAATAAGCCCTGATGCATTTTATGCGGGGTATTAATTCCATCCTGATGCGTTTTACGCGGGATGATGCCCGGTTCGTCCGGAAGACGGCTAGCCTGATGCATTTTACGCGGGCTTTGGTCCGTAAGGAGATCGGTGTTGTGCCTGATGCGTTTGGATGCGGGCTAGAGATACTAGGCCTAATACGTTTTACGTGGGCCATGAAGTATTGGTAATTGAGAAATAGACCTGATGCGTTTTACATGGGCCAAACTCAAATTGAAAAATGAGCCATGTGCCAGAGTGCATTATTGAGCCAAATCATGAGCATGGCAAATGTGTGCCAGAGTGTGTTGGCCGTGGTGTGTATCGGTGACTCGTATGTGAGGTAGGCACTAATGAGCATGAGCATGTGTATGGCGTACGTGTGACCAGTGTGTTCGCGTATGTGTCGTGAATATTATTATGAAATGCCTAACCTGCAAGGTCAATTGTATGCTCGATTTGGGCCCGAGGGCCTAGATCGATTGGTTGGCAATTATTATGTGTTGTGTGTATTGTTTGCTTGTCAGGAGGCGCATGTTAGCCTAGTTTCGTTTAGGGGATTTTACTCGCTGAGATTCGTCTCATTGTTGTTAAAACCCAATGTTTCATGCCCCCGACCTTGAAGATGGCAAAGGCTCTCGTACGTTTTGGTATTCCCCACCATATAGAGAAGACGATGTCAGTGTACTCTTTGGGGAACGGGGAGATGTATATTAGATATTATACCTTGGTATGGGTCGACGTGGGGGAGACGCATTTTAAGACCCATGAGTATGTAGCGTGGTATTGGAGAGACTATACTAGGGAGTACGGGCCACTTCAGACCTTTGATGTTCCGTACAACGGACAGGGTGAGTTTGATCCTCAGTGTCCTAATGGAGACGTCATGGACCTCGGTACTTCAGCCGAGGAGAGTTCGAGTTCTTATGGCGAGCCCATTGTATATGAGGTTGACGAGTTTGATCCGATGGACATGGAACCAGCTGACTAGGATGTTGATCCGGAGCCGATGGAGCCGGATGATGTGGAGCTGGAGCCTATAGAGGAGGACCTTGTGCCAGAGGCCGAGCCTGAGGATATGGACTCAGAGGAGGAGGCCGTGGAGGCCGAATCCGAGCTGGACTCATTAGACTCTAAGGTGGGGCTATCCGATAGCTCTTCATATTCTGAGTCTTTTGGATCTGACCCGGACTGGGTCCCTTAGGTTAGCCTCAGCTTTAGTTAGGTCGAGCTGTACCTTTTTGATCGAAGCCCAGTCTTAGTTAGTCGTCTAACCCCTGGCCACTATCCTTTTTTACCTTAGTGGCCGTTGACCTGTTTTGGCTTCTTGTTTGTATAAGTTGTAAATGGGTATTATATATATTTTTATGGTAATGCAAATCTATGTTTTTAATCATACTGGTTTTTGTTGTTATGCTATCCTTGGTCATGTTGTTTATTGAACCGGTGTATATATATATATATATATATGTTGCTTCCGCATGTGTAGTGATTAGTGTGTTAGGCGTTAGGTCGGCGACGCTTCCTGGGACGTTGCAACAAATGCAGCCTTTTACGAGGGATGTTGCGCGTCGTAGGGTACGGGGCATGACATCCCCGTTTGATTTAGTATTAGAGCAAGGTTAGCTCGATCCAACTCGATCGAAACTAAGAGTAATAAGAAGCGATGACCTTGGGTAGCCAGTAAGGTGACCTCGTGTGCTAAGTGTACCTCCTGACTATCTGTGTTTTGATTGTATGCATATGTGAATTGACCCATAAAGTGCAGGTGCAGCAGGACCTGAGGTAGGTGCGTGTATCTCCTTGTTTGAGGTCTTGTGATGTTTGTGGCTAGCTACATGCTGAGTGATTGATTGTGGTTGTGCTAGTTACTTGCTTAGGACCTTAGACCGGTTTAGCTTGGTTTAGGTCTCTAATTCCCGATGGAATTATAGCAGGTGGGCGAGTAGTGAGATCTGCAAGGATGAGGAGAAGAGGAAAGGAACCCTAGGGGCAACCTGGTGTAGGAGACCAAGAGGCTAGAGATCCTAGAATGGAGGATGTTATTCAGACCTTGCACGAGATAGGGAATATTATAGGTAGACAGGCTCAAGAAAGGGCCGCCACCATTGCCCAGGCTGCTGAGGCTGCAGCAACTACTGCTGTGAATGGAAATCAAGCTAATCTTGGATAGGCTCAGACAGCTGGAAATAGGCAAATGCACCAGTTAGTAGAGCAGTTCCTAAAGTTGAAACCGCCTAAATTTACTGGAAGAGGTGACCCCGAGGCTACACCGCGATGGGTAGAGGAACTAGAAAAAGCTTTTGATGTATTGGGGTGCACCGAAAATGAGAAAGTAACTCTGGTAGTATATCAGCTGCAGGACAATGTGAATGATTGGTGGAAGGCCACCGGAGATAGAGTGTTTCCAAAAGGTACCGCACCGACTTGGGCCGCGTTTATCGAGAGTTTCTATGGAAAGTATTTCTCGGAGAGCGCTAGGGAAAGAAAGCTAGTTGAGTTTATGAGACTCCATTAAGGCCAGATGACTGTGGATCAGTATGAGGCGGAATTTACTAGATTATCTAAATTTGCATGGAGGATGGTAGAGCATCCCCAGGACAAGGCTCGAAGATTTTGGGATGGATTGAAAGCTGATCTTTGCAGCCAGTTGATACTGGTGAACCTAAGGACTTATGAGGACATTTATGATAGGGCTCAGGCTCTAGAGCGAGACCAAACTGACAGAGCAGCAGCATCTGGATCGCGGTTCGCCCAGATTAGGGACAACCGCCGCTTTAGAAAGAAGCCGATGGCGAGGAATAGGCGCTTCGTCCCGCTAGCAAGGAGGAATATTGGGAAACCGAACCATCAATCGAACCGATTTGAGACTTGTTTTAAGTACGGGAGTTTAAAGCACCAGATTCAAAATTGACCCCAGTAACGTCCCTTAAGACCCTCAGTTCAACCGCAGCAACCCCAGATAAGGAATCAAGCCGGGAATCCCCCATCGGCTAATCAAGGCAGGCTGCCAGCACAAGGTTGAGTTTATGCGATGGCGCAAAGAGAGGCGGAGGATACGCTGGGCGTGGTCACAGGTACGATTTCTCTATGTGATCATGCTACGTATACATTGTTTGACTCAGGGGCGACCCATTCATTTATTTCGGAGCAATTTGTTAGACTGATTGGGATTGAGCCTATATTGTTTGAGAACATATTATGTGTGATGACCCCATTAAATGATAAGGTGTTAGTGTTGTTGGGGTGTCCTAGTTGTAAGATTGTGATTGGGGGTAGAGAAGAAAGAATTGACTTGGCAGTGTTGGCCATATTCGATTTTGATGTGATTATTGGAATGGATTGGCTGTCTAAGCAGAAGGCCGTAGTGGACTGTGGTAATAGGGTGATTCAGTTTAATCTGATTGGACATCCTAGATTTGAATTTCAGGGAAACCGAGGAAGAACCTCGATCCCTTAGATTTCCTTGCTGGAGGTGATCAAGTTGTTGGATAAAGGGTGTGAGGGATATTTAGTAAATGTGGTTGATTCAACAGTGGCAGAACCTAAGTTGGAGGAGATACCTATACTGTGCAACTTTCCCGAGGTTTTTCCCTAGGAATTGCCAGGTTTGCCACCAGAGCGGGAAGTAGAATTTGTGATAGAATTGGCCCCGGGCACAGAACCGATTTCAAAGACACTGTATCGGATACCGTTGTCAGAATTGAAAGTCCAGATACAGGAGTTATTGGACAAAGGTTTCATTCGTCCTAGTGTGTCTCCATGGGAGCGCCAGTCCTGTTTATAAGGAAGAAGGACGGGACATTGAGGTTGTGTATTGATTATCGGCAGTTGAACCAGGTGACGATTAAGAATAAGTACCCACTGTCGAGGATCGATGATTTGTTCGATCAGTTGCAAGGAGCCTTAATGTTCTCTAAGATCGACCTACAGACCAGATACCATCGACTGAGAATTTGAAAGGAGGACATACCTAAGACCACTTTTAGGACGCGGTATGGGCACTACGAGTTTACCGTGATGCCCTTCGAATTGACCAATGCCCCTGCTGCTTTCATGGACTTAATAAACAGAGTGTTCAAAGAGTTCTTAGACCGGTTCTTCATAATGTTCATTGACGACATACTAGTATATTCGAGGAACCTTGAGGAACATGAGGTACATTTGACTAAGGTGCTACGGACTTTAAGGGAACACGCACTCTATGCCAAGTTCAGTAATGCAAATTTTGGCTAAGTAGAGTAGCATTTCTTGGACACATAGTTTCGAGAGATTGAATTTTTGTGGATCCGACGAAGATTGAGGCAGTAACTAAGTGGCCAAAACCGATCTCAGTAGCAGAGATCCGAAGTTTCTTGGGATTAGCCGGCTATTATCGACGCTTTGTAGAAGGATTCTTGTCGATAGCCACGCCATTGACGCGATTGCTTAAGAAGGAATTTAAGTTCGAATGAGACAATAAATGTGAGAAAAGTTTTCAGGAGTTGAAGCATAGGCTTACAACTGCCTCAATGTTAACCATTCCGTCTGGACCAGGAGCATTTGAGGTCTACAGTGATGCGTCGCTAAGAGGACTTGGATGTGTACTGATGCAGCACGGAAAAATAGTCGCATATGCATCGCGCCAGTTAAGAGCGCATGAGATGAACCATTCGATGCATGATTTAGAGTTGGCAGCGATTGTCTTCGCCTTAAGATCTGGAGGCACTATTTGTGCAGGGAAAACTTCTAGATTTATACGGATCATCAGAGCCTCAAGTACCTATTTTTGCAGAATGAATTAAATATGAAGCAACGCCGATGGATGGAACTTTTGAAAGACTACGACTGCGACATCCTGTATCACCTAAGAAAGGCAAATCGAGTAGTGGATGCGCTAAGTCGAAAGTTAAGTATGTCGCATATGATGATCAAGGAGTGGACCTTACTGGAAAGACTCAGAGACTCAGAGTTTAAATTTGAGGTGAGCCAGATGTCTAGCCTGATGGCTGCATTGAGAATTGAACCGAAGATCCAAACAAGGATTAAAGCACTACAGTCCATGGACCGGGAAATACAAAAGATTGTCGGAATAGGCGCCGCCACAAGGAAACCGGAATTCCAAGTGAGTGAGGACGGAATTTTGAAGTCCCGAGGGCGATTATGTGTGCTTGATGACTTGGAGCTTAAGGAGGAGATTTTAATGGAGGCATATCGCAGTAATTACAGTATCCACCCTGGCAGTACAAAGATGTACCATAATCTGCGGCAACATTATTAGTGGAATGGACTAAAGAAAGATGTGGCCAAATATGTGGCCAAGTGCTTGACGTGCCAGTAAGTAAAGGCACAGCACTATAAGCTCGGAGGGTTATTGAGACCTCTAAAGATCCCTGAATGGAAATAGGAATACATCACGATGGATTTCGTCACAGGATTGCCAAGGAGCCAGAGAGGACACAATTCCATCTGAGTAATAGTGGATCGACTGACAAAGTCAGCGCACTTCCTAGCAGTGCGAAAGGACTTTGAATTGGAAAGTTACGCAGAGTTATATGTGCGACAAATCATCAAATTGCATGGAGTACCAGTAACGATCACGTCGGACCGTGATCCGGGGTTTACAGCCAACTTTTGGAAAAGTTTACAATCAGACTTAGGAACGAAGTTGCAATTTAGTACGGCCTATCATCCACAGACGGATGGCCACTCTGAGAGGACGATCCAAACTTTAGAGGATATGCTGCGTGCCTGTGTTTTGGACTTCCAGGGCAAATGGGAAGAACAGCTGCATCTGGTAGAGTTCGCCTATGATAATAGCTATCAGCAAAGCATTTAGATAGCACCAATTGAGGCCTTGTATGGCAAGGCGTGTAGGATGCCAGTATATTGGGATGAAGACGGTGAAAAGAGTATCACCGGCCCAGAACTGGTTCAACAGTCGGTTGAAGCAATTGAGATTATCAGGGAAAGGTTAAAGACTGCACAGATTCGCTAGAAAAGTTATGCCGATCAGAGACGACGACCTTTGGAGTTTCAAGTGGGAGACCATGTGTTTCTTAAGGTGTCGCCTACGAAGGGATTGTCCCGATTTGGCAAGAAAAGAAAATTGAGCCTGAGGTACGTCGGCCCATTTGAGATTCTGGAAAAGATTGGAGATAACGCTTATAAACTTGCCTTGCCACCCAACCTATCTCAAGTGCACAATGTATTCCACGTGTCGATGTTGAGAAAGTATGAATCAAACCCGACCCACATTCTAAGATACGAGGAGATAGACGTAGACGATAAGGTGTCGTACATGGAGAGACCAGTAAGAATCGAGGACAAAAAAGATCGAGTATTGCGAAACAAGATGATCCCGATGGTCAAGATTGTATGGGAGCACCATGGAACAGAATGTGCCACCTGGGAAAGCGAGGAGTCATTACGACGTCAATACCCCCATCTGTTTGAGTAGATAGGTCAAATTGCAAATTTCGAGAAAGAAATTTTTTGTAAGGGGGAAGAGTTGTAACGTCCTGAATTTCGACCCATTTCGAGGATCAATGAAATAGATATTATTTATGATTTAATTTTAGTAAGCCTCACCCGGACTTGATTAATTGCGAGATACTAACCAAAAGGGAATGGATAATTAGGAAAACGGTACGTGTACCAGGGACCCGATCGTGAATCGAGCACCGATCCTGAGAAACAATGAGGAAATATTTTGGGCCAACATGGGCTGATCCTAGGAAGGTGACGGATTTAGTTTGGCCAATGACGTAGGATCGGATCGCGGGTGATTCCACACGACCGAGAGTACGCGTGGTGAATAAATCCCGAACTTAAACCGAATGATTGCGACCTTTGAAACTAGCGATAATTCCTCGTGCTCTCCCAGTAATAGAGACCTTCACGACTCGAGTAACCCTAGGTCGATACACGTAACTCCTAAATAGTCGTTCGTTAGTGAGAGACCCTAAAATTTAAAATAGAGTAATTTTGATCGCGAAATTGGATTTGGACTTGGACGTCGAATTTCGTAGGCATATATGACTATTTTGCGAGGACGACATCATTTTAGAGTGGCCAAATAAATTTGGTATTAGTACAGTTGAAAACGGAAAATTCAGCCGAAATCGGAAAATTACCATTTTGCCCCTAGGCCTATTTTGGGGTATTCCGAATTTTGAGAATTTTTGGAGATTAAATTTAGGGATTAAATTGAGGATAAACATCAGCCCAATAATTCATATTTTCCTTGGACCAAAGTTCCCTCAATTATTTGGATAAGGATGAATCCCCACTTTTGGCTTGAAGGGAAAGATGGGAATATTGGGAAAGCTTGGTCAAAGTATATTAAATGCTCTTGTTTCTCTCTCATTACTTCTTCACCAAGCCAACACTCTCTCCCTCTCATTTCCCTCTCAATCTCGCTGGCTCTCTCTCTTTCCCTCTCTCTCGACCGTGAGCACCAATCACTGCCAAAAAGGCCGCCGCTCGCCGAGACCGCTGCTAGACGCTGCCTCACTGTACCACCGTCCTGCCAACACCACCAAATCGTCTCATCCTCTCTACCCTCTCATCTCCTTCCCCTCTGGCCGTGGGGATCAGCCTCCTTGGCCGCGCGCCGTCCACGCCGATCGCCACCGTCGCCAGTGCAAGCTGCCGGCCGCTGTGCTGCTTGTCTGTTGTGCCACCACCACCCGACCAACCTATTTCCTCTCTCCCTCTCCTTTCGGCCATCATCGACCAGCATCACCACCCTTCGTCTTCACCCACGCCGTTGAATCGACGGCGTTCGCCGCAGCACACGCCGCCGTTCGCCGCCGTGGACCGGCGATCAACCGCCATCTCTGCCTGTCCAGCTTGTTTTAGTGCCTAAATTAGGTGAGTAATTAACCCTAAACCTTAATTAGGACTTCAATGCATTTCTAGATAGGTTAGGTTGATTTTGGGGGTTAATTGGATAGATTTTAGGGATAATTAGTGATGGACATGTTATGGCTATTTTGTGGTGGATTTAGTGATTTAATGTGCTGATTTGGGAATGGAATTAATGGCCTAGAGGGGCTGATTAGGTGGCTGTCCATGAGGGCTCAATTGGATTGAGTTTGATTAATTTTGGGATTAAATGGTGTAATTGCCGAGCATGCCTAGACTAATCAATTAGTGGCTGAATTATGCTTTGTTGTGTTCAATTTTGTGGTTCCATGTGTGTGTCCTAATATGGCCGAATGGGTGTGGCATGGCGGGCCTCTAGTGCGTGGTTTTGTGCTGCACTAATTGCGTGATTTTTGTGCCGTGCCGAATTGTGCTTAATTGAAAATTGGACATGCCAATGAGATGTTGATTGGTGATTTAAATTGAGTGCCCATTATGCATGGTTTCGCATATCGCATATTGAATTTGGGCTTGAATCATGAGTTGTGAGAGTACACGTGCCTGATATGAATATTTGATCGCCTAATTACCCTGACGCGTTTTACGTGGGGTTCAGATAAAAATTGGTTGTGTGCACGTGTGGTCATAATAAGCCTTGATGCATTTTACGCAGGATGATGCTCGGTTCGTCCGGAAGACAGCCAGCCTGATGTGTTTTACGCGGTCTTTGATCCGTAAGGAGATTGGTGTTGCGCCTGATGCGTTTTGACGTGGGCTAGAGACAGTGGGCCTGATGTGTTTTACGTGGGCCATGAAGTGTTGGTAATTGAGAAATAGACTTGATGCGTTTTATGCGGGTTGAGCTCTAATTGAAAAATGAGCCGTGTGCCAAAGTGCATTATTGAGCCAAATCATGAGAATGGCAAATGTGTGCTAGAGTGTGTTGGCCGTGGTGCGTATCGGTGACTCGTATGTGAGGCAGGCACTAATGAGTATGAGCATGTGTATGGCGTACGTGTGACCAGTGTGTTCGCGTATGTGCCGTGAATATTATTATGAAATGCCTAACCTGCATGGCAATTGTATGCTTGATTTGGGCCCGAGGGCCTAGGTTGATTGGTTAGCAATTATTATGTGTTGCGTGTATTATTTGCTTGTTAGGAGGTGTATGTTAGCCTAGTTTCGGTTTATGAGGTTTTACTCGCTAAGATTCATCTCATTGTTGTTAAAACCCAATATTTCAGACCATTGGCCCTGAAGATGGCAGAGGCTCCCGTACGTTTTGGGATTCCCCACCATATAGAGAAAACGATGTTAGTGTACCCTTTGGGGAACGGGGAGATGTACATTAGATATTATACCTTACTATGGGTCGACGTAGGGGAGACGCATTTTGAGACCCATGAGTATATAGCATGGTGTTGGAGAGACTATACTAGGGAGTATGGGCCACTTCAGACCTTTGATGTTTCGTACAACGGACAAGGTGAGTTTGATCCTCAGTGTCCTGACGGAGACGTGGTGGACCCCGGTACTTCGGCCGAGGAAAGTTCGAGTTCTTATGGCGAACCCGTTGTATATGAGGTTGACGAGTTTGATCCGATGGACATGGAGCTAGCTGACTGGGATGTTGATCCGTAGCCGATGGAGCCGGATGATGTGGAGCCGGAGCCCATAGAGGAGGACCCCATGCCAGAGGCCGAGCCTGAGGATATGGACTCGGACGAGGAGGCCGCAGAGGCCGTGTCCGAGTTGGACTCATTAGACTCCGAGGTGGGGCTGTCCGATAGCTTTTCATCTTCTGAGTCTTTTGGATTTGACCCGGACTGGGTCCCTTAGGTTAGCCTCAGCTTTAGTTAGGTCGAGCTGTACCTTTTTGATCGAAACCCAGTCTTAGTTAGTCGTCTAACCCCTGGCCATTATCCCTTTTTGACCTTAGTGGCTATTGACCTGTTTTGGCTTATTGTTTGTATAAGCTGTAAATGGATATTGTATATATTTTTGTGGTAATGCAAATCTATGTTTTTAATCATACTGGTTTTTGTTGTTGTGCTATCCCTGGTCATGTTGTCTATTGTACGGGTGTATATATATATATATATATATATATATATATATATACGTTGTTTCCGCATGTGTAGTGATGAGTGTGTTGAGCATTGGGTCGGCGTCGCATCTTGAGACATCGCTACAAATGCGACCTTTATGAGGGATGTTACACGTTGTAGGGTACGGGGCGTGACAATGTTCCTGTGGTAGCTGTAGACAGGACTTGGGAGTGTAAGCAGTTGGAGTCCTCTTTGTGGTTGCTGGCTGTAGAGCACTAGTGGTCCTTGAACCTCCAGCATCCTGTGGAGTGGTTGAGGTGTCGTCGTTACCGATAACTTCAGTCGATCTTCTAACTGTTGGGTGAGATCAATTTTGGAGGGTCCTCTGTGAGTACGGGAGAGAATAATGGCCATGTGGGAAGTCTTCCGCATGCTAGTGGTTTTTTCAAGTGCTCTTAGAAGGAGCTTTGAGAGCCATGTAGATTTTAGGAGAAGAAAGAGTGAAGTGAAATAAAAGTGCTCGAATCAAAAAGGGAGAGAGAGATGTTGCTTTAAAAAGATATGTGAGAGTCATACAATTTTCTTCTTCAATCTACATGGAGGGGAGGGTTTGAGCTAATTCTCTCCCTCCTCTCCCTTTTTCCTTTTCTTTGGCTGATTTGGTTCTCTGTTCTCTCTTTCTTTGGCTGATTTGGTTCTCTGTTCTCTCTTTCTTGCTTTCCTCCCGTTTTGAGGAATTCTTCTCTTTGGATCTTGTCTAGATCTAAAAGTTTTTCTCTCTAGTTTCGAAGAGATTTCTATACTGATCTAGTTTAGATTTGGGGTTTTTTTTTGCATATATGATTTTGGGATTTTGCTTTCCTCGAGTTTCGTTGGTGTACAACTCCAGTTTCGAAGGAAATTCAAGGAGTTTTGTAAAGGTTTCACTCTCACAAGTGTCAAATCTTTGCACGTTCAACCTTGTTATTCTGCATGACATTGGTGTTGGGGATGTTGCATTTAGGCACTTACCGCTGAGAGGCAAAGCTGCAGCAACAGATGAAGATTTCGATGTGTGCTCATTATTGAAGACGAATTCAGTGATTGGCCATCGATTTTGGTTTGAAGAAGTTCAAAATTTGCTCTTTGAGCGTATGAACCGTAACCTTGTTCTAATGATTCATCTTCTTATTTGGAACTTGTTTTGTTGTTTTAATTTACAGTTGGACTGCGTATCTTTATTGTATATCCGTGAAAATGAATAAAATGTTTTTTTGACAAAAAGAAAAATCACTAATAACTGTTGAACCACAATCACCATATATAAATAGGTGATGATGGTGTATGTGAAGAGGAGAGAGAGAGAGAGACAGAGACAGAGAGAGAGAGCTACTCATATTCTAACGGTAATTTCCCAAGAAAAAGAAAAAATAAATTATATCGATTCCCAATTTAATTCCAACAATCATAGTGTTAATACTATTAGAATGGTAACGGATAAGAGTAGTGTAATGAAAACTTTTTCGAAAAGTTGCGTACCTGTACTCACTTACTACGTATAGTGTTGATATTCCAGAGTGTTGATGATTTGCATTGCTAATACCAGAAATTTACTCAAGTGGATTGTAGATGCCACGTTCATTCCGTGTAAATTCGAATGTGGCTTTGTCTAACGACTTAGTGAAGATGTCTGCTAGCTGGTGCTTTAAATCAATGAACTCAATGTTGATATCACCATTTCTGACATGATCTCTTATAAAATGATGACGCATCTTAATGTGCTTTACTCTAGAGTGCAAAATGGGATTCTTTGTGAGGTTGATTGCACTAGTATTATTACACTTAATGATAATATTTGAGCTGTTTTCATTGAAATCACTCAATTGTTGTTGCATCCATAAGACCTGTGCACAATAACTTTCAAGCACAACATATTCAACTCTGGCCATAGATAGTGCCACTGAGTTTTGTTTCTTTAAGAGCCATGAGATAAGCATACATTCCATCAATTGACAAGTACTTGTGCGGTTATTTCTATCTATTTTGCATCATAAAAAAAATCCGCATTTGAATATCCAAGTAATGTAAAATCCAAGTTCTTTGGATACCATAGGCCTAACTTGTGTTAAGATGCAATGTGTTTGGTGATATGTTTAACAACTTACACTAAACAAGTGTGACTCTTTAGTGTTAGACTGAAAACGTTCACGAACAAATACAATAAACAAAATATCTGGCTTGGAAGCAATTAGATACAATAGTGAACCTATTATCCTTCGTAAAGCTTGTGATCAACAGACTTACTTGCCTCATGCTTGTCCAGTTTCAATAAGGATGACATAGGAGTATCTACCTTTTTACTCTTTTGCATGCTGAAATTCTTTTGCATATTTCTCTTGAAATATGAAAGTTTCTTCCTTCAATTGCTTGACTTGAAGTTCAAGGAAGAAATTTAACTCTCGCATCAAACTCTTCTCAACTCACTTTTCATCATACATGCGAATTTCTTGCACATATTGTCGTTAGTAGAACAAAAAATGATATCATCAACGTAGATCTGAATAATTAAGATATCATTTCCATTATTCTTGGTAAATAGAGTTGTATACACCATTCCTTTCTCAAAGTCGTTCTCAACAAGAAAATTGCTAAGCCATTCATACATGGTCACTTATTTTTGGATATTCAAACCTTGGAGATTGCTCAACAAATACTTTTTCTCTAATATAACCATTTGGAAATGCACTTTTCACATCCATTTGATATAGTTTGAAATTATGATCGAATGCCTAAGTAAGTAATAATTGAGTAGTTTTCTAACCCTGTTATCGGTGCATATGACTCACCGTAACCAGTGCATTCTTCCTGAGAATATCCCTTTGTAACAAATCTGGCTTTGTTTCTTATTATGCTACTTTTGTCATCCATCTTGTTTTGGAATACCCATATTATGCCTATTGTGACATTCCGAATTTCGACCCATTTTTGAGATTTATAAAACGTGTAATTCGTCAGTGCACTTATAATAGAATCTCGCCCAGGAACTGATCACTCTCGGGTACTTGTTTTTAAAATAAAGATTTTGCTAGAATCGCACTCAATTGAATTTGGCCGTTATTTAGACCTTGAACTTCGCAGTCGATTTTCAGGAGTTTCTGGACGAAATAAATTGGACGGTATCGATATTATTGTGGTCAGTGTCGAGATTACAAGGAATAATGAGAAAGTGAAATTTTGGACTGGGTGCGGATTTCGACTAGTAAACCTCCCTTTTAGTGTATTTTATTTAGTGTGGGTGTCCGGCCTTTGTCCTAATATATTATTGGGATTTTTCGTGGACCGTTAAATCATTCTCGAATTTCAAATCGGACCGTTGGATCACGCTCGAGGACAAAAATTAGCCTTTTGTCCTCTTCTCTCTCTCCTCTCTCCTTTGCCCGCACACGCCCTCCCATCATTTCTTCTGTCTCATCCTCTTCTCTCTCTTCTCTCTCTCCTCTCTCCTCTGCCGTGCATGTCCTTCCTCCTCAGTGCCTCTTCCCCCCTCTCTCTCTCTCCCTCCTTCTCTTTCTTTTTCTTTCTCTCTCTCTTGTCCTTCCCTCTGCCGCGCACGTTGCGCCCATGCAGACGTCCCCTCACCCTACGCCCATGCAAACCTACCCCAACCTCCCTCTCTCCTCCTTTTTCTCTTCTTCCTCTCTTTCTCTTCTTCTTCTTCTTTCTTCGTTTTCCTTGGCCCGACAAGTTCCGCTTCTGCTTTTGCTCGCCGACTGCAGCCTACCACTGGTCGCCCCGCCATCCGCCTCGTGCCGTCATCGCCCCGACTGAGCTGCGCCGCCACTCGCCAGCTGCCTACATTCTCGTCGACCGCCCCCTTCGCCTGGTCACTCCTCTCCTCTCGCCATTTGCGCGAGCAGCGAGCTCGTCACCGTGACCGCCGCACGCCAAGCTGTCGCCGCCGTCACCATTCGCCAGCCCAGTTGCCACTCGACCTCCGCGCGCCGTTCACCACCGCCATTATCACCCCTGGCCCCCTGCCTCCCCTTCTCTCAGTCTTCTCCTCTTTTCCCCCCAAGCACGCGAGCTTGGCTCGCCGCCACTTGTCGCCGCGTCCGACGAGCCCCGGCTACCGTCTAGCCGTCCAATCAGCTCCTCAGCATCGCTCGACACCTGAGCTCCACAGTCGTCGTCGTCGTCTGACGCCCCCGTCGTCGCCGCGACTCCCCTCCAGCTCTCCCTCCTCTTTCCGTCGCTCGCCGCGGCTCCAACCAACCAACCAACACCACCCAACCCCGCTAGCAATCGCCGCCGTCGTCCTGGTCGTCGCCGCCGTGCCCCAACCGTCACCGTCGTCGCCTCCAACCGCGTCGCCGCCGCCCTAGGCCAACTCGCCCAGCCATGGCTAGATTGCCCAAGCCGTGGTCGGACCCGCCACCCGCACAACTAGGCCACTCTCCTGCCACTTGGCCCTTGGCTCGTCCCGTTTGGCCGCTAGCCCGTGCACCCGGTGCGTTGCCCGGGCACGTCGCCCATCTCGCTCGACCGTGCGCCCCGAGCACGCCGCACGGCCACCGCGCCCGTGCACCAAGCGCATCGTCCAGCCACCGTGCCCGTGTTGGCTGGCCAGCGTGCCCGTTCGGCCCGCGCTTGCGCCTAGTCCAGCATTGTTCACTCGGGCCATTTTAGGCCTGAGCCGATTTTCTCCGGGCCAAAATCTAGTAAGTAACTTCCTAAACCCTACCTAGTACTTTGGGTATTTTATAGACTTGTTTAGGATTTAGAACGGTTAGGGTACAGTTTAATTTAATTATGTTATTATATAATTGTGTTAGTTGGATTGAATGAGATTATATGCACGATTTGGATGTTCGTATGTGGCCGATTGAATGTCGGGTTTGTGGGTTGGTGTGGCGTGTTGTGAATTGAATTGAGTTGTGAATGTGGATCGCTTGGTGCAATTGGCATGAAATTGATTGAATTGAATGGCGTGTGTATGCTTGTCGATTATAAGCTTGGATTGATCGGAAGGCTACGGACTTGGGACGTGTTGACGGTGGTTCGTGTGAAGGCATGAATGGCCGGTGTGCCAAATGGATGCGGGCTTGAGACGTGTTGACGGTGGCCCGTTAAAGGTGTGTTGGACCGGGACATGTTTACATCGATCATTGGAAATTAAGACCCGGATTGATCGGAGGGCTACGGACTTGGGACGTGTTGACGGCGATCCGTGTGAAGACATGAATGGTCGGTGTGCCAAATGGATGTAGGCTTGAGACGTGTTGACGGTGGCCCGTTAAAGGTGTGTTGGACCGAGACGTGTTTACGTCGGTCATTGGAAATTGAGCCCAGAATGATCGGAGGGCTACGGACTTGGGACATGTTGACGGCCGTCCGTGCGACAACATAAATGGCCGATGTGCCAAATGGGCCTGAGGAGCAGTAGCGCTGGCAGTGATAATGGATTTGAGGCGCAGTGGCGCGGGCCGTGATAAAGATGTTCGGCCATGCATGCGATTTGAGTGTGATTGAATTGACTGATTGAGCATGTGATTGAATTGGCTAGTTGAATTAGTTGGATTGATTGAGTGCAAGCATGGCTGGTGTTTGAGCGATTGTAATGTGTTATTTAATTACTAGTATTGCATTATCACATGACGACTAATGTACAGAGTTTACATGGGCTTGATGGCTAGGTACGTATAATGATACGATTTCTATATGTTATGGGGTAAATTGCACGAATGACTTGTCTAGGTACGCATTGGCCTACGTGGGGTATAGGGAGTTACTTATTAAGACTCGTTCTCATGGTTATTATATAACCATTTCAGATCCGCGACCATGAGTGATTGGAGACGCTGCAAGGGTATCTCGGAGATCGAGGACGGGTCAAGTACCCGGTATTTTGATTTTCCCTTTTGTAGAGAAGTTAAGTTTGCGAACCATTGTCCCTTTTGAGAAATGTGGTCCTGTTGTTGTGGCGTAGCTTGGGGATTATCTTTTTGTGAACGTCGTATGTATTTTCCAAGTGTAGGAATTACAGTTATTGTTTCGTGCTATTGCTACCCCTTGTCATCATTAATTGTTTGGGTTGTTTCTATTTGTTTCCGCACGTGCCTAATCTCTGATGTTTGGGTTGGGTTGGCGACGTGCTTGGGACGTCGCATTCAAGGATCGACCATCGAGGGATGATCGCGCGCTCGTAGGGTACGGGGCGTGACATCCCTGTTGATTTGGTATCATAGCAAGGTCAGCTCGAATCAAGATGGTCGAAGCTTGGAGTGATAAGGAGCGATGACTTTAGAGTAGCCAGTTAGGAAGACTTGTGTTCCATGCGTACCCCAGACTGTGTGACTACAATTGCTGATTGATTGTATGCAATAATATATGAGGTGTAGGTGTGTCAGGACTTGAAGTAAGTGCACGAACCTAGTTGGATGTGATTGGGTTGTTATTTGTGATTGGCTGCCTGCTTAGTGAATTGTTGTTGTGATTCACTGCCTAAGGCTTTAGACCAGTATAGTTGGCCTAGGTCTTTAATTCTCGATGAGAGTTATAGCAGGTAAGTGGGTGATGTGAATCCTGTGAGTAAGAGTAGCTGAGAAAGAGGTCGAGGTCGTGTAGTTCCGCAAGTCAGAGTTGTGGGGGATCCCAGATGGGATGAGATTTTGAGGGCACTCGAGAAAGTTGGATTTTTAATGGGAAGGCAAACTGAGGAGCGAAATGCTACTGTTGCTACTGATGCTGAGGCCACTATTGTCGTCGTCAATGGAAATAACAAGAATCATAGGTATAATGAAAATGTTGAGAATCAAGGTCAAGGGTAAGTTAATGTAGCCAAACAGATGCGTCAGTTGGTTGGAAAATTTTTGAAATTTAAACTTGCAAGGTTCGATGGGAAGAGGTGATCCTGAGACTACATTACTTTGGACAGAGGACTTAGAAAAAAGGCTTTTGAGGTATTCGGGTGCATTGATGAGGAGAAAGTGACCCTGGCTGTATATCAACTCCAAGGAAATGCAAGTGATTGGTAAGAGGACCCCTAAAGTAGGATATTTCGAAGGGAATAATTCCAAGCCCGGTATCGTTGTCGAGACCTTCAATGAGAAGTACGTTTAGAGAGTGCGCGAGGACAGAAAATGACATAGTTTCTTTGGCTTCGCTAAAATCGAATGTCAGTCAATCAGTACGAGGTCAAGTTTATAAAGTTGCCTAAGTAGGCACCAAGGATGGTCAAGGACCATGTGGATGGGACAAGGAGGTTTCGGGATGGATTGAAACCAGAATCCCGCAATCAGTTAGTACTTTTAGGTCTTAAAGGTTTACAATGAGTTGTATGAGAGAGCTCGATGGTTGACACGGATACAAGTGAACAGGGCTGCCACTTTTGGATCGCGGTTCGCGCTGGCTAGGGACAATAGGAACTTTGGAAAGAAATATATGACAGAGAATCGGAGATTTGTCCCTCTAGTAAGAAAGAACTTTGAAAAATCGAAATACTACTCCAACGTCGTCTATCGATCTTGTGGAAAGAGGCGCGGGAATGGCCCTTGCCTAGGTGGTCATGGAGCGTGTTTTGGATGTAGCCAACATGGTCACCAAGTGAGAAATTGCCAAATCGATAGGTTAGGTCACTGATGCAATCGCAACGTCTGCAGGTAGGACATTAAGTTGAAGCTGCCCCGCAGAGTAATCAGAATCGGCTAAGGACGTAAGGAAAAGTGTATGTTGTGGCTGAGAAGGAAGCGAAGGATTTGTCTTGAAAGTCTGGATGCGTTATGTGATGATAGTGGGTGCAACAAGAGAAGATTTTGAAATTATAACTTGAATGGTCATGTAAGGCTTATAATCACTTAAGGTGAGTAGACGCAATCAGTTGAGGATTTCTGAATTACTAATGACATTTTTGGACGGGTTGGGAAGAATGTGTGTTGCTTGGAAATTTTGGATTCTGTAAAGAACTGAGGTAAATTGTTTTAGGAGACTGTGGATTGGAATTGGATGGATTGAGTTTTGTCTTTGAGGTATAAAAAGATAATTATTCTGTGGTTGACTAGTTAGTTGAGGAACCAAGGCTAAAGGAAATAGCCGAGGTGTGTAACCTTCCTGATATCTTTATTCAGGAATTGTCGGGATTACCACCTGATAGTGAAGTGGAGTTTGTGGTTGAGTTAGCCCTAGGGACGAAACCAATTTCGTAAGCGCCCTGTAGGATATCGCTGTCAGAATTGAAGGAATTGAAGGTTCAAATGCAGGAGTTATTGGATAAAGGTTTTATTCGTCCGAGTGCGTCTCCATGAAGAGCGCCAGCGCTATTCGTGAGGAAAAAGGACAGGTCCTTGAGGTTGTACATTGACTACAGACAGCTGAACCAAGTGACCATTAAGAATAAGTACCTGTTACCAAGAATTGATGACATGTTTGATTAGTTACAAGGGATGTCAGTGTTTTCTAAGATCGATTTGAGGACTGGCTATCACCAATTGAGGATCAAAAAGGAGGAAGTGCCGAAGTCGGCATTTAGGATGAGGTATGGACACTACGAGTTCACGGTGATGCCATTTGGATTGACTAACGCCCCTGCTGCGTTTATGGATTTAATGAATCGGGTATTTAAGGAATTTCTGGATCAGTTTGTGATCGTATTCATAGACGATATTCTGGTGTATTCGAAGAGTTCCGCCAAGTATGAGGTACATTTGGAAAAGGCTCTACGGACCTTGAGGGAATATGCACTCTACGCTAAGTTCAGTAAGTGCGAATTCTGGCTTCGTCGAGTGGCATTCTTAGAACATATGATATCCGAAGAAGGAATTGCGATGGACTCGACAAAGATTGAAGCTGTCACGAATTGGCCGAGACCGACAACGGTAATCGAGGTTTGGATTTCTTGGGTTTGGTAGGTTATTACAGACATTTGTAGAAAGGTTTTTAACGTTAGTGACACCATGGACGCGTTTGCTAAAGAAGGAAACGGAATTTGAATAGACGGACGAGTGCAGAAGGAGTTTTCAGGAATTAAAACAGAGTTTGGCGACCATGCCAGTGTTAACGGTCCTATCAGATCTGGGAGGATATGAAATCTACTGTGACGCATCGCTAAAGGGACTACGATGTGTGTTGACACAACGTGGGAGAGTGGTGGCATACGCATCGTGACAATTGAGACCGCACGAGCTGAATTATCCGACTCATGACTTGGAATTGGCCGCGATTATTTTCTCCCTTAAGATTTGGAGGCACTACCTATGCGGGGAGAAATTTCAGATTTATGCGGACCATCAAAGTTTAAGATACCTATTCTCCCAAAAGGAATTAAACATGAGACAGCGCCGTTGGATGGAGCTCCTTAAGGACTACGACTTTGAGATTATGTATCACCTGGGGAAAGCTAATAAGGTGGCAGATGCACTGAGTCGGAAATCGGGCATCGCGCATATAATGGTCAAGGAATGGACTCTGTTGGAGGAAGTTCGGGATTCCGAGTTTAAGTTCGAAGTGAGTCACGTCTCAAGTCTATTTGCCGCTTTGAGGATCGAACCGAAAATCCAGACCAAGATTAAGGCCTTACAATCGACGGACCCAGAGATTCAGAAGGTTCTAGAAATGGACACCACAAAAAGGAAATCGGACTTTCAGGTATCTGAGGATGGGATTTTGAAGTTTCATAGAAGGTTGTGTGTGCCTGACGATGCAAAGCTTAATGAGGAGATTTTATCAAAAGCTCACCAGAGTAACTACAGTATTTACCTGGGTAGTACGAAAATATATCAGAACTTGTGACAACATTATTGGTGGAACGGCATGAAAGTAGACGTAGCCAAGCATGTGGCCAAGTGTTTAATGTGTCAGCAAGTGAAGGCACAACATTGCAAGCCGGGTGGAATGTTGCAGCCATTGGAAATTTCAGAGTGGAAATAAGAACACATCACGATGGACTTTGTAATGGGGTTATCGAGAAGCCAAATGGGTCATGATTCGATTTGGGTGGTAGTCGACCGATTGACAATATCAGCACATTTTCTGCCAGTATGAAAGGACTTCGACTTGAAAAGGTATGCCGAGATTTACGTGCGACAAATAGTCCGTCTGCACGGAGTGCTAGTGACAATCACTTTGGACCGTGATCCTAAATTTATTGCCGCTTTTTGGAAAAGTCTTCATACTGCATTAGGAACGAAGTTACCGTTTAGCACGGCCTATCACCACTAAACGGATGGTCAGTCCGAAAGGACAATTCAGACTTTGGAAGACATGTTACGAGCGTGTGTATTAGATTTTAAGGGCGGTTGGGAGGAACAGCTGCATTTGGTTGAATTCGCCTACAACAGTAGCTACCAGCAGAGTATCAGAATGGCACCATTCGAAGCACTATACGTCAGAGCTTGCAAAACACCGGTTTGTTGGGATGAAGTGGGTGAGAGGAGTATCACGGGTCCTAAGTTGGTTCAGCAGTCAGTCGAAACAGTTAAGGTGATTCGGGACAGGCTTAAAACCGCTCAGAGCCGCCAAAAGAATTATGCGGACTGGAGACATAGGCCTTTGGAATTTCAAGTTAGGGACCACGTTTTCCTCAAAGTATCACCAATGAGAGGACTGTCACGGTTTGGCAAAAAAGGAAAGTTGAGCCCGAGGTACGTGGGTCCATTCGAGGTTTTAGAGAGGATCGGTACTCTAGCCTACCGTCTCGCACTACCGCCAAATTTGTCCCAGGTTCACAACGTGTTCCATGTGTCTATGCTAAGGAAATATGAACCGGACCCGACCCACATATTGAATTATGAAGAAATAGAATTGGACGATAAAGTGTCGTACGTGGAAAGGCCGGTCAGGATTGATGACAGAATGGAACGAGTGTTGCGGAACAAGACAATTCCGATGGTCAAGGTGATTTGGGAGCACTATGGAACCGAAGGTGCAACATGGGAAAGTGAGGAGTTGATGCGACACCAATACCCTCATTTGTTTGAGTAATTGGGTTGGATTGTAAATTTCGAGGACGAAATTTTTGTAAGAGGGGAAGAGTTGTGACATTCCGAATTTCGACCTAATTTTGGGATTTATAAAATGTGTAATTCGTTAGTGCGCTTATAATAGAATCTCGCCCGGGAACTAATCACTCTCGGGTTCTTGTTTTTAAAATAGAAAATTTGCTAGAATCGTATTAAATCGAATTTGGCCGTTATTTAGACCCCAAACTTGACTGTCGATTTTCAGGAGTTTCGGGACAAAATAAATTGGACGGCGTCAATATTATTGTGGCCAGTGTCAAGATTACCAGGAATAGTGAGAAAATGAAATTTTGGACCGGGTGCGGATTTCGACTATTAGACCTCTCTCTTAGTGTATTTTATTTAGTGTAGGTGTTCGGCCTTTGTCCTAATATATTATTGGGATTTTTCATGGACCGTTAAATCGTTCCCGAATTTGAAATCGGACCATTGGATCACGCTCGAGGATAAAAATTAGCTTTTTATCCTCTTCTCTCTCTCCTCTCTCCTCTGCCCACGCACGCCCTCCCCATTATTTCTTCTGTCTCATCCTCTTCTCTCTCTTCTCTCTCTCCTCTCTCCTCTGCCGCGCATGTCCTTCCTCCTCATTGCGTCTCCTCCCTCTCTTTCTCTCTCTCCCTCCTCTTTCTCTTTCTTTCTCTCTCTCTCTTTTCCTTCCCTCTGCCGCGCACGTTGTGCCCATGCAGACGTCCCCTCACCCCATGCCCATGCAGACCTACCCCAGCCTCCCTCTCTCCTCCTTTTTCTCTTCTTCCTCTCTCTCTCTTCTTCTTCTTCTTTCTTCCTTTTCCTTGGCTCGATGAGTTCTGTTTTTGCTTCTGCTCGCCGACTGCAACCTACCACTGGCCGCCCCGCCGTTCGCCTCGTGCCATTGTCGCCCCAATCGAGCTACGAAGCCGCTCGCCAGTAGCTTGCAGTCCTGTCGGCTGCCCCGTCGCCTAGTCACTCCCCTTCTCTTGCCATTCGCGCGAGCTGCGAGCTCGTCGCTGCGACCGCCGCACACCCAGCCGTTACCGCCGTCACTGCTCGCCAACACAGTCGCCGCTCGACCTCCATGCGCCGCTCGCCACCGCCATTGTCACTGCCGGGCCTCCTGCCTCCCCTTCTCTCGGTCTTCTCCTCTTTTCCCCCTAAGCATGTGAGCTCGGCTCGCCACCGCTTGCCGCCGCGTCTGACGAGCCCCGGCCGTTGTCCAGCCATCCAGTCAACTCCCCAGCACCGCCCGACGCCTGAGCCCCACAGTCGCCATCGTCCGACACCCCTGTTACCGTCGCGACCTCCCTCCAACTCCCCCTCCGCTTTCCGCCGCTCACCGTTGCTCCAGCCAACCAACCAACGCCACCTAACCCCACCAGCAGTCGCCGCCGTCATCCTTGTCGTCGCCGCCGCGCCCTAGCCATCACCATCGTCGCCGCCTCAGGCTAGCTCGCCTAGCCATAGCCGGATTGCCCAGGCCGTGGCCAAGCCCGCCACCCGCGCGACTAGGCCACTCGCCCGCTACTCAGTCCTTAGCCCGTCCCGTTCAGTAGCTTGCCCATGCACCCAGCGCGTTGCCCGTGCATGTCACCTGTCTCGCTTGGCTATGCGCCCCGGGCATATCGCACAGCCACTGTGCCCGTGTTGGCCAGCCAGCACGCCCGTTCGGCCAGCGCTTGCGCCTAGTCCAGCACTTTTCACCCAGGCCATTTTAGGCCCGAGCCGATATTCTCCGGGCCAAAACTTAGTAAGTAACTTCCTAAACCCTACCTAGTACTTTGGGTATTTTATAGACTTGTTTAGGATTTAGAATGGTTAGGGCACGGTTTAATTTAATTATGTTATTATATAATTGTGTTAGTTGGATTGGATGAGATTATATGCATGATTTGGATGTTCGTATGTGGCCGATTGAATGTCGGGTTTGTGGGTTAGTGTGGCATGTCGTGAATTGAATTGAGTTGTGAATGTGGATTGGTTGGTGCAATTGGCGTGAAATTGATTGAATTGAATGGCGTGTGTATGCCTATCGATTATAAGCCCGGATTGATTGAATGGCTACGGACTTGGGATGTGTTGACAGCGGTCCATGTGAAGGCATGAATGGCCGGTGTGCCAAATGAATGCGGGCTTGAGACGTGTTGACGGTGGCCCGTTAAAGGTGTATTGGACCGGGACATGTTTACGTCGGTCATTGGAAATTGAGCCCGGATTGATCGGAGGGCTACGGACTTGGGACGTGTTGACAATGGTCCGTGTGAAAGCATGAATGGCTGGTGTGCCAAATGGGCCTGAGGCACAGTAGCGCGGGCAGTGATAATGGACTTGAGGTGCAGTGGCGCAGGTCTTGAGAAAGATGTTCGGCCATGCATAAGATTTGAGTGATTGAATTGACTGGTTGAGCGCATGATTGAATTGGCTGGTTGAATTAGTTGGATTGATTGAATGCAAGCGTGGTTGGTGTTTGAGCGATTGTAATGTGTTATTTAATTACTAGTATTGCATTATCACATGACGACTAATGTACAGAGTTTACATGGGCTTGATGGCCAGGTACGTATAATGATACGATTTCTATATGTTATGGGGTAGATTGCATGAATGACTTGTCTGGGTACGCATTAGCCTACGTGGGGTATAGGGAGTTACTTATTGAGACTCGTTCTCACGGTTATTATATAACCATTTCAGATCCGCGACCATGAGTGATTGGAGACGCTGCAAGGGTATCTCGGAGATCGAGGACGGGTCATGTACCCGGTATTTTGATTTTTCCTTTTGTAGAGGAGTTAAGTTTGCGAACCATTATCCCTTTTGAGAAATGTGGTCCTGTTGTTGTGGCCTAGCTTGGGGATTATCTTTTTGTGAACGTCGTATGTATCTGCCAAGTGTAGGAATTACAGTTATTGTTTCGTGCTATTGCTACCCTTTGTCATCATTAATTATCTGGGTTGTTTCTATTTGTTTCCGCACGTGTCTAATCTCTGATGTTTGGGTTGGGTTGGCGACGTGCCTGGGACGTCGCATTCAAGGATCGACCATCGAGGGATGATCGCGAGCTCGTAGGGTACGGGGCGTGACACCTATCACTGGATTTCCTTCAAGTTTAGGAACCAGTTCCCAAACTTCATTACCTTCAAAATGGTGAACCTCCTCATGCATAGCTTCAATCCGATTTTCATCCTTGAGTGCTTTGTTGATTTCCTTAGGCTCAACTTTAGATATAAGAGCAAGAAAGTTGATGATCTCTTTGAATGATGCTCTAGTTCTTATCTCTTCACTAACATCACCGATAATTTGCTCTTTTTGGTGACTTGGAAGATATTTCCGATCTTTGGGCATTTCGACTTTGATCTCATTTTGAGGTTGAGATTGTTGTTTTTGCGTAGAGTCTGCAATCTACATTGTCTTTGTCTCTACTTTGGATACCCATCAAGTTGTCATCAAACCTGACATTAATCGATTCTTCTACTTCCTGAGATATTTTTGTTAACAATGTGATATGCTTTTCTAGTATTAATAGCCAAGAAATATACATTCACTTGATATTGGTTCGACCTTACCAACGTTGTCGTTTGTATTCTTTAGTACATAGAACTTGCAACCAAAGATGTGAAAGTAGGATATGCTTGGTTTTCTACATTTGAACAGCTCATATGGTATTTTCTACAACAATGGTCGTAGAAACACTTTGTCGATGATGTCACAAGCTGTAGCGACTATTTCAACCAAGAAATAAATTGGAGTCCATTGTTCTTGCTGTTTCCTATAGGCTTCCGTTCTTCCTTTCAACAACACCATTTTATTGTGGAGTGTATGGAGATAAAAAGTAGTGTTCAATTCCATTTTCTTCACAATATTCAGCAAAACTCTTATTTTCAAACTCACTGCCATGATCAGTTGTGATGGTTGTAATGTTGTAGCCATTTTCATTTTAAATATTTCTAGCAAGCTCACTAAAGATTTGTACGCTTTGTCCTCATGAGCTAGAAACATTACTTAGGTGAATTTGGAGTAATCATCCATAACAACCAAACAGTATCGACTTCCAACAAGACTAGTGTTCCTTGTTGGTTCGAATAGATCCATACGAAGAAGCTGCAAAATTTTGTTAGTAGCAACAATATTTATAGATTTGAAAGAACTTTTAACTTGCTTACCTAACAAACATGCATTGCACAGTTCGATCTTCTCCTACCTACCTCTTGGTGGACCACTAACAATGTCCTTTGTTGATGCTAGCTTGGAAATCTATTTCATACTTATGTGCCCTAGCTTCCTGGACAAAAGTACACCACAAGTGCCATAATTTGTGTACGGAGATCACTTTGGTATCATAACTTTTTTTGGATCACTTTGGTGCCAACTTTTTTGAAAAACGATCACTTTAGTGCCAATGCTGACATGGTCGCCGGAAATCTGACGTGGCTCTTTTTTTATTAATTTCCGATGCTGACATGGCTCGCCGAAAATCTAACGTGGCTCACCGGAAATTTAACGTAGCTCTTTTTTTGCCAGAATTTTGGCCGGAGTCACTAAAGTGATCTTTTTTCTCCGATTTTGGCACCAAAGTGATCCGAAAAAAAGTTATGGCACCAAAGTGATCTCCGTACACAAGTTATGGTACCAATAGTGTCCTTTTGCCTAGCTTCCTATGTAGAAGCTTTTGCTTTTCCTTGATAGATAACAAGCAACAAACATTATCACTATTGATTTTGAGCAAGTAATATTACCATACCTCTTGCTTGAAAATGTCTGTTGCGGATCCTTGTTTTTGCCTGTGCATTCACCATCCTTAAAGTTGATTTTGTATCATTTATCACAAAATTGACTAATACTAATGAAATGGTGCATTAGTCCTTTAATGACAAAAGTACACCAGAAGTGCCATAACTTGTGTACGGCGATCACTTTGGTGCCATAACTTTTTTTCGGATCACTTTGGTGCCAAGTCGAAGGAAAAGAGATCACTTTAGTGCCAATTTGGTCGGAAATTCGACGTGGCATTTTTTATTAATTTTTGACGCCGACGTGGCTCACCGGAGGCTGAGTCAGCGTGTACAGTCAGCATTTTTTATTTTAAATAAATTTTTCCAGGGTGTACAAACAGCATTTTTAATTTTAAATATTTTTTTCCTTTTTCTTTTCTTTTCTTTTCTTTTTTTTCTTTTCTCCCCTCGTCGGCCGGCTGCTGGTGGCCGGCTGGCCATCGGCGAAGCTCAAGAAGGGCTGGGCGAGGGCAGCCTTGCCCATGGCCGGCGAGGGGCGACCTCGCCAGATCTGGGCGAGGCAACCCTCGCCAGCGACAGGCGAGGCCGCCCCTCCCCGGCCAGGCGAGGGAAGCCCTCGCCTGAGTCGGGCATGGGCGACCCTCGCCCGACGCCAGCGAGAGCGACCCTCGCCTGCCCAGGCGAGGGCTTCCCTCGCCCGATACCGGCGAGGGCGGCCTTGCCCATGGCCGGCGAGGGGTGGCCTCGCCAGATCTGGGCGAGGCAACCCTCGCCGGCCCAGGCGAAGGCTGACCTCACCGAATCCGGCAAGGGTGATCTCTCTTTTCCTCCGACTTGGCACCAAAGTGATTCGAAAAAAAGTTATGGCACCAAAGTGATCGTCGTATACAAGTTATGACACTTCTGGTGTACTTTTGCCATCCTTTAACTATTGTTGCATCTTCAATGATGAGCTCTCCAATTTATGATCATTTTTCCCTTCATTTTCTAACTTGTCCAAATCTCTTAACATACCTGTTGGGCCGCAATTTCCTCTTCAAATAAGAGTGAGGAGGGAAACCGATGATGACCACCTCAAGCCCTTGGTCAAGGGTCAACAACCTTTGCTAGGATTAGCAACAGGTGGGTCACCTTTCTCCTAACTCTGTCAAGGGTTCACACAGCTCTCGTGCATGGTGACGCAGTGTTCAGCAAATAATTCAAGCAAAACCTCGCTTAGAGAAAGAAATCTCGAAATTCAATATTGATGATAATGTTCTATTCTTCAAAAAGAACCTTAAAACAAGCTTATATATCCCTAAACCAAACCCTACTAGGATTAGAAAATATAAAATATCAAAATTACAAAACCGCCCTTAAAATTAAAACCCATAGAAAATTATTAAAAAAATGAAAAAACCCATGTAAACAATCTCGAATCGCTAAAATCCATCATTAGTCACAGCCTAAGGCAATGAGTTTTGTTCAAAATGCCATTTCTCTTAAAACGACCGAATTTGAGCCAAATCCGATGTCATCAACCAGGTCTGCCAGTTCTAGTCGCATCACCGTTTCGCCTTCCGTTTGGACTTATGCCTGTCCAACCGGTCCAGAAATGCTTCACTAATAGATTCTGCATCACGTGGCTCTACAATAGTGTTTCCAACGATTTGGTAAATAACCCTCGACATGACTAAAAGTGAGTTGTTAGCCATAGTCAAAGAAGTGATGAATGCAAAAGTAAGTTTGAGGTGATGATGACAATTGAAGTCCAATGGGCAAAGTGAATCATGTCAGGGTGCACATGATAGTATTTCTCAGTAAAAATTTACATGATATTATGCTAGTTGGACTATAACTTCTTGACTTAAATTTTTACTGAAGATAAGTTCAATAGGTAATGTTAATAGATTTGAACTTGGGCTCTTTCTTAATGACCTCCCCAGGTGAAAGTGTCGAGCTTTTACTATGTGTTTCAATAAGTGGTATCAGAGTCAAGCTTGATTGAGTTGAAGTGAACAATGACAACAGAGGACAAAAAAGTGAAAATTGAACAATTTAATGGGAATAATCTTAGTTATTAGAAATTATAGAATCGTTGATAGAAAAATACTGGTATCACAAGATACACTTATTATAACAGCCTGAATTCGACCTACTTTCATGATTAATGAAATGGATATGTATTTCTCATTTCGTTTTAGTGAGACTCGCCCGGAACTGATTATTCTCGGGATACTGACCAATAGGGAATGGCTAACTAGGAAAACGGTACATGGACCCAAGAACTCGACCGTGAATCGAGTTCGATTCCGAGGAACGGCGAGGGAATATTTTGGGCCAATGTGGGCCGATCCAAGGAGGGTGACGGATTTGGTTTGGCCAACGACATACGATCGGATCGCGGGTGATTCCGCGCAATCGAGAGTATGTGTAACGAACGATCCCGAACCTATTCCGAACGATCACGACTCTCGGAACTAGCAATATGTCCTCACATTCTCTTGGGAATCGAGACCTTCACGACTCGAGTAACCCTAAGTCGATACGCGTAACCCCTAAACAGCCACCCGTCAGTGAGAGACGCTAAAATCGCATTTGAGCGAAATTGATCGTGGAATTAAGTCCAGACTTCGGTGTTGAATTTCATAGACATACGCGACTATTTTGCAAGGATTACATCATATAAGTGTGGCCAATTATATTTGGGATTGGTAGAGTCGAAAATTGAAAATTTGACCCGGGATCGGAAAATTATTGTTTTGCTTCTATGCCCTATGATTGTATTTCGAATTTTAGAGATTAATTGGAGGACATTATGGTCTTGCTTAGCCTTATTATTATTATTAGAATTAGTGGACTAATTTACCCCTAGGTATTTTAGTTAGACTTAATCCCAACCCTTGAAGTGAGGGCAAGATGGTCATTTGTGAGAAGTCGTTCACCTAACCCACTAAGCCAAGTCTTTATACTCTCTTTCAATCTCTCTCTCCCTTATTTCTTCTTCCCCAAGCCGGCCACTCACCCCTCTCCTCTCCGTCTCACCGAATCCCTCTCTCTCCTCTCTCTCTCTCTCGGCCGTAAGCCGCCGGCCGCTGGAGGAGCCACCGCACGCCACCGCCGTCCACGCCGCCTTGCACCACCATCCGACCGTCCCATTCCCTCTCTCTCTCTCTCTCTCTCTCTCTCTCTCTCTCTCTCTCTCACTCTCTCTCTCCATTTTTCTTCCCCTTCAGTCGCGTGAGAACCGCTCGCCGGAATGCCAAGCCGGTCGCCGCCGAGCACAAGCGCCGCCGGCCACCGTTCGCGCAAGCCGCCAGCCACCGTCCATGCAAGCCACCGCCGTTCCACGCCGCCGCACCACCACCCTCACTGATCACTCCTTCACCCTCTCGCCATTCTCTCTCTCCATCTTTCTTCCCCTCGGCCGCGTGTGAGGACTGCCGCCGCCGCCCGCCAGAGAAGCCGCCGTTCGCTGCCGCGAGCCCGCTCGGTCCGCCCGCTCCCTGCCGATTCAGCCACTAAATTGGAGCTTAGGAAATTGTGAGTAATTACCCCCTAAACCCTAATTAGGAAAATTAAGCATTTCTAGATAGGTTTAGGGTATTTTAGTGGTTAATTAGTGTAATTTTGGGAGTAGTTAGTGGGCTGATCGTAGCGACTGATATTGTGATGATTTTGGTGGATTATAATGTTGATTTGGAGGCGGATTGGAGACCTAGATGTGCTGATTTGGTGGCTGTCCATAGTGTGATTAATTGGACTAAGTATGGCTAATCTAGAGTTCAATTGTGGAATTTCCAAGTAGGCCTTGATTCGTCTTGAAGTGGCTGATTTGTGCTCATTCCCGATCAATTTTTGTGATGCCATATCGCATGTTGAATGTGGCTGAGTAGTGAGGAGATTAATGGGCCATTAGTTGTGAAATTCTACATGACTAAGTGTATGTAATTGGGTGCCAGTGTTGTGTCGTGACCGAATTGAGTAATTGGGTTAAATTGAGCATGTTAATGTGGCGACCTAAGCATGTTAAATGATTATTGGAGCACGTCATGGCATTTGTATGAGTATGACTTGGCATGATGTGTTTATGTGCCTATGTGAAATTGGATGCTCATTGTATATTGTGTTATTGCCCGAGTGCTGGATTGCATGGCTACGCATTTCGCATGCTGAGCATTGGCTTGATACGAGAATTATGTGAGTTTACGTGCCTGACATGAGCATGTGATCACTTAATCGCCTTGATGCGTTTTATACGGGGTTCAGATAAAAATTAGTTGTGTGCATGTGTGATAACATGAAGCCCTGATGCATGTTAGGCGGGGTGTTGAACCTATCCTGATGCATTTTACGTGGGACGATGCCCAAGTTGCCAGAAGATAGCCAACCTGATGCATTTTACGTGGGTTCGGTCCGTATATGGAGATCGGTGTTGCGCCTGATGTGTTTTACGAGGGCTAGAGACACTGGGCCTGATGCATTTTACGCGGGCCAGGGAGTGTTGAATATGAATAGACCTGATGCGTTTTACGCGGGTCGAATAATCAATGAGAAATCAGCAGTATGCAAATGTGCATCATTGAGTCGGATCATGAGCATGGACATATTGATGGCATATGCGTGCAGGAGTGCATTGGCAGTTATGTAAAGATATGCGTATCAGTGACTCGTGTGTGATGCAGACATTTATGAACATGAGCATGTGCATGGCGTACGTATGATTGCATATGTTCGCGTATGTGCCAATATTGTGATTATTATATGCCTAACCTACAGGGTCATTTGTGTACTTGATCTGGGCCCGAGGGCCTAGGTCAATTTATTTTGATATGTTCATGTGATTATTTTCCTGTCAGGAGATGCATGTTAGCCTAGTTTAGATTTAGAGGGTTTTACTCGCAGAGATTCGTTCTCATTATTGTTAAAACCCAACATTTCAGATCTCGGCCCTGAAGATGTCCGAGGTCTATACGTTTTGGGATTTCGTCTTGAATAGATCGGGACATGACCGAGTACCCCGTAATGAACGGGGATACGTACATTGGACACTTTACTACAGTATGGGTCGATGTGGGCGCGCAACACTTTCAAGCCCATGAGTATATAGCTTGGTGCTTTAGAGACTACTCTGGGACTTTTAGGCCCCTCAGGACTTTTGACATCCCGTTCAACGAGCTAAGAGAGGTAGATCCCCAGTGTCAGGATGGAGAACTGGCGAACCCCGAGTACATGTCCAAGGGGAGTTCTAGTTCTGGCCATCGGCTTGTTATTTGGGAGCTTGACGAGCCATACCCCATGGACAAGGAGCCAGTGGACTAGGACTCTGACCCGAAGCCGATAGAGTCGGATGAGGAGTTAGAGCCTATGGAGCAGGACCCCGAGCAGGAGGGCGAGCCTGAGGAGATGGATTCTGAGGAGGAGTCGGCAGAGGCCGAGTCCGAGCTAGATTTCCTAGACTCCTAGGTCGAGCTATTTGACAGTTCCTCTGAGTCCTCGGGATCCGACCTGGATTGGGTTTCGTAAAATTAGCCTTAGTCTCAATTAGGTCAGGCCAATACCTTTTTGATCGGAGCCCCACCTTAGGTAGTAGTCTAAGCACCTGGCCACATACCCCTTTTTGTCAGTAGTGGCCATCGACCCGCTTTTGATTTTTGTGCGTAAGCTATAAATGGATATTGTATATGTTCTCCCTGTTAATGCAAATGTATATTCATATTGGTGTTTATTGTTTGTGCTATCCTTGGTCATGTGTTTAAATTGTACGGGTGTTATGTTGCTTCCGCGTGTGCACGATTTTCTGTGTTGAGTGTTGGGTCGACGACATGTCACGCTCTGAACACCATCGAGCTTGCGACACCCCTTACTCTTGTCGAATTATTTGCGACGTCCCAGGAACATCGCCGACCCAACCCAAACATCAGAGACATAAGCGAAAGCGGATATAAAAACCCTGGACTAAAAAGATGACGACGGGGTAGATCACTAAAACTGTCAAATAATAACAACAACATTTTCATACAACCAATGCACTGAACATAGAAACATCATATTATAGACATATTTAACAAATAAGCATTCACAGCCACCGGCTTAACAAAAGGATCAGGGGTCTGATTAACTTAACTTCACTATAGGTCGACCTATCCAACAAAAAGGATAAATGGTCAAACCTATTCTACGCAACCCCTAAAATACCCTAGGGAAAGCCTAATGATCGCCCTTCTCCATTTTGCTCCTGAGTTCTCTGGCTCAGGCCCCGGAATATCACTTAGACATCGCCTGCAATAGTTGTACGACCTGCGGCTCCACTGGGGCACCATGGACGGCTGCTCATACTCCAAAAAGAGGAAGCGGCCTCCTGGGTTTTAATGCTGGGGGTCTGAAAGTGGTGGTTATACAATCATGAGATGAATCTCAATAAGTGCACAACCCCAAACAGCACATAGGCTCTCACGTACCGCCAGACGGAACACGCATAACACACGGCAATCAACCATATTAACAATCACACACGACCCCTACCTGGAACCCATCATACACATCCTTACACGTTAGATAACAATACAGCCAACATGCCACAACAATGAATCACAGTCGTGCGCATGCGTCAATTATAAGGCAAAATCTACTTGGAAACGTCCCATACCGTGCCTAGCACTTTTTACCCCATAATTGAACACTACATCACGCGATACAAACACACTCGCACACCAACTCACACCATGCATCAACTTTCGCAATCCTCACACATCAAGTCCAGTCCAACTCATATTCAACCTTTCCACCATTACTGCGTCCGCGTAAAACGCATCAGGCCAACGGTCTTCTGACCTCGTCAGGTATCATCATCCCATCGAGCCGGGCATCGTCACCTCGTCAGGGACGGCATCGTCCCGCGTAAACGAACACGCCTCAGGACGGAATCCTACATTCTCACTTTCCTTCTCTACCATGCCCGCGTAAAACGCATCAGGCTAATAGTCTTCTGACCTCATCAATCATCGTCACCCCATCGGGCCGGGCATCGTCACCTCATCAGGGACGGTATCGTCCCGCGTAAACGTACACGCCTCAAGACGGAACCTTACCTCGCGTAAACGAACACGCCTCAGGGTATCACTTTTCCAATCAATCCTGCATTCTCGTACCTTCGTTCCACACGTACCACACATACCACACGGCCACACATACACACAACCACACACAATCTCACATTCCACATACACTTCACAAAAGCACATCCTCGTCACACGAACACACCGCACGGCCACACACGCTTGGCACGCAAATTTATTGCACAATCACACCACCACACCTCACTATCACACACACATGGGCCACAGCCACACATAATCAGCCCAAACCACACTCCGAACCAGTCAACAATCACAAGTCATACAATCATGCAAATAAACCTATTCAAGCCATAAAACTACCGATAAAACGCACAATTCAGCTCAGAACATTCCACATCACCTCAGCCCTATCTAAGCCTACCAAACCACATATATTCAATCCCCAAATCAGTCCACAACACTCATTGATCAGCCCCTCCTTCACATGCTTCAAACAACCCCTAAACTAACCAAACCGAGCCCTAAACATGTCCTACAATACCCGAGGTCCTAGAGAGAGTTTGGGGAAGTCACTTATCTAGAAAAGGGATGACAACAAGCTAGATGAGTGGCTGGAACAGTCGGCCCAACAGCAACAACCAAGCAGCGTCGCCGGCGGCCAAGCGGGCGAACGGTGGCACCACCGCGGATGGGCGGCGCACGGGCTGCTAGGGTTGGCGATCTGGTCGTATGGACTAGGGAAGGTCGGCCAGGGGTGGCTCCGGGGTGGCGGAGCTGATTGGAACGGCGAAACAGAGAGAGACAGGCGGACGGACGGTGGGTGAGGCGCTCCTAAGGTCTCCGCGGTGAACGGCGGAGGGGCGGCGACTAGGCGGCAGTGAGCTGGTGGCCGGCCAAGGTGGGTTCGCGCACGGGGAGAGGAGAGAGAGAGAACCGATTGATGGGGGTGAG
Organism: Syzygium jambos; assembly: GCA_031216235.1. Lineage (NCBI taxonomy): Eukaryota > Viridiplantae > Streptophyta > Magnoliopsida > Myrtales > Myrtaceae > Syzygium > Syzygium jambos. Next base: position 18,546,940 of record CM062229.1, read on the forward strand.
GAGAGAGAAAGATTATGAGAGAGAAAGAGAGAGAAATTGATATTTAAATAGTGCCCCTCCAATAATTGGTCTCTAATACACCACCTAAAATTACTAAAATACCCCTCTAACTACCCCTCCAATCCAATGGCCAAGATTTAATCTTATCCAAAATCCAACGGCCCACATTTGTCCTTATCCAATAATTCAAGGGGCAAAAGAGTAATTACTCAATGGAGGAAAAAGGCATTCTTGTCCTCTCCATTTCGGCCATTTGGGATATTTTTCAGTCCCCCAACTTAATCCAGTCCTTAAAATTCGTTCGCGGTCCCAGGAGCGAAACGGTTATTTTTCCGATCCCGAACCGAAATCCATTTTTTTATAAAAATGGGTGGCCCCAAGGTTGGCCACACCAAAAATGCTATCGGCCACTAAAAATTATCACTTTCAAAATTCTCGATTCCCGGGCTCGGATTTCAAGAAATGACTAGAATTGAACAATCGTGACTTTAGCTTATCTCTTGCTAATGGGTGGCTCATTGGGATTACGCGCTCTCGATCTGTGATCGACACTAAGTCAAATCACGTTTAAGTTTACTCTACCCAGGACGACCTCGGTTGTCATATAATTGCGAGGGTCTGTCGCTAGTTCCCTTCAGACACGATCAATCAAATAAATCGATCTATGTTGGCCCAAAACATTCCCTCGTGAATCCTTATGGTCGAAGATCGAACCAAGGTCGAGTTCTTTGGTCGTGCAAACTTAATCCTGTAATGGCCTTACCCCTAAGGTTAGCATCCCGAAAATGCGTAGTTCCGGGTGAGATCTCTCTATAAGTGCATTGACCAAAATATTCATTTCATAAATCCCGGGAAAAGGGTCGAAAATTCATAATGTTACAATTCTTCCCCCTAATAAAAATTCCGTCCTCGAAATTTACAACTATACCCAGCTATCCAAGCATATGGGGGTGATAACGTTTCATTACTCCTTTCTCCCAAGTGGTAACTTCTGTCTCGCGATACTCCCAAACAACTTTGACTATTGGAACCGTCTTATTTCTTAAAACTTGTTCCTTCCCATTTGCTCTGAAAATCCAGTACACATGTTCACAGCATATCCTCTAAAGTCTGAATAATCCTTTCAGACTAGTCATCCGTCTACGGATGATAGGCTGTACTAATCTACAACTTGGTTCCTATTTCTATTCTGGGATCTCTAACGGTTTTAACATCCCACCAGGTTTACAATGTTGGGCCTCCACCTACTGGCACATCAAACACTTGGTCACATGTTTGGCCACATCCACCTTCATTCCGTTTCACCAATAACACATTCTCGTTTTGCCCGGGTGAATACTATATTTGCTGCTTTAAGCCTCCAATAAAACCTCTTCCTTAAATTCCAAATCATCGGACACGCACAATTATCCTCAAAACTTCAAAATTCCATACTCGGACACTTAGAAGTCCAGTTTCCTCTTAATACTATCCATTTCTTAGAATTTTCTGAATCTCTTGTCTGTAGACTACAACGTCTAAATTTTGATTCACACTTCTGGTTCAATCCTTAACTTCGTCATCAACTTGGAGAGGTGTCCTACCTCGATCCGAAACCCTGAGTCTCATACTTTTTTTTACAACGCTCAATCCTTAACCATCAAATGTGCGACACTTAACTTCAGACTCAATACATCGACTACCCAGTTGGCCTTTCCGGGATAGCACAAAAGGTTACAGTCATAATTCTTAAGAAGCTCCATCCATCGGTGTTGCCTAATACTTAATTCCTTTTTAAGCAATCACGTCAACGGCGTGGCTATCAAGGTTCCTCCTCAACTCCCGACAAACTCAAATCTAAGGTGTCCAGCCAGACTAAACTGAATCACCCTACTGTTACAATCCATTGTAGCATTCTGTTTGACTAACCAATCCATACCCTCAATCATTTCAAAATCATACATAGCTCAAAACAGCCAAACCTATCCTGCTTCTTACACCACCAATCACAATTTTACAGTCTAAGTATCATAATGACATGCAAATCTTATTCCTTAATAGTGTAATCACATACACTTGCACTTCTAAAAACAGTTTCAATCCAACCAATTTAACATATCGAGCAGACACAAACGAATGCGACGCCCCCGAATCAATAAAACATGTACAATATAATTATACAGAGAAACCATACCTATGATTATGCTTGGCGCCTTCTCAGTTTCCCCTCTCGCCAAGGCGTATACACGTCCTTGTGCCGGCGATCTGTTTGAATTAGCCGGCAGGACCGCACTAGTCGGATTTCCAATCCGAGATGTTTGCGATGATGAGGGTGGTCGAACTTGATGATTCGGGCAATTCCTTATGTGATGTCCCATTCCACCACATCCAAAGTATGCCCCAGTCACGCTTGAGCAAGGACTACTCCCATGATGTCTCCTACAACGTCTACAAGCCGAATTAGCTTGATGTGATGGTTTCCCAATATTCCTTCTTGCCGAAGGAACAAAACGTCGGTTTCCCATCATCGGCCTTTTCTCTTGTTGACGATCGTCCCTGGCTGAGATATACTGTGATCCAGACACGGCGGTTCTATCCATCATATCATGTTTGATAATATGAGCCCTCTCATACAATTCTTCATAAGTCCTCAAATTCACCAGTAACATTTGGCTGCGAATATCGGCCCTCAATCCATCTCGAAACTTTCGCGCCTTGTCCTCAGGATGGTCTATCATTCTTGGCGTAAACTTAGACAGCCTGGTAAATTCTGCTTCATATTGATCCACGGTCGTTTGGTTCTGCTGCAACCTAAGAAAAGCTGTCATCTTTCTTTCTCGGGCACTTACCGAGAAATACTTCTCATTAAAAGCCTAAACGAAGGCCGTCCAATTCCGATCCACACCTGCTGGGAACACTCAGCCTTGCGTGGCCTTCCACTAGTCGCTCGCATTACCTTATAGCTAGTACACTGCCAGCGTCACTTTCTTCGCTTCAGTACACCCCAATAATACAAAAGCTTTTTCTAACTCCTCGACCCATTTAGAAGCAGCTTCTGAATCCCCTACTCCTTCAAACTTGGGTGGTTTCAATTTTAGAAATTGTTCTACTATCTGATGCATTTGACGGTTCCCATTTCCGTTCCCCGCATTCTCATTAACTACTGCAGCTACAGCCTCCGCGGCTTGGGTGGTCGCATTATCTCGCTCTTGAGCTTGCCTATCCATCATATTCCCAATCCTCTCTAACACTATGAGGACTCCTTCCATACGTGGAACTTCTGCGATCGGGATTTGAGAACCCGACGAGCTTCCTTCTCCTGCACCTCTCCTACTCATTCTCACGATCTCACGCTATCCTCCTACTTGCTATAATTCTATATGGGTATTAGGGACCTAGGCCAACTATACTAGTCCAAGTCTTAGGCACAAAACTCAACAACTCACACTCGACAACCAATAACCAACCATCAAACCAATCACATAACATCAAGCCAACATCACCAAGCAACCAACAAGGTTCTCATACTCACCTCAAGTCCTGCCGCACCTTCGTCTCAATCAACATCACAATCACAATAAACCACTCAGCAATCACAGGCGCGTACTCACAAAACATGCACAATCAACATAAATACGCATTCTACGAAGGTCTCCCTAACTGACTACCCCGAAGTCGTCCCTCCTTATCACTCCAGGTTTCGACCTTACTGGTATCGAGCTAGCCTTGCTCTTATACCAATTCAAAACGGGGGATGCCACGCCCCAAACCCCATCAAGCTCGCGACACCCCCTACTCTGGTCGAATTATTTGCAACGTCCCAGGAACATCATCAACCCAACCCAAACATCAGAGACATATGCGAAATCGGATATAAAAACCCCGGACTAAAAAGATAACGACGGGGTAGATCACCAGAATAGTCAAACAACAACAACAACAACATTTTCATACAACCAATGCACTGAACATACAAACATCATATTACAGACATATTTAACAAATAAACATCCACAACCACCAGCTTAACAAAAGGATCAGGGGTCTGGTTAACTTAACTTTACTATAGGTCGACTTATCCAACAAAAAGGGTAAATGGCCAAACCTATTCTACGTAACCCCTAAAATACCCTAGGGAAAGCCTAATGGTCGCCCTTCTCCATTTTGCTCCTGAGTTCTCTGGCTCGGGCCCTGGAATATCACTTAGACATCACCTGCAACAGTTGTACGGCCTGTGGCTCCACTGGGGCACCATGGACGGCTGCTCATACTCCAAAAAGAGGAAGCGGCCTCCTGGGTTTTAAGGATAGGGGTCTAAAAGTGGTGGTTATACAACCATGAGACGAATCTCAATAAGTGCACAATCTCAAACCGCACATAGGCTCTCACGTACCGCCAGACGGAACACGCATAACACACGGCAATCAACCATACTAACAATCACACACGACCCTACCTGGAACCCATCATGCACGTCCTTGCACGTTAGATAACAATACAACCAACATGCCACAACAATGAATCACAATCGCGCGCGTGCCTCGATTATAAGGCAAAACCCACTTAGGCACGTCCCATACCGTGCCTAGCACTTTTTACCCCATAATTTAGCACTACATCACGCGATACAAGCACATTCACACACCAACTCACACCATGCGTCAACTTTCGCAATCCTCACACATCAAGTCCAGTCCAGATCATTCCTAACCTTTTCACCACTACCACGTCCGCGTAAAACGTATCAGGCCAACGGTCTTCTGACCTCGTTAGGTATCATCACCCCATCGGGCCGAGCATCGTCATCTCGTCAGGGACGGCATCGTCCCGCGTAAACGAACATGCCTCAGGACGGAATTCAACATTCTCACTTTCCTTCTCTACCGCGCCCGTATAAAACACATCAAGCTAATGGTCTTCTGACCTCGTCAAGCATTGTCACCCCGTCGGGCCGGGGTATCGTCACCTCGTCAGGGACGGCATCGTCCCGGATAAATGTACATGCCTCAGGACGGAACCTTACCTCGCGTAAACGAACACGCCTTAGGATATCACTTTTCCAATCAATCCTACATTCCCGTACCTTCGTTCCACACGTACCACACATACCACATGGCCACACATACACACAACCACACACAATCTCACATTCCACATACACTTCGCAAAAGCACATCCTCGTCGCATGAACACATCACACGGCCACACACACTTGGCACGCGAATTCATTGCACAATCACACCACCACACCTCACTATCACACACACATGGCCCACGGCCACACATAATCAGCCCAAACCACACTCTGAACCAGTCAACAATCACAAGTCATACAATCATTCAAATAAACCTATTCAAGCCATAAAACTACCGATAAAACGCACAATTCGGCTCAGAACATTCCACATCACTTCAGCCCTATCCGAGCCTACCAAACCACATATATTCAATCCCCAAATCAGTCCACAACATTCATTGATCAGCCCCTCCTTCACATGCTTCAAACAACCCCTAAACTACCCAAACCGAGCCCTAAACACGTCCTACAATACCCGAGGTCCTAAGGAGAGTTTGGGGAAGTCACTTACCTAGAAAAGGGATGACAACAAGCTAGATGAGTGGCTGGAACAGTCAGCCCAGCAGCAGCAACCAAGCAGCGTCGCCGGCGGCCAAGCGGGCGAACGGTGGCACCACGGCGGACGGGCAACACATGGGCTGCTAGGGTTGGCGATCTGGTCGTATGGACCAGGGAAGGTTGGCTAGGGGTGGCTCTGGGGTGGCGGAGCTGATTGGAACAGCGAAACAGAGAGAGACAGGCGGACGGACAGTGGGTGAGGTGCTGCCAAGGAAGAAGAAGCGGCGGCAGTGAACACTGAAGGGGCGACGACCAGGCGGCGGTGAGCTGGTAGCCGACCAAGGTGGGTTCACGCACGGGGAGAGGAGAGAGAGAGAACCGATCGATGGGGAGTGAGGAGAGAGAAAGATTATGAGAGAGAAAGAGAGAGAAATGGATATTTAAATAATGCCCCTCCAATAATTAGTCTCTAATACACTACCTAAAATTACTAAAATACCCCTCTAACTATCCCTCCGATCCAATGGCCAAGATTTAACCTTATCCAAAATCCAACGGCCCACATTTGTCCTTATCCAATAATTCAAGGGGCAAAAGAGTAATTACTCAAGGGAGGAAAGGGGCATTCTTGTCCTCTCCATTTTGTCCATATAGGATATTTCTCAGTCCCCCAACTTAATCCAGTCCTTAAAATTCGTTCACGGTCCCAGGGGCGAAACGATCATTTTTCCGGTCTCGAACCAAAATCCATTTTTTTACAAAAATGGGTGGTCCCAAGGTTGGCCACACCAAAAACGCCATCAGCCACTAAAAATTGTCACTTTCAAAATTCTCGATTCCCAAGCCCAGATTCCAAGAAATGACTAGAATCAAACAATCGCGACTTTAGCTTATCTCTTGCTAACGGATGGCTCATTGGGATTACGCGCTCTCAATCCATGACTGACACTAAGTTAAATCACGTTTAAGTTTACTTTACCCAGGACGACCTCGGTTGTCATATAATTGCGAGGGTCTGTCGCTAGTTCCCTTCGGACACAATCAATCAAATAGATCGGTCTCTATTGGCCTAAAACATTCCCTCGTCAATTCTTTTGGTCGAAGATCGAACCAAGGTCGAGTTCTTTGGTCGTGCGAACTCAATCCCGTAATGGCCTTACCCCTAAGGTTAGTATCCCGAGAATGCGCGGTTCCGGGTGAGATCTCACTATAAGTACGTTGGCCAAAATATTCATTTCATAAATCCTGGGAAAAGGATCGAAAATTCAGAATGTTACACGACACGTCCTGGGACGTCGCACTTGAATCGATCTCGGTTGGATTGTCGCACGCCGTAGGGTTCGAGGCGTGACACTTATCTTGAGAAAGATACCTAGATTAAAGGAGGCACGCCTAATACTAGAGCTCATACATGAAAGGTAAATTGTTAAGGTGCACCAGTGAGTTGTGTTGGAGGAGTTCCTCATCGAAAAATATGTCTGATGTGGAGCAATTAACATTATCATACTTGACTCTTAACTCATTTATGGGTCCAACTAGATATGTTAAAGGATTCAGAATTGAATTTTTCTCTCAGGCTTCTATTGTACAACTCGAAAAACCATCATTTGAATTTATACATGTTGAATACGTAATTTCATATCAATTTAGCTTTTTAAATTTTTTTTTGAAAATAAGAGATTTTGTTAAAATCATACTTATGGGATACTTGTTAAGTAATCAAATGAGAAAAAAGTTTCAATTTTTAGTGCATTTTGTTAGCATGACCTGATATAAAATTCAATTGAAAATGTCTCTCTTCTTTTGTGCCACTTAAGAACAGTCACGTTATCGATTGGATGGCAAAAATAACAATATATGAATGATAACTTGACAGCAACGTCGAGAAGTTAGAGATCTCAATTATCTAAAAGTTTATGGATAAAATTATGGAAAGCACTATAACTTGAAGGATCATATATTTTCCTATTTTCCATCACTCTCATTGGAAAAAGCTATTTCCTTATTAATTTTCATGTTAAATGTTAATCTATTTTTCAAAACTACCCTTTTCCAAAGTTTTTGAAGTTTTTAATGTTATTAAATTTGTGGTGTGTTTATGGAGGGGAGGGATTTAACCTAGAATTCTCCCTCCTCTCCCCTCTTTGGTTATCTTTCCTTCTATTTTCTTATGTTTCTTACTCTACTAGCTATCCTAATCGAAATCTAGATTTGGGAGCCCTGCTCTCCCGATCTAGTTCTAGATATAGGAGTATTGATGAATAAGTATTTCGTCTATAGTTTCAATGTTGTTCACAATAGCTTCAGTTTCAGATTTGTGCTTGTTCAACATGTTTTATTAGAAGCTTTGGCATCTCGCACTTGCTAAAGGCCTCGCCCTTGTAAGTGTTAGATCTAACCTTGTTCGAAATGCTTTTGTTGTCTCCGTATAGTGATGGTGTTGGTGATGCCGAATTTAAGCGCACACTATCATAAGACAAAGTTGTAGCTACAAATGAAGATTCCAACATGTGCTATCATTGATGATGATGTGTGATTTGGTGATCGATTGCTAATCTTTTTGCTTGGATGTAGTCACAGCTCTGTTTTTTAAGGACGAGCGTGTTCTTACATCTATCAACCATGCTCTCATAGTATATACTATTTTTCTGGATTTTGGTTTGTTCTGCAGCTCTACGGGCTTGTTTTATTAAGGTGAATTCTAAAATTTTCTATGAATCATTTTATGGATCATTTTAATAAGGGAAAACACCACAAAAAACCCCAAACTATGCCACTTATGGTAAATTTACTCTAAATTTTTTTTGTGACATGAAAAATCTCAAATATGCCACTTGTGACACATTTACCCCACAATACATTTGTCCAATGACATTTTCGCCTTTTTCTTTTTTCTATTTTTTTCTTTTTTTTCTTCTTGCTTCCCTCCGCTGGCGCCGGCAAGGGCAGGTCTCACCGGCGTTAGGGTTGGGCGAGGGCAACCCTCGCCCGACTCAGGTGAGGGCTACCCTCGTCAGATCGGACAAGGGTTACCATCGCTCGTCCCAGCGAGGGCAACCATCACCCGATGCCGGCGAGGGCAGCCCTCTTCCAACATCGGCGAGGGCTGCCCTCGCCCAACGTCGGCGAGGACGACCCTCACCCGACTCAAGCGAGGGCTGCCCTCACCCGCCCAGGCGAGGGCAACCCTCGCCTGACTCAAGCGAGGGCTACCCTCACCTACCCAGGCGAGGGATACCCTCGCCGGCTTCCCTCTGCCGGCCGCGGCGGAGGGAAGAGAGAAGGAAAAAAAAAGGAAAAAAGGGAAAAATAAAAATATGAAAATGCCCTTGGACAAATGTATTGTGGGGTAAATATATCACAAGTGACACAGTTTGGGGTGTTTCGTATCACAAAAAAAAAGTTCATGATAAATTTATCACAAGTAATATAGTTTAGGGTTTTTTATAGTGTTTTTCCTTTTAATAATGAATGAAAAAAATTTCATGGAAAAAAATAATAGCTGTCATGTCATAGGATCGATAACAATTTTCAAAGATTTGTAGAAATTGATTGAAAAATGCGGACCGAAGGAAAGCATCCCAAAGTTGGGGCCTTTTGCGAAATCAAACCTTCTTCAATGAATCACATATCAAAGAACAAAATGGAAAGTCAATAATTAATTTGTTTCATGGATTATGTTCATAAATGCTTAAAAGACACTTGTTCGGCAACTAATTGAAAACATTTAGCCAAACCGAGTGGCTCTTTCGCAAGGTTAGAACACTCCACACAACATGCACATGTTCGAATCCCACTTCTATTAGTCCCATTAAGAGGCAATCTGTAAATCCACTATAAGACCTTCTAGATATATGGTATGTCCTGATCTTAGCATGAGGTAAACTCCCCGGACCATTATTTCACTAAGAGAATGATCACTTCAGCTAGTTGACAACATTTTCCTTTCTCCAACTTCTTCCGACAAGTCTCCACTGTCTAGACTGAAGAGGCTAGTAAAGGTCACCTAAAGGGGGGTGGATAGGTGATCCTAAACAGTTTTATAAAATTTATACGGAAATAAAATAAATCACAGAAGAGTCTGAATAAAATCCAGATTCAAGTCAGATTATATAGGAGGTGTACTGATGTGCAGAATGTAAAGGAAGAGATAAGGAGTAGAGAATCTGCACACAAGCTTATAGTGGTTCGGCTTATAGCAAGCCTACGTCCACTCTCCCACGCTTACAGCCTACTGGCTGGATTCTACTAAGTAATCAAGAGGAATTTACAGATTTTGAGTGATATCAATCTCGTGTATGATAGGGCTCTCTACCTCACACAATCACTCTTACAAAGTAACCGTCAAGATCTGAATATTTTGGCTCAGAAAGACAAGAGAAAATATTGGAGTAAGCTCAGACTTTGGACTTGTTGATTCTTGATTCTCTTCTATCCTTCAACTGCTCATTGATCTCCTTAAATACTCCTCTTCATCCAAACTAGCCGTTGGACAGCATTCAGAAGATCATCTTCCAATCTTCATCTTGGACAGATTTGTATAATAAGGATTGAGTAGCCGTTGGATGACAGATTCTGAATCCCGCTGATTCTAGTCGCCCATATAATCAGAATCTTGGTTTCCATAAGTAGAGCATTGTCCGTAGTAATGCATTCTTGTCGTAATATTTGATTGTCAATCAATTTGATTAAGATTGAAACAATCGAAACTTTCCTTCTGTGAAATCCATACCAAATTACTAGCTATTATGTTGAGTTCTGTGTTCTTCATCTGAATAATTTTAGCGTCTGCGTCTGCTTCTGAAAAATTTCAGCATCTGAATCTTTCTCGTTCTGTGTCTGAATAACTTCTTCGTCTGCTACTGAAAAATTTCATCTTCTGCGTCTGCTTCTGAAAAATTTCAGCGTCTGCGTCTGCTTCTGAAAAATTTCAGTGTCTGCGTCTGAACTTTCGATTATATGGGACTTCTAAGAACTTATTTTTCCAGTTTGTAAAGTCCGAAAAGCTTCCTTCTGAGTTTCCAGAACATATATATATATATATATATATTTCTGGAATAAAATGGTTCAGAATGAGTATCAGATTTATAATTACCAAGGAAGGTTTTGTTAACATCAAAATTAGTAGGAGTTTTCCTCAACAATCTCCTCCTTTTTTATGGTGACAAAACTTTCCTGCAGATTAAATCAGTTTGAAATTAATTTGAGGTAGATAAGCATATTTAGCACATGAATAGATTGAGATTGAAAGATCAAACTCTGTTGATATCTGTGTCTTTGCTTCCTTTGTGCCTGCATGTTAAATCTGCATATAATTTCTCCCCCTTTTGTCATCAGCAAAATGAAAAGCAATAATAGAGAGTATAAAGCATCTATATTAAACAATCAATTAGTCGAACAAGAAATATTAGTGTATATTACAGACCAATTGAAGAAAATAGAAATTGGAGAAAAATGCTTTTGCTATTGTTTTGAAGGAGTACGAATCAGTTGAAAATTATCCAATATTGAGACAGCCTCCTCAATCTTCGAACTGCATTGACTCACAGCCTTATCCATGTTGGATGAGCATAGAGTAATGGCTTCCTCAAGTTCTGCTTTGTCTGCTGCTGCTTGGAGTCGTTGAGTGTTATAGTTTTCCTCAACAATTTTCTGTAGATTCTTCATATTCTGTTCTAGTGTAGCTTGTTTGTCCCTAATCTCGAGTAAAATACAGAGGAAGTTCTGATTTTCTTAAGGCTGTTCTTGGACATTAACTGGCTCAGACTGATCGAATCCCATGGTTACTTCTTCTGGAATCTCCCCCTGAACAGGTGCCTGTTCTTCAGAAACATGTTCCGTAGGAGTTGGTTCTGAAATATTTGGAGTTGGTTCAGAAACATGTTCTGGAGTATTAGCATGGCCTGTATCAAGATGTTCTGCTTCTGCTTCATCATTTTCATCATGCAGAAGAATTTTTTTTTCTTGCTATACACCTTTAGTGGGATTGGAGATTCTTTCTTCTTGCTTGCTGATCCTTCCCCTTTTCTCTGCCATGTCTTTTTGACACTTGACTTTTCAGAAAATTTTGCTTCAGATTGATGAGCCTCTTTTCCCTTTATTCTTTCCCTTATATCATTAAACTACTTCATTTTGGAGAGCATTCTCTCCCCAACAAACATACAGGGAATAATGTTCTGGCGCAATTCATCAGGAATCGATATATTTAGGAACATGAAAATTCGAGAGATTAATGCACCATATGGCAGTTGTCCCTTGTCCTTCTGTAACGTCCTGTACATATGGAAGATAATGATATGAGGAAGAGAAAAAGGTTGACCTTTCAAGATGGCCCAGATGAGCTTGATTTCTGATTTGGAGAGGTCAATTTTGGAGGCAGCCTTGGGCTTCAAGCAATTGATAATTATCTTGTGCAGAATCACGGATCTTCTGGGAAAGTCAGAGTATGAGAGATGCCTGTTTGATCCCTGAGCAAAGTTGGAATTTTCAGATGCAACCTTTGAAGCATCCTCAAGATTTACTTCCAACGGAGTAAACTTGGAGTATTTTGCTCCAATTATTCTTGCCAAAACATCCGCCTTTAAATCGAATTTCTTGTTGCCAACAATGAATTGGAGCCAGTTGGGCAACAAACTAGAAAGATTGGAATAGAAATAGGCAGTTAATTCAGCAAAAACATTTGCAGATTGAAGGCAGAATTCATAAATGCCTAGCTTCTCAAAAAGATGCTTGACTGAAATGTGAGCCTTCTCTAAACAGTCGAAATCTACAGTCCTGTGATTCATGATCCCACGAGCAAGCAATAACTTATAACAGACCTGATGCTCAGAGCTTCTGAATAAACCTCATGTTCCTAGCACACCAGATGCTATTCCTATCTTCATTTCAAAAAGCTCAAAAAGTCGAGCATCATCTTCAGGAATAACAAACTTTGTTGCACTAATAGATTTAGGGCTGATATGAGCAGATTGTTTGCTCGAGAGAGTTGATGATTCTACAACCTTTTCTTTGCCCTTTTTGGAAGAGGGCTCCTTTGGTGTAGTGCTGGTAGGAACATGGGCAGTATCAACACAAACTTTAGAGTAGTTTTATGTAAGATATTCTTCAGAGAAGAACCCATTGTCTCTCAGACAATCTCGCAAAGAGGATGCAGAGGCATTGTTTCGCTTCAACAACTGATAAGCATTCCATACCTGCTTGATACTCTTAAAACGAAAATCTGATTTACCAAAAGGTTTGGGTGGAGACGATCGTTGAGGAGGTGTCGCTTCAACAGGGTCTTCACGATGATCTGATTCTGTATCTGAGATTTTCATGTATTCCACCGGTGCAGTAGATTTAGAGTCTTGATTCAGAATACATGAAGATCTTCTTTTGAATGGCATTTTGATCACTTCTGGAGCAGAAAGTTTCGATCTTTGAAGGAAGGAAGACGAGGAGAGTCTCTGAATATCGGGAGGGTTTTGGGAGTAAAAAAAAAACGTACTGATAGGGTTTTGAAAAGTGACGAAGAGGTTTATAAGTAAGAAGGATGGGTTTAGGAATAAAAGGTTATTTTTAGAAAGTAAAAAGTAAGTCTAGACAAGTAGGGAGGAAATATTCTTTCTAAGGCATAAAAGATCAATACAATATCATGATAATATTTTAAGCACAATTAATTAGATAAATTTGGATACGTACCTGATTTGCTTCCAAAAATAACAAATGTGAAAATATCCTGCCAAAAATATTCCCGCCAAACTTTAAACTATGTACGTACCGTTCCTTGAGAGTTTGAGAAATGTTTAGACTGAAGACACTTGAGTCTGAAAAATTCATGTCTGTCAAACACTTCAAGAGAATGGATAAGTAATGCAAAGTTTGTTTCTAATATACTCAAAAGAGGATTTGTCAAGAGGTTTTGTGAATATATCAGCTAATTGATTCTTAGAATCAATGAATTGAATATTCACATCGCCATTTTGAACATGATCTCGAATGAAATGATGTTTGATATCAATATGTTTTGCACGAGAGTGAAGAATAGGATTTTTGGACAGATTAATAGCACTTGTGTTGTCACACTTGATTGCAACACTTGATTCATCAACTGCAAAGTCCCGCAACTGCTGCTTCATCCATAGAATCTGTGCACAAGAACTTTCCAATGCTACATATTCAGCTTCTGCTGTAGAAAGTGCGACTGTATTCTGCTTCTTTGAGTACCAGGATACTAACATATTTCCTAGCAGTTGACATGTACCTGTAGTACTTTTCCTGTCCACTTTACATCCGGCTAAATCAGCATCTGAATAATCAGTAAGAGTAAAATATGAATCTTTGGAGTACCAAAGACCTAGCATTGGATAAGTTCCAATGTATTTGATTATCCTCTTAACTGCAGAAAGATGCGATTCCTTTGGGTCTGATTGAAATCTTGCGCACATACAGACACTAAAAAGAATGTCAGGTCTAGATGCAGTAAGATATAACAAAGATCCTTTCATGCTTCTGTACACCTTCTGGTCCACCTTCTTACCAAGTTCATCCTTGTCCAGTTTGGATGATTGGGACATTGGAGTGTCTGTTTTATTACCGTTTTGCAATCCAAACTTCTTAATAATCTCCTTAGCATACTTCTCTTGGCAAATGAATGTACCTTCTTTGGTTTGTTTCACTTGTAAGCCAAGAAAGAATGTTAGTTCTCCCATCATGCTCATCTCGAATTCGTTCTGCATACTCTTAGAGAATTCCTTGCAAAGCAATTCGTTAGAAGATCCAAAGATTATATCGTCAACATAGATTTGAACAAGTAGAAAATCCTTACCCTTTCTCTTAACAAATAAAGTTGTATCAACTTTACCTTTGGTGAAATCATTTTGCAAAAGGAAGTTACTTAGCCTTTCGTACCAAGCTCTGGGTGCTTGTTTCAAACCGTAAAAGGCCTTTTTGAGTCTGTAGACATAATCAGTCTTCCTTGGTTCTTCAAAATCAGGTGGTTGTTGCATATATACTTCTTCTTTAATATATCCATTCAGGAAGGCACTTTTTACGTCAATCTGAAACAATTTAAAGTTATAGAAACAAGCATAAGCTAATAATAGCCGAATGGCTTCTAACCTTGCAACTGGTGCATAAGTTTCATCATAATCTATGCCTTCTTCTTGAGAATAGCCTTTTGCAACTAGTCTTGCTTTATTTCTTGTGACTTTCCCTTTGTCATCCAGTTTGTTTCTGAACACCCATTTTGTTCCAATTGCTGGATGATTTTTGGGTCTTGGCACAAGCTCCCATACTTCATTGATTCTGAACTGCTGAAGTTCCTCCTGCATAGCTTCTATCCAGCTTTTATCTGATAAAGCTTCACTAACTTCTTTTGGTTCAATTTCTGATATCAGTGCCAAGTTACTGATGTTTTCCTTGTGTTTGGATCTAGTCTTGATTCCATCTTCTATTTCTCCAATGATGAGATTCTTCGAATGACTGGATTTATGTTTCCAGTTTTTGTCAAATCTTTCCTTCTGAATATCTGTAGACTCTGAAGGTTCTGATTGAGTCTGAATTGTATCTTCATTTCTTTCTTCTGCAGAATCTACGATCTTTGGAGATTCTTGATGAATTTTTGATAACTCTTGAATGTTGGGAGAAGGTTCAGATTCATTTTGGTGAGTCTGAATATTTTCTTCAAACCTCACATTCATTGATTCTTCCACAGTCTGAGAGTTCTTGTTGAATACTCTGTATGCTTTGCTTGTAGTAGAATATCCAAGTAAGAATCCTTCATCTGCTTTCTCATCAAACTTACCAGTGCGGTCATTTGGATTTTTTAGAATAAAGCATTTACAACCAAACACACAAAAATACGAAATGTTGGGCTTTCTGCCTTTGAAAAGCTCATAGGGGGTTTCTTAAGAATGGGTTTGAGAAAAACTCTGTTAATAATATAACATGCTGTAAAAACTGCATCTGCCCAGAATTGATAAGGAATCTTGCTTTCAATCAACAGTGTTCTTACCATTTCTTGCAAAGAACGATTTTTTCTTTCCACAACACCATTTTGTTTTGGTGTATACGGAGTAGAAAAATTATGTTGAAAGCCATTTTCCTCACAAAAATCTGAAAAACTTTGATTTTCAAATTCTCCCCCGTGATCTGTTTTAATGCAGGAGATGGAATAGCCCTTTTCATTCTGAACCCTTTTTGCAAATTTTGAAAAGCATGAAAATGCCTCATTTTTATGAGCAAGAAAGAACACCCAAGTAAATCTTGTGAAATCATCAACAACAACCAAATAATATTTCTTACCACCAATGCTTTGTGTTCTGATTGGTCCAAACAGATCCATATGAAGAAGCTGCAAAGCACGATTAGTAGAAACATGATGTATAGATTTGAAAGAACTTCTTACTTGTTTTCCTAGAGTACAGGCATTGCATAATTCTGTTTTTCTGTATTTCAAATCTGGCAAACCTCGAACCAGTTTCTTATTTGAGATCTTTGAGATTTGTTTCATACTGATATGCCCCAACCTTCTGTGCCACAGATCTTCATCTTCTTTAATTGAGTGGAGTTTGGATTGACATCTAGAAGATAGATATTTCCATGTCTTCTTCCTGTAAATGTTTAAGAAGAATCTTTGCTTGTTCCTGAGCAAGTATCTTCTTGGAAGTTGATTCTGAAACCTGTATCACATAGTTAGCTTATGCTTATCAAATTGTAGTTGAGCGCTTTTACCAACGAAACATCATTGATTGTGAGTCCTCCAATTCAAACCGTTCCTTTGCCAATGATTTTTCCTTTGGTATTTCCTCCAAAGGAAACTTTTCCACTATTCAGATTGTGTAGATCAACAAAAATACTTGGATCTCTTGTCATGTGTCTAGAGCATCCACTGTCCAGGTACCACTTTCTTTTTCTCTTTGTGGTTACCTGCAAGAATTACAACATCTCAAGTTTTCTTTGGTACCCAAGCTTGTTTGGGTCCTTGAGCATTAGTATAGGCTGTCTTAACAAAATCTCTTCGAATAGGTCTCCAGACCTTAGGACATTCATTCTCAAAATGTTGTGGATCTCCACAATTTGAGCATTTGAGAGCACTTCGTCCAACAGGCTTTACAAAATTAATTTTGAAATGTTTTTTATAAGCTTGTCGAGGAGGTCTTTGTCTTAATCTCTCCTTGACTATTGGAAAATCAATCAAGCTGTCACTTTCCTTTACAAATCCTAGACCAGATTTGTTATAGTAAGGAATTTGAATGGAAAGGATATGCTTCAAGGTATCTGAACCATTTGAAAACTTGGAAGTAATTTTTGAAATTTCCTTTTTCAAAACAGCATTTTCTTTGGAAAGAAGATCTCGATTTTCCTTGATTTGATGAAATTCTTTTTGAAGGAAATCGATTCTTTCTTTTTGAGAAATATCGTGTTGCCTTAGTGATGAATTTTCCTTTTTCAGAGGAGAGATTCTTTTAAGAGCAGTCTTAAATTCAAAGCATAATTCATCAATATAATTTGATACTTCAATAGACATTTCAGAAGGTTTTACCTCGATTTTCACTTTGGGATCAGAATCAGAATCTGAGTCTGAATCTGACTTTGCCATTAGACAGAAATTTGAGATGTCTTCGTCACTATCTTCGCACTCTGTGTCACTCCAAGTTTCTACCTTTAAGGCCTTCTTTGCTTTCTCAAATTTGGTCTTCTTTTTCAGAAGTGGACAGTTAGGCTTGATATGTCCACGTTTCCTACAGTGAAAGCATATTATATCCTTTGATCTCTCTGTCTCATCGATAGGCTTCTTATTTTCAAAAGGCTTCTTCCCTTTGAGGTTTCTTCCTCTGATTTTCATTCTCTTATACTTCTTTATGAAGAGAGCTAGTTCTTCATTATCAACATCTTCATCTTCAGAATCTGCATCAGAATCAATGTTAGTTTTTAATGCAATTGACTTATTACCTCTGGTTTCAATCTCCTCGTTTCGTTTCTCAGTCTCATATGATTGAAGAGTTCCAATCAACTCATTCACTGATAGAGGCTTGATCCTTTGAGTCTCACGAAGAGATGTTTTGATGTTATCCCACTGATTTGTCAGTCCTCTCAGAAGCTTGTCGACTTTCAGTGTATCTGGTATTGGTTGTCCTTGATAGGCAAGACCGTTTACTATGTCAGTAAACCTGTCATAAAAATCAGCAATTAATTCTCCAAGCTTCATTTTGAAGGATTCATATTGATCAAGCAAAATATTGATTTGAGTTTCCTTGGCTCGATCCCAGATTTCCTTAGCAGATTCACAAGCAGCAATTTTTTTATATTCAACAGGAGATAAAGCACAGTAGAGAGAATAAATTGCTTTTGAATCTAAAGTTTCTCTTTTGGATATCTCAGTTTGAGATAATGGAAGATCTGCTGCTTTGCTTGCTTCTGCCTTTTCTTTTGAATCTGAAGACTTTGGGTTGACTCCTTTGATGATGACATCCCATTACATATGATCATTTGACTTAATGAATGCCTTCATCTTATTCTTCCAGACACTATATTCCTTGCCAACGAAATATGGTGGTCTGTTGTTGCTTTGACCTTCAATGAGCCCTAGAGCACCATAGCTAGCCATGTAGATCGTTAGCTCAGAAATAAAACACTTCAGTAAAATGAGCAACCTGCTCTGATACCAATTGAAGAGGCTAGCAAAGGTCACCTAGAGGGGGATGAATAGGTGATCCTAAACAGTTTTATAAAATTTATGCGGAAATAAAACAAATCACAGAAGAGTCTGAATAAAATTCAGATTCAAGTCAGATTATATAGGAGGTGTACTGATGTGCAGAATGTAAAGTAAGAGATAAAGAGTAGAGAATCTGCACACAAGTTTATAGTGATTCGGCTTATAGCAAGCCTACGTCCACTCTCCCACGCTTACAGCCTACTGGCTGGATTCCACTAAGTAATCAAGAGGAATTTACAGATTTTGAGTGATATCAATCTCGTGTATGATAGGGCTCTCTACCTCACACAATCACTCTTATAAAGTAACCCTCAAGATCTGAATATTTTGGCTCAGAAAGACAAGAGAAAATATTGGAGTAAGCTCAGACTTTGGACTTGTTGATTCTTGATTCTCTTCTATCCTTCAACTGCTCATTAATCTCCTTAAATACTCCTCTTCATCCAAACTAGCCGTCGGACAGCATTCAGAGGATCATCTTCCAATCTTCATCTTGGACAGATTTGTATAATAAGGATTGAGTAGCCGTTGGATGACAGATTCTGAATCCCGCTGATTCTGGTCGCCCATACAATCAGAATCTTGGTTTCCATAAGTAGAGCATTGTCCGTAGTAATGCATTCTTATCGTAATATTTGATTGTCAATCAATTTGATTAAAATTGAAACAATCGAAACTTTCCTTCTGTGAAATCCATACCAAATTACTAGCTGTTATGTTGAGTTCTGTGTTCTTCGTCTGAATAATTTTAGCGTCTGCGTCTGCTTCTGAAAAATTTCAGCGTCTGAATCTTTCTCGTTCTGTGTCTGAATAACTTCTTCGTCTGCTACTGAAAAATTTCATCTTCTACGTCTGCTTCTGAAAAATTTCAGCGTCTGCATCTACTTCTGAAAAATTTCAGCGTCTGCGTATAAACTTTCGATTATGTGGGACTTCTAAGAACTTATTTTTCCAGTTTGTAAAGTCTGAAAAGCTTCCTTCTGAGTTTCCAGAACATATATATATATATATATATATATATATATATTTCTGGAATAAAATGGTTCAGAATGAGTATCAGATTTATAATTACCAAGGAAGGTTTTGTTAACATCAAAATTAGTAGGAGTTTTCCTCAACATAAACACCTTCCTATCATGTCTTCATATTGTTTTATTCGTTCATATCTTGAGTATACAAAACTTCAAGGATTATTTTCCAAAAAGATCTAAATATATTACACAATAATCAATTCAATTCTAAACTTTTCAATTTGGCCAATTGAGTCATAAATTTTTTGACGATTTGGTAATGTAGTTCTTTTGGCCAATTTTGACAAAAAAATTGTTGATATGGATGCCAACCGTCTTACATAGCACGGTTATAGGGAAGGCAACACTGATGTGTACAATTTTTGCAATTTTTTAATTTTCTGAATTTTTTCTTTTATTTTTTCTTTTTCTCACGACCTCCCTTAGCCATCGCCAAGGCCCTAGTGATTGATGGAGGGAAATAAGGAAAAAATGTTAAAAAAAAAAAGAAAGAAAAGAAGGAAAAAGATATAAAAAAAAAGAAGAAAGAATTTTCAAAATTTTAAAAATTTGCGGAAATTATCCACGTCAATGACGGCCATGCCATGTAAGATTTGGCTTCATTCATCATCCATTTCATATTGTAGAAAAAAAAGATAGTATTGACTTTAATACCATGTAAAATTTTTGTTAAACCATTGAAAAATTTATTAGATGAATGCGTGATTGATTATTTAAATATTTAAACACGGATGCTTCTATTAAGTAGTTGGACAAATTGTTCTTTCGTTTCACTATACCCATAGAACAATTTCACATGGAGAGACACATCCTTACATTTATAAAACCTTGCACAATGCACATCACAAAAGTAAACAATTTTTGGCTAATCATCTTTGTTAATCATAATTACCTTATGACATCTCGATTTTACTTCCTCGGCATAGCATAATCTATTAGGGCCAATTTTTCTTTTCGTCCCAATGCCTAGCCGTGTCCAACTGTTTAATTCACCATGTTAAACCCAATCTAACATTCCGTTTGTTTGACGAAAAATAAATAATTTGAAAATATTTTTTTAAAAACGATCATTTATAACGTCTACAAAAATAAATAAATAATAAATATTTTTATCATATATGAAAATATTTAGATATAAATTATTTTCGGTAATGAAAACATATTCGATTGACTAATTATTTCAAACAATACAAACGATTATTTTTAGGAAAGTATTTTAAAAATCATTTATTTTTTGCAAAACAAACAGAACTTAAAATATGTTAATATTCGCTCCTTCTCTATTTAATCAAATATAGAGGTCAAAAATAAAAAAATAATCTTTGTCCCCAGATAATAAAAGTTAGTGTTGCACTAACTAATCACTTCCTTTTAGTGTTTCATCAATTGTCGGATGACGTAATTGTTGAGAAACCCTTCTAGTTAGTGAGGGGCTACTACTGTCGAAATTTGGGAGAAGTACCAAAAAATTCATAAATCTTTGCATTAATACTAATTCTATCTTAAATTTTTCAGTTTATTAATTTAATCCTAAACCTTTTCATATTAGCACTAATTCAATCCATCTGTCCAATTTATGCTAGAAATCATTCATGTGGACGCCAACTATCTTATATAGGATGGTTAGCACTGGCGTGGGCATTCTTAATAATATTTTGATAATGTTTTAAATTTTTACTATTTTTCTTTTCTTTTTTTATTATTTTTTTCTTTATTCTTTCTTGTTTTCCCTTCATTTTGGCCTGTAGGGCCAGAAAGCCCTCGCTAGATCTGGGCAGAGGTCACTTGCCTAGAGCTGGCAGGCTAATGAAGGCCTTAGGCGACGGTCTTCGCAGCCGGCAAGGGCACAATGACCTTGGATGAGGCCATCGCGCCCTCACTCTTAGTCGGTGAGGGCTTATTAGCCCTTGCTAGCGGCTAATGAGGGCCTGTCAGCACGCAACCCTTTCTGGCCAAAACAAATGAAAATAAGAAAGAAAAAAGAAAAGAAAAAATAATAAAATATTAATAAAATATCTCAGTTAATGCAAATCATGCCACCTAGGACGGCTGGCATCCATTGTAACGTCTCGAAATTCGACTCACTTTCGAGATCAATGAAATTAGTGTATTTCTCACTTCATTTTAGCAAGTCTCGCCCGGAACTAATCATTCTCGGGATACTGACCAGTAGGGAAAGGCTAACTAGGGAAAACGGTACGTGGACCCAAGAACTCGACCGTGAATCGGTTCCGATTCCGAGAAACGATGAGGGAATATTTTGTGCCAATGTGGACCGGCCCGAGAATGACGACGGATTTGGTTTGATCGATGATGTACGATTGGATAGCGGGTACGTTCGCACAATCGAGAGTACGCGCGGCGAACGATCCCGAACTTATTCCGGACAACCGCGACCCCTGGGACTAGCGATAAATACTCACGTTCTCCGGAAAATCGGGACCGTCATGACTCGAGTAGCCCTAGGTCGATACGCGTAACCCCTAAACAGCCGCCCGTTAGTGAGAGACGCTAAAACTGCAAATTGAGCTAAAATGATCGTGGAATTGAATCCGGACTTCGGTGTTGATTTTCGTGAGCGAACGCGACTATTTTGCGAGGACAATGTCATTTTTATGTGGCCACGTGTATTTGGGATCCATAGAGTCAAAAATTGGAAATTTGACCCGGGACCGGAAAATTACCGCTTTGCCCTTGTACCCTAAAGATGGAATTACGAATTTTGGGCTTAATTGGATAATATTTTGGGGTTTAAATAATGGTCTTATCAGCCCCAATAATTCAAATTGTTGAGGACCATAATGCCCCTCCACTAGTGAGCTTGATTGAACCTCAAACCTTTGATTACGGGTAGTTTGGGTATTAGGAAAGTTAGGCCAACCACTCCACTCACTCACCACCCTATAAACTCTCTATTCTCTCTCTCTCTCCTCTCATTTTCACCCTCACTAGCCGGCAGCCCCCTTCCCCCTCTCCCTCTCTCCCGATTTCTCCCCCTCCCGGCCGTGCATCGCAGCCGGTGCCGCCGCCGGTGCCGCCATTCCTCCTCACCTCACCACCACCACTCAGCCGTCTCTCCCTCTCTTCCTTTCCCCTCTCAGCCGTGACCCTCTCTCTCTCCCTCTCGGTCCTCATGCCGCGCCACCGCCGGTGTCGTCGCCAGAAAGGCCACGCGTCGCCACCGCTGCCTCACCGCTACCCAGCCATCCTCGCCGCTTGCTCAGCCTCATTTCAAGCTTAGGACACCAAGTGAGTTTGACCCTAAACCCTAATTAGGATAATTTGCATTTCTAGATGGGTTTTAGGGGTTAATTAGGGTAATTTAGGGGTTAAATTGGGGAGTTGATTAGGGGCTGTTGTTGTGGCTGATTTGGCGGATTAATGTGATGAATTAACGGAGGTTTAGTGGCCCTAGAGGCGTTGTACATTGGCTGGACAGATTCGGATCGAAAAGGCCCAAGTTCGGGAAAGTTCGGGTTTGAAATGTGGATTATAGTGCGCGCCCTATTTGTCCTTGTGGTGGCTGATTAGAATGGTGTTTTGGGGAGTCTAATGGAGCATTTTGAGGATAATTAATGGCCTAGAATTAGCGGGCTAGTGGCTGTTCATGACGGTATCGTATTGGGCGAGGCGCGATTGATTTGAGGTTTAATGGTGTAATTGGCGGAATTGTTGGATAGACCGAGTTGTGATTAAATTGTCCTTGATTGGGAGTAATTCGGTAATGTCGTGACATGCCTAGCGTGACTAAGAACGGAGTAGCTTGGCGGGCCTCGATTGCGTGGATTTAGGTTGAGCTAATTGTGTGACTTATACGTGTGAATTTCGTACCGTGCTAGAATACTTGATTTGTCTTCACGGTTATGTAGTATGTTGGTTGGGCATAGTGAAATGTGGAATGAGCATATTGCGTGGTAAATCGAACAAGTGGTGTAGTGATATTAAATGCTCATTGTGAAATGTGTGAATGCACCAGTGTGATCGTTGTATTCATGGGTGTGCGTCACGAGCATTGGCACGACATGTGCATTTACAAGTGTGCCTGAGTGATATGTGCATTGTGATCACCTAAAATGCCCTGATGCGTATTACGCGGGGTTCAGATAAAAATTGATGCCTGTGAATGCGTGATCATAATAAACCCTGATGCGTTTTACGCGGGGTAGTGAACCCGTCCTGAGGCGTGTTACGCGGGACGATGCCCGGTTTACCGGAAGATGACCAGCCTGAGGCATTTTACGTGGGTAATGTGTCATGAGCCTGATGCGTATTACGCGAACCAGAGATCGATCTCGAAGGAGAAATTGATAAATGGCAGAGTGCTAGCATGCAAGTGTGCGTTAATGCATTGATGAGGCATGAACGTGTGTGCGAACATGAGCATATGCATTACATACGTCGGAACCGAGTGATACGCGTGTATGTGCCTCGATCTAATTCTACGATACTATTGTGATTATATGTTTATAGAATGCCTAACTTGCAGGGTCAAGTAGGATTAGATTTAGACCCGAGGGCCTGAGTCAGTTATGTTTTGAATCTTGTGTCGTTTAGTACTCGTCAGGAGGTGCACGTTAGCCTAATTTAAGTTTAGGGAATTACTCACTGAGATTATTCTTATTGTTGTTTAAAATCAATTTTTTCAGACCCCCAGCCTTGAGATGCCTACGGTTCCAGTGCGTTTTGGGATTCCGTATCATGTAGAGCGTACGAGGACGATACACCCCGTAGGGAACGGGAAGGTATATATTTGATATTATACGGCAAAAGTACACTACAAGTGCCATAACTTGTGTACGGCGCTCAGTTTAGTGCCATAACTTTTTTTTGGATCACTTTAGCGCTAAATTTTTTGAAAAATAATTACTTAAGTGCTAAAATTTTTGAAAAACGATAACTTAAGTGCCAACTCCGGTGCCGTACACAATTTTTCACCGGAAATCTGACGTGGCATTTTTTTTATTAATTTTTGAAGCTGACGTGGCTCGCCGGAGTCTCGCCGGAGATTGGCACTTAAGTGATCGTTTTTCAAAAATTTTAGCACTTAAATGATTGTTTTTAAAAAATTTTAGCACTTAAGTGATCGTTTTTCAAATTTTTTAGCACTAAAGTGATCAAAAAAAAGTTATGACACTTAAGTGATAGTTTTTCCTCTAACTTGGCACCAAAGTGATCCGAAAAAAAATTATGGCACCAAAGTGAGCGCCGTACACAAGTTATGGCACTTATAGTGTCCTTTTGCCGATATTATACTGTAGTATGGGTGTGAAGAGGCTAGCAAGGGTCACCTAGAGGGGGGTGAATAGGTGATCCTAAACAGTTCTTAAATAATTATGCGGAAATAAAACAAATCACAGAAGAGTCTGAATAAAATTCAGATTCAATTCAGATTATATAAGAGGTGCTCTAATGTGCAGAAAGTAAAGTAAAAGATAAGGAATAGAGAATCTGCACACAAGTTTATAGTGGTTCGGCTTATAGCAAACCTACGTTCACTCTCCCACGCTTACAGCCTACTGGCTGGATTTAACTAAGTAATCAAGAGGAATTTATAGATTTTGAGTGATATCACTCTCATGTATGATAGAACTCCCTATCTCACACAATCACTCTTACAAAGTAATCCTCAAGATCTGAATTTTTTTTTTCTTAAAAAGACAAGAGAAATTATTAGAGTATGCTCAGACTTTAGACTTGTTGATTCTTGATTTTGTTGCATCCTTCAGCTACTTATAGATCTCCTTAAATACTCCTCTTCATCCAAACTAGCCGTTGGATAGCATTCAGAGGATCATCTTCCAATCTTCATCTTGGACAGATTTGTATAATAAGGATTGAGTAGCCATTGGATGATAGATTCTGAATCCCGCTGATTCTGGTCGCTCATACAATCAGAATCTTGGTTTCCATAAGTAGAGCTTTGTCCGTAGTAATGCATTCTTATCGTAATATTTGATTGTCAATCAATTTGATTAAAATTGAAACAATCAAAACTTTCCTTCTGTGAAATCCATACCAGATCACTAGCTGTTATGTTGAGTTTTGAGTTCTGCGTCTGAATAATTTTAGCATCTGCGTCTGCTTTTGAAAATCTCATCTTCTACGTCTGCTTCTGAAAAATTTTAGCTTCTGCATCTGAACTTTCTCGTTCTGTATCTGAATAACTTCTACGTCTGCTACTGAGAACTTTAGATTATGTGGGAGTTCAAAGAACTTATTTTTCCAGTTTGTAAAGTCTGAAAAGCTTCCTTCTGAGTTTCCAGAACATATATATATTCCTGGAATAAAATGGTTCAGAATAAGTATCAGATTTACAATTATCAAGGAAGGTTTTGTCAACTTCAAAATCAATAGGAGTTTTCCTCAATAATCTCCCCATTTTTTATGGTGACAAAACTTTCCTACAGATTGAATCAATTTGAAATGAATTTGAAGTAGATAAGCATATTTAGCACATGAATCACAGATTGAGATTGAAAGAGCAAACTCTGTTGATATCTGTGTCTTTGCTTCCTTTGTGCCTGCATATTAAATCTGCATATAATTTCTCCCCCTTTTTGTCATCAGCAAAATGAAAGGCAATAATAGAGAGTATAAAGCATTTATATTAAGCAATCAATTAGTCTAACAAGAAATGTTAGTGTATATTACAGACCAATTGAAGAAATAGGACTTGGAGAGAAATGTTTTTTTTTAAAAAACAGGCTATTTTTTCGAAGGAGTACAAATCAGTTGAAAATTGTCCAATATTGATACGGCCTCCTCAATCTTCGAACTGCATTGACTCACAGCCTTATCCATGTTGGATGAGCATAGAGTAATGGCTTTCTCGAGTTTTGCTTTGTCTACTGCTGCTTGGAGTCGCTGAGTGTTGTAGTTTTCCTCAACAATTTTCTGTAGATCCTTCATGTCTTGTTCTAGTGCAGCTTGCTTGTCCTTAATTTCTAGTATAATAGAGAGGATGTTCTGATTTTCTAAAGGCTAATCTTGGACATTAGCTGGCTCAGACTGATCGAACCCCATGGTTACTTCTTCTGGAATCTCCCCCTGAACAGGTGCTTGTTCTTCAGAAACATGTTCTGTAGGAGTTGGTTCTAAAACATTTGGAGTTGGTTTAGAAACATATTCTGGAGCATCAGCATGGTTTGTATCAAGATGCTCTGCTTCTGCTTCATCACTTTCATCATGCAGAAGAATTTTTCTTTTCTTGCTATACACCTTTAGTAGGATTGGAGATTCTTTCTTCTTGCTTGCTAATCCTGCCCCTATTCTCTGCCCTGTATTTTTGACACTTAACTTTTCAGTAGATTTTGCTTCAGACTGATGAGCCTCTTTTCCTTTTATTCTTTCCCTTATATCATCAAACTGCTTCATTTTGGAGAGCGTTCTTTCTCCAACAAACATACAAGGAACAAGGTTCTGGTGCAGTTCATCAGGAATCGATATTTTTAAGAACATGAAAATCCGAGAGATTAAAGCACCATATGACAGTTGTTCCTTGTCCTTCTGTAATGCCCTGTACATGTGGAATATGATGATATGAGGAAGAGAAAAATGTTGACCTTTCAAGATAGCCCAGATGAGCTTGATTTCTGATTTGGAGAGGTCAGTTTTGGAGGCTGCCTTGGGCTTCAAGCAATTGATAATTATCTTGTGTAGAATTACGGATCTTCTGGATAAGTCAGAGTAGAAGAGATGCCGATTTGATCCTTGAGCAAATTTGAGATTTTTAGACGCAATCTTGGAAGCATCTTCAATATTTACTTCCAATGGAGTAAATTTGGAGTGTTTTGCTCCAATTATTCTTCCAACAAATCCGCTTTTAAATCGAATTTTTTGTCACCAACAGTGAATTGGATCCAGTTGGGCGACAAAATAGAGAGATTGGAATAAAAATAGGCAGTTAATTCAGCATAAACATTTGCAGATTGAAGGAAAAATTCATAAATGCCTAGCTTCTCAAACAGGTGCTTGACTGAAATGTCAGCCTTCTCTAAGCAGTCGAAATCCACAGTTCTGTGGTTCATGATCCCTCGAGCAAGTAATAACTTATAGCAGACATGATGCTAAGAGCTTCTAAATAATCCTCCTGTACCTGGCACACCAGATGCTATTCCTATCTTCATTTCAAAAGTATCAAAAAGTCGAGCATCATCATCAGGAATAACAAATTTGGTTGCACTGGTAGTTTTAGGGCTGATTTGAGCAGATTTTGTGACGCCCCGACCTCGGGTTCATTCATGTGACGTCCCGTTCATTATTATCTTTATTTACACACACGCGGAAGCATATCTCGAGACAATCACATTCAGAACAATAGCGGAAATAAGACAAAAAGCATCATGAGCAAACCTTATGTTTACAAAACAAGCAAACATGTTTTAACAAGCCCTTCGGGCCATGGCAATAACACATATTTTCAAAGTCGATTATAAATAGCGAAACTTGACTTGGGTTATCCTATACCCACTACGACTTCTCGCTCCTCGCTTCTTCACCTCCACCCCGGTCCCGTCCGCCTGGCCATCTCACATCCCACCTGTAGCTTTATCCCGGAGCCGGCCCTCCCTGAGGCACCAAGTCCGTTAGGCCCTCATTGAACATCACAAGCGTTGTGATTTGGTGGTAGGCGCGATCCTCTCTGACATTTATCACGGTGAGCACTTCGGCTCTTGGCTTCACGGGATTGCCAACGCGGGCTGGGGGAGATGCCATCCCTACGGACCTGAAAAAAAGGGAAACAACGGGGGATGAGTCGGGGAGACTCAGCAACTAAACCTACTAATATCAAGCGAAGACGAGGGGATCGCCATTAGCACAAGCCGGCCCTTACCGCATCCGCATCAATGGCAGATCAATAGTAAAGTTCATACAAGAGAACTCAAGCATGGCTATAATATGTGTACCTTGCCTTTCAAGTCTCGATTCTACCGCCAAAACAAACTTCAAACACGAAACATGATTAAATCGAGAAATGAGCCAACCACAACCAACCAAATGACCGAGAAACGGTCCAAGCAAACCGTGTCACAACGTATCACAACTTCCTTTCCCGATATTAGGAAGTTTACTTACACAATGACAAACAAAACTGGAGAACGGGGGTCGAGACGGGTGAGCTCGGGAGATTTCGGGCTTGAACACGAATATTCGGGCCTCGGACGTAGCTTCCTCACTTGATCAAACAACAAAAGAGAGACGGGCTCGCCGGTAAGCTTTTTCTCTTTTTCTCTATTTCTCCTTGGCCAAATGGCCTTGTTTCTATTTATAGGGAGGCAAAACTTGGGGCCAAAGTTTGGATGAGGTAAGCGCGCGTGTCATCGGGGCAATGAGGTAAGCGCGCGTGTCATCCACCCATTAATGGCCTAGGTCAAAAGGTCATAATGAATCTCTCTCTCTCCTCAAGCTTGGCCGTGGCTTCCCCTCCCTTTCTTGGTCAATACTTGATGGCCAAGACTTCATAATGACTTCATAAAGGCTTGTGGAAAAAGAAGGCCAAGCAATCAATACAAGCCATTAATTAGGCTTCTTGAACAAGCTTCATTCTTGGCCATTCATTTCTAAGCTTGCTTCTCTATTTTGTTTTCCCCCTGGTCCGACCTCCGATCAAAGCACAAAATATCTCATTTGAAAGCTCAGAACGTGTAATTTAAATCACCAGAAGACACCAAGTCCAAATTCCAATGTTCTCATGTAGAAAATGCTAAATCTTTGAAATCTGACAAAACCCGGGCAGTTTTGCACTGTTCACGAAATCAGACTTGAAATCATAGTAAATGAACTCCGAAAATTCTCAAATTCAGATATGTCATAAACAAGGCCTTAACAAACATTTTTCATGAGAACACAAAATCTGAATCTCTCTATAAACACCGTTTTCAATCACTCAAAAACAGATCAAAAATAGTTCGCTGGAACAGAATATTTGCTTCTAAAAGTAAGCTCTGTCCAAAATCCAAATCATCTCACAAAATTCCCAAATTTACACACGTTATAAAAAAGGAAGTTCTCAACAACTTTTATGAAGGAAACATTTCCAAAATCGGCTCAGAAAAGCTTGTAGAAAATAAAGACGGTGTAAACATCACCGAAATACCCATTCTAGGCAGTTTCACACGGTCCGAAAATTAGGCCATCGTACCACTCATATCAACTCCAAAAATTCTGAAATTAAATCATGTAAAACTTCAAGATGTTTGGAACAACTTTCCAGAAGAAAGCATTTGGAAATTCGGATCATAAAAGTCTCCCAAAAAAAAACAAAATGAAAGGGTACAAATGATCCGAAAACTAGGTTTTCCAAAACAAGAGAAAACAATTTAGTTCTGATTGAAAAACCATCAAACTTAACCCATAGCCAATTCCCAGAGATTGAAATTGAGGATATTATAATTTATCTGCGGCTTCCCAGGCCCAAATATCGGGATGTGACAGATTTTTTGGCAGAGGGTGTTGATGATTCTTCGACTTTTTCTTTGCCCTTTTTGGAAGAGGGCACTTTTGGTGTAGTGCTAGTTGGAACATTGTCAGTTTTAATACAAAACTGAGAGTAGCTTTCAGCAAGATGCTCTTCAGAGAAAAAATTATTATCTCTAAGACAGTCACGCAAAACCGATGTAGAGGCATTGCTTCTCTTTAACAACTGATAGACATTCCATACATGCTTGATACTCTTAAAGCGAAAGTCTGTTTTACCAGAATTTTTGGGAGGCGACGATCGATGAGATGGTGTCGCTCCATCAGGGTCTTCACGATGATCCGATTCTGTATCTGAGATCTCCAAAAACTCCGCTGGACCAGTAGATTTAGAGTCTTGGTTCAAAATACGTGAAGATCTTCTTTTGAACGGCATTTTGATTACTTCTGGCGTAAAAAGTTTTGATCTTTGGAGAAGGAAGACGAGGATAGTCTCTGGATATCGGAGGGATTTGAGGAATAAAAGATCGTACTGATAGGGTTTTGAAAAAAGATGAACGGGTTTATAAATGACGAGGACAGTTTTTAGAAAGAGAAGGTTACTTTTAGAAAGTAAATAAAATAAACCCAGACATATAAGAAAGAGAATAGACTCTCTGAGATATAAGAGATCACGATAATATTATGATAATATTTTAAGTACAATTAATCAGATAAATTGGGATACGTACCTGATTTGCTTTCAAAATTAATAGATGTGAAAATATCCTTCCAAAAATATTCCCGCCAAACTTTAAACTATGTACGTACCGTTCTTGGAGAGTCTGAGAAATGTTCAGACCGAGAATACTTGAGTCTGAAAAAAATTTCTGTCTGTCAAACTCTTCAAGAGAGTGAATCAGTAATGCACAGTTTGTTTCTAATATACTCAAATGACGATTTGTCGAGAGGTTTTGTGAATATATCAGCTAATTGACTATTAGAATCAATGAATTGAATATTCACATCGCCATTTTGAATATGATTTCGAATGAAATGATGTTTGATATCAATATGCTTTGCACGAGAGTGAAGAATAGGATTTTTGGATAGATTAATAGCACTTGTGTTGTCACAATTGATTGCAACACATGATTCTTCAACGGCAAAGTCTCGCAACTGCTGCTTCATCCACAGAATATGTGCACAGCAACTTCCCAACGCTACATATTCTGCTTCTGCTGTAGAAAGTGCGATTGTATTTTGCTTCTTTGAGTACCAGGATATCAACATATTTTCAAGCAGTTGACATGTATCTGTAGTACTTTTTCTGTCCACTTTATATCCAGCTAAGTCAGCATCTGAATAACCAGTAAGAATAAAATCTAAATCTTTAGAATACCAAAGACCTAGCATTGGATAAGTTCCAATGTATTTGATTATCCTTTTTACTGCAGAAAGGTGCGATTCCTTTGGATCTGATTGAAATCTCGCGCACATACAGACACTAAAAAGTATGTTAGGTCTAGATGCAGTAAGATATAATAAAGATCCTATCATGCTTCTATATACCTTCTGATCAACCTTTTTACCATTTTCATCTTTGTCTAGCTTAGATGATTGAGACATTGGAGTGTTTGTCTTCTTGCAATTTTGCATTCCAAACTTCTTGACTATCTCCTTGGCATACTTTTCTTGGCAAATGAATGTACCATCTTTGGTTTGTTTCACTTATAAGCCAAGAAAGAATGTTAGTTCTCCCATCATGCTCATCTCGAATTCGTTCTGCATATTCTTAGAGAATTCCTTGCAAAGCAATTCGTTAGAATATCCAAAGATTATATCATCAACATAGATTTGAACAAGTAGAAAATCCTTACCCTTTCTCTTAACAAATAAGGTTGTATCAACCTTACCTTTGATGAAATCATTTTGTAGAAAGAAGTTACTTAACCTTTCGTACCAAGCTCTGGGTGCTTGTTTCAGACCGTAAATGGCCTTTTTGAGTCTGTAGACATAATCAGTCTTTTTGGTTCTTTAAAACCAGGTGGTTGTTCCACATATACTTCTTCTTTAATATATCCATTCAGGAAAGTACTTTTTACGTCCATCTGAAATAGTTTAAAGTTATGGAAATAAACATAAGCTAATAATAGCCGAATGGCTTCTAACCTTGCAACTGGTGCATAAGTTTCATCATAATCTATGCCTTCTTCTTGAGAATATCCTTTTGTAACTAGTCTTGCTTTATTTCTTGTGACTTTCCCTTTGTCATTCAGTTTGTTTCTGAACACCTATTTTGTTCCCATTACTGGATGATTTTTGGGTCTTGGCATAAGCTCCCATACTTCATTGATTCTGAACTACTAAAGTTCCTCCTGCATAGCTTCTATCCAGCTTTCATCTGATAAAGCTTCACCAACTTCTTTTGGTTCAATTTCTAATATCAGTGCCAAGTTGCTGATGTTCTCCTTGTGTTTGGATCTAGTCTTGATTCCATCTTCTATTTCTCCAATGATGAGATTCTTCGGATGACTGGATTTATGTTTCCAGTTTTTGTCAAATCTTTCCTTCTGAATATCTGTAGACTCTGAAGGTTTTGATTGAGTCTGAATTATATCTTCATTTCTTTCTTCTATAGATTCTACGATCTTTGGAGATTCTTGATGAATTTCTGATAGCTCTTGAATGTTGGGAGATGGTTCAGATTCATTTTTGTGAGTCTGAATATTTTCTTCAAACTTCACATTTATTGATTCTTCGACAGTCTGAGAGTTCTTGTTGAATACTCTGTATGTTTTGCTTGTAGTAGAATATCCAAGTAAGAATCCTTCATCTGCTTTCTCATCAAACTTACCAGGGCGATCATTTGGATTTTTAAGAATAAAGCATTTACAACCAAACACACGAAAATATGAAATGTTGGGCTTTCTACCTTTGAAAAGCTCATAGGGGGTTTTCTTAAGAATGGGTCTGAGAAAAGCTCTGTTGATGATATAACATGCTGTAAATACTGCATCTGCCCAGAATTGATAAGGAATCTTGTTTTCAATCAATTATGTTCTTGCCATTTCTTGCAAAGAACAATTTTTCCTTTCCATAACACTATTTTATTCTGGTGTATATGGAGTAGAAAAATTATGTTGAAGCCATTTTCCTCACAAAAATCTGAAAAATCTTGATTTTCAAATTCTCCCCCATGATCTGTTTTAATGCAGGAGATGGAATAGCCATTTTCATTCTGAACTCTTTTTGTAAATTTTGAAAAGCATGAAAATGCCTCATTTTTATGAGCAAGAAAGAACACCCAAGTAAATCTTGTGAAATCATCAACAATAACCAAATAATATTTCTTACCACCAATACTTTGTGTTCTGGTTGGTCCAAACAGATCCATATGAAGAAGCTGCAAAGCACGATCAGTGGAAACATGATGTATAAATTTGAAAGAACTTCTTACTTATTTTCCTAGAGTGCAGGCATTGCATAATTCTGTTTTCCTGTATTTCAAATCTGGCAAACCTCAAACCAGTTTCTTATTTGAGATCTTTGAGATTTGTTTCATACTGATATGCCCCAACCTTCTATGCCACATATCTTCATCCTCTTTGATTGAGATCAAGCAATGAGTGGAGTTTGGATTGATATCTAAAAGATAGATATTGCTATGTCTTCTTCCTGCAAATATTTGAGAAGAATCTTTGCTTGTTCCTGAGCATGTATCTTCTTGAAAGTTGATTCTGAAACCTGTATCACATAGCTGGCTTATGTTTATCAAATTGTAGTTGAGTCCTTTTACCAACGAAACATCATTGATTGTGAGTCCTTCAATTTCAACCGTTCCTTTGCCAATGATTTTTCCTTTGGTATTTCCTCTAAAGGAAACTTTTCCACCGTTCAGATTGTGTAGATCAACAAATATACTTGGATCTCCTGTCATGTGTCTAGAGCATCCACTGTCTAGGTACCACTTTCTTTTTCTCTTTGTGGTTACCTAAAAGAATTAGAACATCTCAAGTTTTCTTTGGTACCCAAGCTTGTTTGGGTCCTTGAGCATTAGTATAGGCCGTCTTAACAAAATCTCTTCGAATAGGTCTTCAGACCTTAGGACATTCATTCTCAAAATGTTTTTTATAAGCTTGTCGAGGAGGTCTTTGTCTTAATCTCTTCTTGACTTTTGGAAAATCAATCAAGTTATCACTTTCCTTTACAAATCCTAAACCAGATTTGTTATAGTAAGGAATTTGAATGGAAAGGATATACTTCAAGGTTTCTGAACCTTTTGAAAACTTGGAAGTAATTTCTGAAATTTCCTTTTTCAAAACAGCATTTTCTTTGGAAAGAAAATCTCGATTTTCCTTGATTTGATGAAATTCTTTTTGAAGGAAATCGATTCTTTCTTTTTGAGAAATATCTTGTTGCCTTAGTGATGAATTTTCCTTTTTCAGAGAAGAGATTCTTTTAAGGGAAGTCTTAAATTCAAAGCATAATTCATCAATATAATTTGATACTTCAATAGACATTTCAGAAGGTTTTACCTCGATTTCCACTTTGGGATCAGAATCAGAATCTGAGTCTGAATCTGACTTTGCCATTAGACATAAATTTGAGATGTCTTCATCACTATCTTCGCACTCTGTGTCACTCCAAGTTTCTGCCTTTAAGGCCTTCTTTGCTTTCTCAAATTTGGTCTTCTTTTTCAGAAGTGGACAGTTAGGCTTGATATGTCCACGTTTCCTACAGTGAAAGCATATTATATCCTTTGATCTCTCTGTCTCATCGATAGGATTCTTATTTTCAAAAGGCTTCTTCCCTTTGAGGTTTCTTCCTCTGATTTTCATTGTCTTATACTTCTTTATGAAGAGAGCTACTTCTTCATCATCAACATCTTCATCTTCAGAATCTGCATCAAAATCAATGTTAGTTTTTAATGCAATTGACTTATTACCTCTGGTTTCAATCTCCTCATTTCGTTTCTCAGTCTCATATGATTGAAGAGTTCCAATCAACTCATTCACTAATAGAGGCTTGATCCTTTGAGTCTCACGAAGAGATGCTTTGATGTTATCCCACTGATTTGTCAGTCCTCTGAGAAGCTTATTGACTTTCAGTGCATCTGGTACTGGTTGTCCTTGATAGGCAAGACCGTTTACTATGTCAGTAAACCTGTCATAAAAATCAGCAATTAATTCTCTAAGCTTCATTTTGAAGGATTCATATTGATCAAGCAAAATATTGATTTGAGTTTCCTTGGCTCGATCTGTTCCTTCATAAGTAACAGAGAGAGTATCCCAGATTTCCTTAGCAGATTCACAAGCAGCAATTTTTTTATATTCAACAGGAGATAAAGCACAGTAGAGAGAATAAATTGCTTTTGAATCTGAAGTTTCTCTTTTGGATATCTCAGTTTGAGATAATGGAAGATCTACTGCTTTGCTTGCATCTGCCTTTTCTTTTGAATCTGAAGACTTTGGGTTGACTCCTTTGATGATGACATCCCATTGCATATGATCAATTGACTTAATGAATGCCTTCATCTTATTCTTCGAGACACTATATTCCTTGCCATCGAAATATGGTGGTCTGTGGTTGCTCTGACCTTCAATGAGCCCTGGAGTACCATAGCTAGCCATGTAGATCGTTAGCTCAGAAGTAAAACACTTCAGTAAAATGAGCAACCTGCTCTGATACCAATTGAAGAGGCTAGCAAGGGTCACCTAGAGGGGGGTGAATAGGTGATCCTAAACAGTTCTTAAATATTTATGCGGAAATAAAACAAATCACAGAAGAGTCTGAATAAAATTCAGATTCAATTCAGATTATATAAGAGGTGTTCTAATGTGCAGAAAGTAAAGTAAGAGATAAGGAATAGAGAATCTGCACACAAGTTTATAGTGGTTTGGCTTATAGCAAGCCTACGTCCACTCTCTCACGCTTACAGCCTATTGGCTGGATTCCACTAAGTAATCAAGAGGAATTTACAGATTTTGAGTGATATTACTCTCGTGTATGATAGGACTCTCTATCTCACACAATCACTCTTACAAAGTAACCCTCAAGATCTGAATTTTTTTTTTTTGCTCAGAAAGACAAGAGAAATGATTGGAGTATGCTCAGACTTTGGACTTGTTGATTCTTGATTCTGTTGCATCCTTCAGCTGCTCATAGATCTCCTTAAATACTCCTCTTCATCCAAACTAGCCGTTGGACAGCATTCAGAGGATCATCTTCCAATCTTCATCTTGGACAGATTTGTATAATAAGGATTGAGTAGCCATTGGATGATAGATTCTGAATCCCGCTGATTCTGGTCGCTCATACAATCAGAATCTTGGTTTCCATAAGTAGAGCTTTGTCCGTAGTAATGCATTCTTATCGTAATATTTGATTGTCAATCAATTTGATTAAAATTGAAACAATCAAAACTTTCCTTCTGTGAAATCCATACCAGATCACTAGCTGTTATGTTGAGTTTTGAGTTCTGCGTCTGAATAATTTTAGCATCTGCGTCTGCTTTTGAAAATCTCATCTTCTACGTCTGCTTCTGAAAAATTTTAGCTTCTGCATCTGAACTTTCTCGTTCTGTATCTGAATAACTTCTACGTCTGCTACTTAGAACTTTAGATTATGTGGGACTTCAAAGAACTTATTTTTCCAGTTTGTAAAGTCTGAAAAGCTTCCTTCTGAGTTTCCAGAACATATATATATTCCTGGAATAAAATGGTTCAGAATAAGTATCAGATTTACAATTATCAAGAAAGGTTTTGTCAACTTCAAAATCAGTAGGAGTTTTCCTCAATAGGGTGGACGTGGGGGAGTCACATTATCAGACCCACGAGTACGTGGCTTGGTGCTTCAGGGACGATCTCGGAGAGTATGGTCCTCTCCGGACTTTTGATGTCCCGTTCACCGGGTTGGGCACCCGGTATCCTCGATGCCCTGATGGCGAGGTGACTGACCCTGGCTCTTCAGCCGAGGAGAGTGTGTGCTCCAACGATGTACCGGTGGAGTACGAGGTAGATGAGTTCGAGCCGATGGACATAGAGCCAGACGACGGGGACGCTGTTCCGGAGCCGATGGAGCATGACGACGAGGAGCTAGAGCCGATCGAGGAGGATCTCGTACTAAAGGCCGAGTCTGAGACGAACTCATCAGGGTCCGAGGAGGAGATGCCTGACAGCTCTTCATCCTCGGAGTCTTCTGATTTCGACCCAGACTGGGCACCGTAAGAGTTAGCTTTTGCCTCAGTTTGGTAGGGCTAGTACCTTTTTGACCAGTGCCCCACCTTTAGTAGTAGATTGACCCCCGAGCCACTTACCCCTTTTTGTCAATAGTGGCCTTGACCCATTTTTTATTTTTGATGATCGGGTTGTATATGGATATTGTATTTGGTTTCCAATATTAGTGCAAGTGTTTATTCTGCAATCGTTGTTCATTTCTGTTGCTATCCTTGTTTGTGTGTATAATATTGTACAGGTGATTTTAATTACTTCCACATGTGCTTTAAATCTCTGCGTTGGGTCTTGGGTCGACGACGCGTCCTGAGACGTCACACTCGAATCGACCTTTGCGAGGGATGCTCGCGCGCTGTAGGGTTCGGGGCGTGACATCCATATCAGAGATTTCCAAACTAAATTAATTAAATGGACTGAACTAGTATCAATGTGAAAAGGTTTAGAATTATATTGGTCCGATTGAAATGTTTAGAATTAAAATGATACTAATACAATAGATCTAGGACTTTTTTTGTACTTTTTCCTCTTAATTCTAACATCAAAATCACTTGCAATATTGATCTAGCAAAATAATTTTTAGGAAACACATAGGACTGTTAATATTGGACCAAGCCGACTCGAAGCCCGATCAATTGACTCGAAGGTATTCGGAACAGCCGGGTTTCCACGACTAATATCACAAAATCAACTAGTTCTTTTTATTGTTTTAAAAAATTTAAGAACACCCATTCGATGTCAAAATTTCCAAGGGAATAAAGAAAAGTTATCTATTAACGACGGGACGAATTTTTCCGAGCGTGTCTGAAATCAATTAGGAGGTGGCGTGTGTGTCTGAAAACCAGACGCAATTCGGACGTGGTCGGCTCAAGAGTAGTACGACTCGACAAATTCGACGGCTCAGCCGTAAATGAGCCGAGGCAATTTTGAGGATGACTTTGACGGCGCAGGCAGACAATCATTTCAGGTCATTTTCCCGTGAAACTTGCGAAAGAGACCCAACGCAATATTCGCATATAGAAAGGATCACAGTGGACATGGTAATAATTCCCAATGTCCCCAAGTGAGATAATGAGGTGGAATGCACTTTCTCTTTTGGAAAATTTTATTCTTTCCTTGTCCCCCATCTAGAGAGGGACCTTACTTTTGCGAAAATTTACAAGAGAATCGTTGTTTCAATTGAGGCTCTGAAATTAATAAGTCAGTTCCAAATGAGGGCTTAAAAGTAAATAAGTCAGTCTAGGATAAAGGTCTGAGCATGTTGGCAGGAACATCAAGTGCGTTATTTGAGACCGATTTGGCCACTTCATACATTTATTTGCAACAAAACACTCAATTTAGGCCCTTATTTGAGAAAATCACTAAACTTCGGGTCCTTATTTAGAATTTTCCCTATTTCTTTTGGTATTTTTAAAAAACATCTCGAAACACTTATTATGAAACCAATGAAGAAATATTAATTCTTTCGTGTTATGTGTAATCAGTGCATTATGAATTGAAAAATTGAAAAAATTTTCTATCAAATATGATTAACAAATGTCCCCAAGACACTTATTAGTAAGACCATTTACTTTATCTTTTTACTTGCTCATTTGTCTCTACCGTGAGAAACTGACGTTTTACCGATGGTCTCCAGATGGCAACAGCTGCCAAAATAATGACCCGAAAATTGCATTTCCGAGCCCCCACGTATCTTCATCATCAACCTAATCCCATTAGCCCCCAAACATTATAAAAATGATACGTTTTCAAACCAATTTGTCAAACTTCGTTTGCTAATTATGCCTTAAGACCCAATGAAGACCCCATTCAGTACTTGACTAAGACTTTGGAGTCGTGCCTAATCGAGAAAAAAGATGAGCCAACCTTTGCCTCACCGCTGGAATTTGCCCCTTGTTTTCTTCCTTCCTTTATATTTTCTTATGCTTTTATTTTGCTCGTGGATTGGGAAGAATTCAATTTGTTTTCTTAGTGTTTATCCGAGATAGAATGGTAGACATCTTCTTTATCACTTTGTGGTAGCTAGGGTTGCAAATTGAACCGAAAATTATCACAAGAAACAGGACATAAATTGTGATTTGATTTGTAATAAGTGGTAAACATCAACTTGAACTATAATCTACAGTAAGAAGGGGAGAAACTATTTTATGGATCAACACAAGGTATATTTCGAATATGTATTAAAATCAGGGCATGTACATAGGAGACCGTTTATTCGAAGGCCCGTGAAATACTTTACAAACCCCGTCAACCAGCCAAAGGCCTTTAACTTTTGTAGGTGAATCTGAC
Source organism: Syzygium jambos (assembly GCA_031216235.1). NCBI lineage: Eukaryota > Viridiplantae > Streptophyta > Magnoliopsida > Myrtales > Myrtaceae > Syzygium > Syzygium jambos. The sequence goes on from CM062229.1 coordinate 18,586,141, forward strand.
CCAAAATAATTTGAACGTAGCCGATGATATTTGAAGAGGGCGACCCTTAGTTCCCAAGTAAAAATCCCTCAATGTCTTAACCGATTGTGGCAATTCCAAATGTTCATTCTCACTACGTATTAGCACAAACAAGCAACTGAGAGCAGCTTAACGTCAAAACTAATCGTAAAGTGGCGATATCTTATTTTTTGGGTGGGGGAGGAACATTTCGGATTGAACACAGGAGTTGAGTCGATTCTGATGTCTCAATTACAAGTTTTATCAAACAAAATCTATCACCAAACCCAAGCTCAAATCCTCTTGAATTGTCCGTCTTTTTAAATTAATCATATCAAATCTCTTAAGAGGCTAGTATGTATATTAAATTCAATCTGAACTGTCTGATCCGATAATAAGATATATAAAAAAAATTATATTCCTATGATAATGAGGCGAATATATTTTGTTGTGTCACAGCCTTCAATGTGACAATTGGGTTAGTTGACTTATTCCTTTCCCACATCAAACTGAGCTCCAGTCTCTGTAACTGTACGGAATGTGTGGACACAGGCGACAGCAAATGCTTGCCATTTTCTGTTTAAGAAAGTTCTGTCCATTAATCGTAATAAACAATTTGAAAGAAGGAAGAAAGAGGTGCATCTACCAACAGACTGGAGGTTTCTTTTATTCCGACCGGCAGAGTTAGCTGGACCGATGCAGCCAAGTTTCGTTTATGTTATTCAGATCATTCAAATTGACGGAGGTTGATTGTGCGTGTCACGAGTTCTGTTGATGTAGTGAAAGCAAGAACACTTTGCAATTTGATTAGAGTACTTTCCTAATAAGATCCTTATGAGTATGCTTGGGATAAGGGGATCATGGTGTCAGCTGACAATGGCGTCTAATTTCAAGAAACATCATTAGGTTATAACCCTCTTCTTCAATTTATCTGTTATTATTCCTAAGAGGTTTTGAGATTAAAGATTTGCCATTCTCATCTGTCTCCTTGTAATTTTCCACTCCTTTCTTAAGTTCCATATCTGAGTTTGCGTAATCTCCAAATTTTCTTTAATCTAAATCTTTGCGGATTATTAGTTATTTTGTGGGACTAAAGTATTTACAAATAAAGACCATAACTAGACCTTGAGAAATGAAATTTCCCGCTAAGGGTACGCCACTCCTATTTGCTCTAACAATGGTGGCAAGGCATGGTGCCACTGCTCGGTGGTGGCAAGGCATGGTGCCACCACTGCTCGAGCGAGGGCGAGGGTTCGTCAACCCTCTCGTTGGTCCTCCCTCACACGAAAATAAAAAAGAAAAAAGAAAAAAAGGAAAATGCTATCTCTCACAGTCGCAAGTCCTCTTTTCTTTTTGAATTTTCAGGCTTCTTTCGATGTTCAATTTTATTTTTGATGTGGCAGTATTGAAACGACGGCGTTTCATGTTTGAGTAACCTCTATTACCGTGTTTATAGCTACGAGGTATTAGAAACAATAAAGAAAAAGGACGTATAGGATATTTTGTCCACGAAAAATGGACGGACTTAACGGAAATCCTAAAAAATAAACAAAATACCATAGATGGTAATAGTGCCAAAGTAATCGACTTATAAGTTTGTAACTCACCATTTACCAAAAAGCTATGATGAACCATCTTATTATCTCTAGTAACGTCAAAATTCTAAAAAAGCTTTGCTGAGATGTCTCATCCCTCTAAATTAAGAGCCTGCGTGGCTTGACTTTTATCTTTCGCTTTTTGCTTAATCAAAATTTTGCGACGCACCTACTTTGATATTTTTTCTAACAAGACACTTGAAATTTCCGCAAAATGCAAATGTTAATACGTATCGTACATAATTTCTCCACATTGTTTTTTGAAATTCGAAACAAACAAGCATGTCTAAAAGCTGCAACATGGTCTGAGGCAAAGAAGTAGAAGAAGCACAACTCATGTACATAGGAAAGAAAAATCCTTCTATCTACATATTCGCGAAAATAAAAGAATCGATGAAATTCCTAAAAAGCGATCGAAAAACCAAAAAAAGGAAGAAAGGGATCTCAAAATCCAGCACTCTCTCCAAACAATATCAAAAGCAAATGAAAGATTGATCGGCGATGATGATCGCTCAAACTTGTTGGCATCCGTCGTGGCTCGCGGTTGAACTCGAAGCAGGCTTCGCCAAGAATGTGGGATTCTCGTGCCCGGGCATTATGACCACGATCTTGGGCGCAATGTCCTGTAGCTCCATCTTCGACGGCTTCTCGTCATCGCCGTTCGCCCTGGCTTGATCCTCAGGATCATGGCTCAAGGCCAACGGCGCCGAGGACTTCCGGTGGGAGCAGGCAAGGACCACCAACGCGACCGCGATGAGGCCCAGCATGATGGTCAATCCTCCGAACAGGTACGGGATCGGCGAGTTCCACTTGTGGAAGCCCCCGTCCACGGCAGCGGTGGAGGAGCTCATCTTTGACGAAAGTGGGAGGAGCAAACGGTCTTCCTCTTTGTGAAGAGAGAGAAAGAGAGGGAGAAGCTCTCGGCCTTGTTTTGCTCTCTCAAGTTTGTCTTTTGGGTTCTGGTTTTTTGTCAGTGCAACGTGATCAGGGTGCGGTGTGTTGTGTTGTGCTGTGCGTGCCTGTATTCATATTTGGGCACTAGGGATATAAATAGAGAGAGTCCTTGGACGACAAGCCGTGTTTGTTCAGGTCATTTTGGAAAAAACATAAATGGAAAAGATGCACAGTGCTTGTTGGATTAGGACGAAGAAGGTGCAGAGGAGGAGGTTTGCAAAAGGGAGATTCGGTTTTTCCGTGTGCTTCACTGGTACGCATTGCGCTCGATACTAAGTATTTCTTCCCTTTATTTTTGTCATTTGTCTTCGAAGTTTCCTTTACCTTTTCTAGTGCCCAGTTTGCCCTCGAGGTTTCCTTGAGGCAAGCATGTGTATGTCACTAGCCAAATACATTCAAAAATTATATGGCACCGTGCCCGCTTTGTGCTACCACATTTTTCATCATTGAATTCGCGTCACGTGACAATCAAATATCCTTTTTGTCCAAGATGCCTTCCATGACTTGACCGCCAGCCTCTATGCACAACGATGCCATCGATCCCCTATGTATCCATTGTATGGCTCTTCCACTTCTCTCTATTTTGCCCCCCTCCCTTGTTGCTCAACTCCTCGGCTCGGGGGGTTGATGTTTACCGAAGACCTCAGAAGGCTCAGCTACGGCCGCTGATCCCAATTCGACCCTAATTTGAGGTTGAGACTCGAGCCATGCCCGACTCGAGATTCGAGGCTTAGGTTCTTTCGGAGACTCAAATCTTGAATAGTTTTTTTGTTTCTATTTTTCTTTTAGTGAAAATGCATGGGCATTGACGTAATTTTGGCGTAGTGAGAAAACTCATGTTGTTCCATTAGTGAAGGGAAAGGAACCAACATGAGAAGAAAAGTGAGTGAGGGGTGAATATGTGCCGTGGAGCCCTAATTAGCTTTTGGCTCCTCCAATACCAACATCTCCCGTCGCCCCCCATCAAAGCGTATCCTCTCAGCTCAAGTATTAGTTCTCTCGATTTAGCAAAAAAAAAAGTATTAGTTCTCTCGATTTTTGATTGATCCATGCTTAATACATTGATTGGAATGCTAATCATAACCCAGTCCCACTTTTATTCGTCATTTGATTGGATTGGATTACTTTATATGCTTTGTGACAGATGATCTTGGCACTTTGGCATTTGATAAATGTGATTTTTGGAGACATTATATTATAGTTCAGAGATGCGAGGAACCTTGTATCCGATCAATTCCTTATTGTTGGCTCTAATCGATTTACATTGTCATTTAACTTGGTGCTGATAGCTATCGGCAGATGTTAAATCAAGTCTTGATTGAATTATAGTACAGTTTCGACTTAATTGAAGCAATATGGTCCGGTCATTAGCCCAATGGTAGGAAAAAGAAGAAGAATATAAAAGCTGCCATACGTCCGTCCTTGTGCTCTGCCACAAGTTTGCGGGAAGTGCGAAAGTTGGAAGAGACCAACAAATCAGCCTTATCCTGTCCCAACCACAAAATGCTCAAGAGCTGGGCAATATTTAACATGTGATAGGTTTTGTGTTTGGTGACAAAAAAAGATTACAAATTTTCATTACGGATGAGGAAGTAGCTTGTTCGGCAAGAATAAAGTTTGCTCAGATCAGAAATCATCAGTCAACAGGACAAACTTATCAACAATTAAGAAAGTTGACAATACATGGTGTGAAAGTTATCGACAAGAGGCGTCACTAGGACTTAACAGAGACTGATCGACAAAATCATCGATAGCAAGCAATCCTGAATTCTGGCTAAGTGTTTGAGACAATGCAATTAATGAGCAGAAGCCTGCTAACATAACAATTAAACATAAGGCCAGTGGATCGACGCAAGCGCATAACTGCTGAATGGTTATGCCGATACTTTTGGTAGTAAAATTTTTGTAGATAATTATTACTGGTTAATAAGAGGTCGAGTCTTACTTTTGTAACTTCTAATTAGTAACTGCAAATTAAATTAAGAGGTTATTTATGGATTTAAAATTTGTAATAACTACTATTGGTGGGTGGGGTATAAAAGCCCGCAATCTAATTATTGTAACACGCACAATCAATTACAAATTGCCTTTTTATCTTCAATTTCCTCATAATTTACATTTCTAGCAACTTATAATTTCCACTACCCTTTACTGTTGAGCTAACAATACAACCCAAGGAGTAGGTTGAATGAGAACTACAAAGAACTTTTGTGAAATATAACAAGTTAAACTTCACCAGCATTAGAAATTAACGTAATCAAGTGTGCTACTGGTCAAAAGATATTGATAATAATGAATAAGTAATGCTCACGGTGAAGAGATAGAAGATAGCATACATAGATTTATAGTGGTTTGGCTTTATCGCAAAGCCTAAGTCCACTCTAAAAACTAAAAATCACAACAAGGCCAGAATCCACTAATAATCTTCAAAGCAAGTTACAATCAGCAAGTATTGCTCCTGTCAACCGATTGATCACATTAACAAGACAACCACTGCTCTTACATTGTACACTTGACTTACTCAGGATTATAACTCAGTAGCACCTCAAAGAAACAACAACAAATAGCCACTATCGAAAAAGAAAAAAAGAAAAGTAAAGAAGAACATTCAAAGCAATAGACTATATTTGTTTGTTTTGTAACATCCTGAAAAAAATAGTCCATTTGGAATTTATAAAATACTGAGTTTTATGAATGTACTCGTAGTTAGTTCTCGCCCGGAACTGATCATTCCTGGGATGCTAACCATTGGGGAAAGATTAATTGGGGAAAGGCTAATTAGGGAATTAAATTCGTACGACTATTAGAAAATTCGATCGTGAATTTAATTTCGACCATGAAATCGCTGAGGTGATATTTTGAGCCACTGTTGGCCGATCTAAGAGAAGCCAGGGATCAGTTCGCCACTGTCATAGTAGTGGATTGCGGGTGATTCCGCCGGACCACGAAATGACTTGACGAAATATCCTGAACCTATACCGAACGATCGTACCACATGGATCTAGCGATTGATCCTCGCGATTTTAATGACAACCGAAATTGTCACAAACCGAACGAACTTGCACGTGACTCAATATATTATCAGTCACGAGTCGAATATGCGAATTTTCCCAACAAGCCGCCCATTAGTTTGAGAAACGCTCAAGTTACGTTTAATAAAATTTAATTATTTAATTTAGCCCAAATCGGACACGGGAAAATTTGGAAGTCACAACGGGACGTTAGGACGATGTTGCGGTTGTAACGTGCAATTTTTGTTGTGCCCGAATCCTTCAGAAAAACTCAATTTTGATGAGAAACGGAGAATCGGACCATTTTACGCTTGAGAATTAACAAAGGCATGTTTTATGGGCAAAGGGCATTTTGGCCATTTTGCCCTAACTTTTTGATCGGACAATTTTTCCCTTGGACTTTTTGAGAAATTACAAGTTTACCCTTAGATATTTTTAAGTAAGATTCGATTTGGGCAATTGATTTTAAGATTAGATCGAATCTCGACCGTTGGATCAAAAAGATCAGAGGAGGGTATTTTGGTAATTTTCCAAAAAGTGGTCAAAATTGATTTTTAAGCCTTTGACTCTCTCTCTCTCTCTCTCTCTCTCTCTCTCTCTCTCTCTCTCTCTCTCTCTCTCTCTCTCTCTCTCTCCCCCTTTTTGCCGTGAAATCCCCCCCCTTTGCCGTGAACACCATCCCCCACCGTGACTCTCTTCCTCTCTCTCTCGCCTAAGCCGCGCCGTCGCCGCCCAAGCTGATCGCCGCCGCCTGGGAGCTGTACACCGTCGCCGCCGTTCCCGATTAAGTGCCACCGCTTTCCGTTCTAGCCGCGATAGTCTAGAACACGGGTAAGTTGCAATCTAAACCTAACTTAGGACTTCGAGTATCGACGGGCGATTTTGGGTGAAACCGAGAATAGATTAGGTGCGGAGTTGCATGATTTAGGAGTGGAATAATGTGGCGGGCCTTAGAACTGAACTCGGAAAATTTTTATTAGAAAATTCGGAATAACAGTGGGTTGTGGACTACTGTTCATGGGGCTGTGATGGGCCGATCGAGTCGCAAGTTGGATTTTTAGAGCTGAGAATTTATGGCGAGAAAGTCTCATGAAGGATCCGAATCGATTTGAGGCCATTTGGTTAGAGAAAAATAACGATTTCCGTGTTTTTCGTGTGTTGGAATTATGACCAAGTGTGGTGTTGGAAATTGAATGTGTGATTGTGCAATTGATTGATTTAATTATGCCTGTTGGGTGCACGCATGGGCCAGATTATTTTAATTATTATTTTTGGCCATGTCAACTGCTGAGTGTGCATAGATTTCATGTAAATTGTTGCGTGCATGAGTCACGTGTGACAAGCCAGTTGGGTGGCAAGCGATTGTTGCGCGTGTAAATGAATGAGAATTTGTGCGTGGCTTGGAAAGTGTAATTGTGGGAATCCCTGAGGCGTGTACTTCAACGTGGGGAATTGTGCCGTCTTGAGGCATGTACTTCAACGTGGGACGATGTCCGGTATTACCGGAGGACTGCCAGTATGAGGGGTGTACTTCAACGTGGGTTGCGCAGTAGGTGGTAGATGTTGAGCCTGAGGCGTGTACATTTACGCGGGCAAGAAACAAGGCCTGAGGCGTGTATTGTAACGCGGGCCTGAAGTGTTGTGATGAGATAGTCGCAGTGGACCTGAGACGTGTACTGTAACGCGGGTCACTGGTGAGTGGCACGGAAAGGAATGGGATAAGGCAAACGGAAAGCGCAAGAATGAGAATTAATCATGCATGTGATTGCTTATAATGTGAGTGTGACTAACGTGTAGGGCGCAAGCAGGATAAGCGCAAGTAAATTAATTGATGTGCCTGCTATGTGATTATGTGGCGTATGTGTGTGATTGTGTTTTATGAAATTGTCTGGAGGTACGTGATAGCCTAGGTGAGGTTTAGGTTGCAACTTATTGAGAAGTGTCTCATGGTTATATAAACTAAACCATTTCAGATTCCCCGCTAGAGTAATGAATATCCCGCCACCGCCACCAGAACGTTTTGGAGTCCTCATTGGATGGGACTGTACAAGAGGATTCAGACTTAGAGGACGAGGAATCAGACTCAGAATGGACGCCTAGCGAGGGACGTAGGGGTTAGAGTATGAGTGAACGAATTAACTTTTTGAGGAGCACCATTTTTGGGTACTAACGGGTCTAGGTCATCGACTTACGGTGTGTTGGGTTATTGTAAGGAGGTGGGCATGTTATGTTGGATGTTTTTGTAAGGATGTAAATATTATGGTATAAGAAGGAAATGAAAAAGATATGTACATTTTCCCCTTTCTTCTCAGTTTTTTTTGTCAGGGTATGTATTTTATTCCGCTTAGCAAATTAAATCTCTGATGTTCGTAAGTGAGGTCGGCGACTAACCTGGGATGTCGCACTAATCAACCAGGTAAGGATGTTGCGAGCTCGATAGGGTTCGGGGCGTGACATGTTTCCACCAAACCTCACTACTTCTCTTGGACTAAATTTATAGCCATCTAACCTTAGATGATCGTTTATATCTCAATATCCTCAAGTAGCCATTTGCCATCATCAATAGCAAAACATCTCTCTGTCGATCACCAGCATCAGAACGGCTCATTAACAGTGGCAGTTTTCCCAAACTAGTTAGTTTGCTCTTGTCAGAGTCTATCTTCTGCTTAGTATTGTCAGAACTGCTCCTAATCAACTCCAATGCTCCTGTTACGAATTTCAAGCCTTTGTAATCGATATATTGGCATTATTACCATTCTAATAGGATGAGCATGCAAAAACCACTTTCTAAATATCTATATCTGCACTGTCCCTTAGGAGTGCAGATTATCAACAGTCTCTTGATGTTGCCCACCAATGAAACTATGTGGAATGACATGCAATCAATTTTCCAATGATCCTCTTGGCTTCATCAGCTTCCAAAGACATCCACGGACATCAACATCCCCACTGATTTCTCATCTTCATTGATTGATTGAGGTAGCATTCAAATACTTCCAAGGACATTAGCATTCGCTCTGATTTTTTGTCTTCACTGAACTCACCAAGATTTTCAATATTCTCATAGTCTTCCCACCTCACCTAAAAAGAATTGTTATTGCCAATATTATGTTACGCCAATAATCAATACAACTGCATCGCAATCAGGTCTTCTAGTCCTTCCAATCATATCAATGATTGTGACTCTACAGCTATTCACTCGCATGGTCCTTTCAAGCTCTATTAAACATCAAAGTTCTAAGCTTGTTCACCAATCACCAAGGTCCATCCAACTGTTTATCTTAGATATCGGCAATGATCCTTTGATATTGGCAAAGTATTTCTGATAGCGGTAGATGACTCTTCGTATCAGGATCACACCTGATAGGATACCATTTGCATATCGGCTTGTGCATATATCATTTAGTACTACTCGATCAATACACACGTCAGTAGCCTTTGATTGTCTTTTTCATTGTGTCATTTACTATCCTGTCCAAAATGAATAATTGACCCACCCTTTCATAACCTTTGTTAGTTCAATTTTATCCATCATACTTCAAAAGTTTTTCACTTTTTGGGTAGAGCGTATTTTTGGCACGCCTGGTGGGAGTCCTTTTGTTGATTTGAGGAAATTGCAATGGCAAGAACCAGGAATCAATATGAGACTGATAATGTTGCTGGCAACAACAATCAGTTACCACAATCTTATAATGACATGGTCGCACATTCCAAGTCTTCAGTCACTGGAAGAGCGGCAGAAAGTAACCATCAGGGAGAGATTGATCTTCTAAGACATCTCACAAAAGAGCAATTGAGAGAAGTTGCACTAAACTGTAATGTGGCGTCAACTATAACAAGATTGCTCAAGGAACAGCAAAATGACATGGCTAACCACGTTGTGAGTCAAATGTCAGATGTGATCAAGTCGATAGCCGCCAATGCAGTCAATGATGTGATATCAAGGCCAGGATTGTCCAAAGCCACAACCATTCTAGGGAAATCTCGTGGTGCAAGTGCATATTCCGAGTCCATTGGGTCAAGCAAATAATTTAGGCCAGATTTTTCAACTCCTTGTAAGACACTGTCGAAGGTCTGAAGCTTCGAATCAAGGCCAAAACAATGGTAATACTGGTCAAAATAATCATATGGGTAGTAATAATTTGGCAAATCAAACTAGTCGACAGATTAGTCAAGCACCAAATATTGAAAATATAAGGCCAGTAGTGCACTAATGCAAACCAATGTGGTAAACATTCCTGCAGGCCTAGCGTGTCTATTAATATTAACATAGATTATGCAGCAATGCTCGTTGAGGGTGCAACAAGATGAGCAACAAAATCCCCAACTGGCTCCAGATCAAATGGTGGAAATTGTCCGACGACATTTAGGGCTGGTTAGAGGAGTCACAGGACCTGTCTATATGAAACCTTATCCTAACTGTGCACTTCTTGAAAGAAGGTTCATTTTCTTTTCTTTTTGGAAAGTATTGTCAAGTTTTACTTCTAAGGTGAAACGAGGATGAAAATGCGTACTAGCATAGTACCGATGGACATTATGATTATGTCTCGACTAGTCCTTACTAATTTCGGTTCAGAATTCTGTCAGGTATCGATTTTATCATCCTTTATATCAGAGTTTGAATATCAATCATGTGTTCCTTTTATTAAGCACCTCATCAATTTATATTGGTTTTAAATGACAAAGTTGGTTTTTCCTTTTACATATTTACACTTTCAAAAGACCACCTATACATATTTTGGTTTATTTTTCAATTACTTGAATCCTAAAGAGTCCTTAATTTTACTGATAAATTTAAATCTCGAGTAATGCCTGGGTAAAAGTCTAATTTCACTTAAATATAGATTTCCATATACATTTATAGAAATTATATCTTCTCGGGCCTAACTGTACGCCATAGACTCTAAATATTCACGTGTTGTGATATAATTTTTTTTTAAAGTGCGCCATTCAGCATCTTTTCTTTCCATTTATTTCTCTCTCTTTTTTTTTATTATTGACTTAGGGGCATAAGTGCAGAGGCCCGACTATCTGGAGGTCCATGTAACACCCCACAAATCTTATGAACCAATTAAGTTCAGACAATTGTGCAAGTAACCTGTTTTTTGTCGAAAGAAAATTGTATTTATTGCTCAAAAGAATACATGAGAAGTACATAGACTTCAGTGGTAGAGCAAATTGAAGCAAAGCAAAGCCCGGCATATTGCAAAACAAAGCCAAGTCCAGAAAACAAGAAGTATCAACAAAGTACCAATAGGGTTAAGCATATGCTCGTTCCACAAGAATATATTTGTCAAGCAAAATAATCAATGGCCGTTCAATGGATCTCAAATATTCTTCATTGTTGAGCACAAGCGGAAAATTCCTTCTTTGGTAACTACGGCATTGCCAATTGGCAGTACATGCGTAGGTTCAACTTCCTCTACATCGTCTTCGTACGGAGACAATCAAAACAGGTTGAGCAAATATAGATCTGACATTTGGTAGAGCATATCTTTGTGTTTCAGCGAGACATTAAATCTCTTGCGATCAACATTGAAGCTAAAGGCAAAAGACTTATACACAAACAAAGCACAAGGGCATCGAATCCCATAAAATATATTTATCAAATCTCGATATCTAAATCGGGAGAGGATTGCTCCTAGATCTAGAACTAGAATACGATGGAGAGAGAATAGAGAGAGGGAGAGAAAAAAAATTATTATATGTGCAAGTGGCCTTGAACCAACGCAATATGGAATATGGGGAGGATGCAGCTTAGTTTCAAGTTCAATCTTTTTTTTAAAAAAAAATCCATCAAAACCTATGTCACTTTACCTAAAATGATCTGCAATCTTCAACTGGCAAAGATGTGCATTAGTAGTGCAATAACGAAATCTCTCAACTGAAATTAAAGAAGCTTTTCTACCCATAAAATGCAAAATTGAAATCTTTCGATTTCCTTCCTCTAAAATAAGTGCAAAGTTTTTGTTCATTTCTTATTTCTTTTCTTTTTTGCAATTACAGAATATACACTTTTTTTCTAGTTTCAAAGGGATTAAATAGTAATAGCTTGAGCAGTTAGTTTTATTCAGGCCTACATAGAAATTTGGAAGCAACGATATGATGTTATTATATAATTTGAAGGGAAAATGACATAAATAGTCCATGAACTTTATCCTAATATGCAATCTAGTCTCTAAATTTTTAATTTGTTCAATGTAGTCTTGAACTTTAACCCAATATATAATGTGGTCCTTGAAGTTTTAATTTGTTCAATGTCATTCTAGAATTTTTGGTACATGTTCAATTCGGTCCCTAAACTATACGAAAATATTTGATGTAGTCCTTCCAATAATTCAAGTTCAATGACTATATCGAACATTTTCGTATAGTTCAGGGACTCAATTGAATATGTACTAAAAGTTCGGGGACCATATTGAATAAATTAAAAATTCAGGGACCACATTAAACCTTAAGCTAAAGTTCAGGGACTACATTAAACAAATTAAAAGTTCAGAGACCAAATTATATATTGGGTCAAAGTTCAGGGACTGCTTGTATCATTATCTCTCTTTTGAAATATGCAAATCAAATAACGAGCTTATATTGAATTTGTCCTATCTTAATAAAGTAGCAATTTAAGATCATATTCTCTTAGATCTTACGCTATGTGTATTGAAAATACTATTGAAATTGTATTTTATTTGTAGTATATGACTTGCAAGAGATAATGATTTTTTTATTACCCTAATATGTACGTATGACAATCTATCTTATATCCGTAAAATTCTCTGTTCTTTAATAAAAAAATATTTTTAATAGTGGATGAATAATATTTTAGTGGATAACTTATAGTAAGATATATTTTAAAATCATATACAATTATAACAAGAGAAGCCAAGAAAAAATTATTTTCTTGCTCAAATACTCGGCACATATTGAAAAGTATAAGAACAAAAATTACACAATTACACATTGAGATTATGTGTTTCTTAATTAATTATGTACACTTTATTGTGTGCAAGTCTAATAAAATGTGTAAAAAAAATGTCTTACTCCATATTTCATCAATAAATTTTACCCCCTCCCTCCCAACCTAAATCCCGGATCCGTTCTTGTCACTACCTAACACCGCAACCAACTGTGCCAGCTTTAGACATTCCATTTGTTCGCTCATTATCTCATTCATAGCTGGTAAAACATCAGCACCTTGCTCAGCCTTCTGGTTAAGCGATCAAGTTGTAACTGGTAAAACATCAAACACCACTGATTTACCATGCATGACAATCAAATCTTTCTTGATATCTTTGGCATACTCTTTACCAAGTAATATCTACATGTATTCTCCAATTGTTTAGTCCCTCCAAAAAACTATATACACAGAAAAAAAAATGCAAGTGATGTTCATGTTTTTCCCATAGCTCCAATTTTAATTTCAACATCGCTTGTCGTTAATCTTTGACGGGGTTAAAAGAGAGTGCATTTGCAGATGGTCCACTTAGGAAGAAAAAATGGTCACATGTGGTCACATAATTCAAAAGTATATGACCTCCTCGTCTTGCCATCAAAAGTCAAACTAACTAGCCGACTCCGTCAACCCTGATCCTGCCAAAATCGAGGCCGAGTAAGACTTCACTAAAGAAATTATCCATCAGACAAAAACAATAATCAAAAGAAAATGAGTGGAAGAAGAAAGTACCTAACGCATGTTGAAATTATGGTTTGTTGAAATTATGATCTCTATGCATGACCAACATGGAAAATTGCTGGCTGAAAACCCTGGTTTTGATGTTAAAAGATGCAATTATCCACCAATTTGGATTAGGAAGAACCATAAAGTGGTGGGATATGCGCCAATAACTCCAAAGTAGCAATTGAGTGGTGGGGGTCCTTTGAGAATAGAAAGTAGAAGCAATTTGATTTTTGTGTACCCGGGCCTCCCAGCACTAGCTCTTGCACACACCTTTATGAACCGATTTTTATATTTGGAGATCTTCATGATTCAAAAGAGAAAACGAATCCATGAGTTGTATACCGTGTAAGTCCCAATGTTATAATGTTAATTTCGAGTTCTCCAAATGATCCACCCAATTTTCGATGCGTTAGCAGAAAAAAAATATATCGTTAGAAAGTTGTCTCAACTAGCTTTGAGGTGCTGCAGTTTAAGCTCATGTATCACTAAATACATAAATTAATTCATTTCATTATACAGTCACAGATGTACACAATATAATCGTACAAGACATACGCTATATTAAATTACATATCTTAGATATCCCTATGCAACTTGCACCGCATATTATCTAGAATTGCACCATCTTCTTTATTGTGAGAGTTGTCTCGGGAGCAAGAACAAAATCATGGGGGCCAAAAAATGGGGATCAACCTCAACTTTACCTTCACATGCACTTTGCATACTCTGCTTTTGAAACCCTACCCTTTGTACCCTTAGTTTTTCTCCTATACACTGTGCACCTTAAAGTTTCGCAAACTTATAATTTACTTCCTTTCTCTGACCTTTTTATAGCAGGATGCAAAATGTAGGCTTTCCGAAAATAGGGTAAGCAATATAATTTATTTCAAATCGTAGATTGTGGAGAAAGCTTATGACAGTTTTATCAATCGACACCAGAAAATTCATATTTTCATAATCATATTCTTCAAACACTTTGGGAAATCGTAAGTCCAATACATTACGATGAGGGATTGCTTTCGTAAGCCCAAATATGAGCCATTAGTGCGTACTTAATCGGGCACATTTCACTCAAGACATTAATTCAATGAAGTACGAGCTCCTATGGTGCAATAGCTGCTTCAATTAATTAACCCTAACATGGCGTGCGGAGTTTGGTGGATACCCACATGTCCAAGTTGATAGATTAATATATGTATTCCACATAGTCGAATTGACACTTCTTTCGCATTTCTATCTCATTCCTTTGTAGAGAGCAACGGATGACCCTTGAGAGGTTCGAAAAGCCGCATGAAGATGTCAAATCCAGGTGAGCCCTCGCAGTTGACGTTAAGTCGCAGGTGACTCCTACATTGATTACTATATCCTTTTAAAAGAAGCCATTAGTAAAATCTTCCGAAGCTTCGCCTATATTGCTAGAATCTGGCTTGTATATTTAAATAAACCAAAGGTCATTGCTATTTAAATAAATATGGATAGAATCTGTTGGCTGTAAATTTGTGTTTTATTTATAATATCTTTTGTGACTTATTTTGGATTGCTTTACTTATGTTTTCATCGATCTATTTAAGTCAAAATGATTTCGTCTCACTTCTACGTTTCCCCTTTAGTTTTAAAGAGAAAAAAGAAGTAAATTGGCCAAGAAAATGGATAAGAAGGTTAATACGCACTTTGTGAAATTTCTTTATTGTCTGCACGGTGAAATTTCCTAATTAGCCAACCCAATTGTTGCAACAATAACTTTATCCTTCTCTCACTTTCCTTTTCGAAATTTTGAGTAAATGTTAGATTTTTACTTAGTGAAGGTGTACAAAATGTTATTTGACATTTGTTTTCTATAAAAAAAATATAGTGGTAAAGAAAGGAGAAAATTACCAAAACAGTCCTAAACCTATTGCAATTGTGCCAATTTAGTCATAAAGTTTTTCTTTTGCCAATTCAATCCTAAATCTTTTTGTATTTATGCTAATTCACTCTATTCGGTCAATTTTGGCTGGCTTGCGCTGATGTGAATGCCTGTCGGTCGGCCGACATTGACGTGGCAATTTTTTAAATATTTTTTCGAATTTTTATTTTTATTTTTTCCTTTTTTTTCCCTTTCTCTTTCTTTTTTTTTTTTTCTCTTTCCTTCTTCTGTCACGCCCCGTACCCCACGAAGCATGATCATCCGCGTAGGTCGAAATATA
>CM062229.1:18601758-18861510 GCA_031216235.1 Syzygium jambos
AATATAATGTGACACTCCCAGGATTGCGTCACCGACCCGAAACCCAAATCAGAGTAAATACACGACACATGCGGAAACACGTATATATTATATATACACCCAGACATAAAAACATAACCATGAATAGTCAAAGACAATAATACACTAATAAACACTAACTTAAATACACCCTTTTAAATACTTATACAATCTATTTATTTACAACCAAAAAGAATACATAAAAAGGCCACTAAACAAAAAGGATCGGTGGCCTAGGGAGACGACTAACTATCTAGGGAGAGTTACATCAAAAAGAGGGGTTAATCTAAACTCCTATCATGCCGTTCTATTCTAAGGATCCAGACCTGGGTTGGATGATGCTGCGGACTCCTCAGATGAGTCTTCATCCGTCAGTATTTCCATATCTGATCCAACTTCGGCCACTTCCCCAATTGGTTCACCATTCTCGCCTACTATTTCCAGATTCTGCTCCTCTTCTTCTTCCTCCACAATGTCGTCAGCTATAACTTGCTCCCCACCTTGCACCTCGTCCTCGGGTATAGGTCCATCCACCGTATCGCCCACGCTGCTTCCACTAAGGGAGGCGGGAGGATCAGAGACTTCACCACTCACCATTTGGGGAATCATGACGCCATTAACATCTATTGGCACGTCAAAAGTCCTCATCGGGGGTCCTAATAAGCCGTTTGTACCCCTATGGCACCAAGCCACATACTCCTGAGTATGATGGAAGTCTTCTCCCACGTCTACTAACACTGCCGACTGAAATCTAACGTAAGCTGTTCCATCCCCACACGGGTGTACACTATTCGATCTCTGAATACGGTACGGGTATCCAAAAAGAGGACCGTTCCTCGGCATCCTATGGACGGGGATCTGAAATTCGGTTTTACCACAACCGTGAGATAAACTCAGCAAGTAAAATCTCTAATCCTAAATTAGGCTAACGTGCACCTCCAGAAATAAATAAAACACACAATTCACTGAACCAGTAATTAAATCAATATAAATTCACATGGGCCCACGGCCCGATTCCAATACTCCAGCCCTGCAGGTTAGGCTTTCACATCAATATAATTTACAACAGAGCATCGACTCGGAGGTCATGACCCAATGGTCATCAATCATTCGACCCGAAGGCCCGACCCGAAGGCCTGACCCGTCGGTCACAATTACACTCGACCCGTAGGCCTGACCCGTCGGTCCTCACAAATAAATCGACCCGTAGGCCTGACCCGTCGGTCCTCACAAATAAATCGACCCGTAGGCCTGACCCGTCGGTCCTCACAAATAAATCGACCCGTAGGCCTGACCCGTCGGTCCTCACAAATAAATCGACCCGTAGGCCTGACCCGTCGGTCCTCACAAATAAATCGACCCGTAGGCCTGACCCATCGGTCCTCACAAATAAATCGACCCGTAGGCCTGACCCATCGGTCCTCACAAATAAATCCTTAAATCATATGAAAAACCAACGTGGACTTTCCCAATCAAGGGCCCATTTAATTTCCAATGGGCTTAAACCAATTCAAATCAATCCACATCAAGGCCCATTAAATTCCAATTTTCTCCAACGGGCCTCAACAAGCCCAACTCAACTTCTCACTCAAGGGCCCATTTCATTTTCTAATTTGGGCTTCACCAATTTAATTCAATTCCACCACAAGGCCCATTAAAATTCTAATTGGGCTCATTTAATTCCAATTGGGCCCATTTAATTCTCATTGGGCCAATTAATGCAAATTCGGAGCCCAAGAAGCCCAAGCCATAATCAACACTAATTAACCTCCAAATTAAGCCCAAAATATGTCATTAAGCCCTAATTAGGTCCCATAATTAAACTATGCACAAAATACAATTAATTAGGGCCTAATATGCTTAATTAAATCCCTAATCTAGCACAATTAGGCTAATCTAGTAATTAGGGATAATACTCGCCTAATGACGACGCGGGACGACGGGAACGAGCGGCCGATCACCGGCTAGCGGTGTGATCGACGGCGGCGTCCCAAGGCAAGCCGGCGGCCTACGGTGGTCCGGCGAAGCTCACGGCCACAACCCGGCCAAAACAGGGGAGGCGCCGGTCTGAGTGGGCTGAGACAGGCTGAAAGGAAGACGGTGAGGCGAGGCTGGATGGCTGGGGTGGCGCACGGCAGCGCGGCCAGGCGGACGAGCCCGGCGACGGCGACCTTGCTCGCCTCGGCTGGAGCAGCGGCGAACGGGCGGCTGTGGACGGCGGAGATGGGAAGAAATGTTGCGACTAGGCCAGGGACGGCGCCAGGGGACGGGACACGGCGGCTGGTGGCCAGCAGCTCCGGCGAAACCTGCTGTTCCGGCGTGAACAGTGAACTGGCTGTGCTGATCGGTGAAGCAGCCGAGAGAAGGAGAGAGATTCGGGAGAGGAGAGAGAGAAGTGATCGCCGGTGATGAGCTGAGGAGAGAGAGAGAGAGTCAAAGATGGTCAAGGGAGGGGGTGAGTGGATGCCACATGTCACCATCCTAGCCTATTTGCCCAAAATGCCCTTGATCCAAGGGTTCATATCCAATCTCATCCAATAATGCAAGGGTATTATGGTCATTTGCCCCTAACCATGGTTAACCAACCCTAGTTAACCTTAACCAACCTTGGTTAAACTCCAAAATTAAATCAAAATTCGAAATAAATCAAAAATGGCCTAGGGGCAATTCCGTCATTTTTCCGTCCGGAACTGAAATTCCAATTTTCGCTCATACCGGTCCTAAATATTCATGTGATACCTAATCCAGAGTCGGAATCGCGAAATTCGCTTTCTAAGCCCACGAAAATCCTCTGCGAAGTTTCCGGGAATAAAATAATATTATTTTCCAATTTTTTGCCGAAATTCCACTTTCTGTCCAGAATCATTCCAAACACACTCGGATACCCCAAAATGATGTTGGCCGCGAAAAATAACCTCAAACGGCCTCCGAAATCGGCCTCGGCGTTCCCAGGGGCAAAATGGTCTTTTTCTCACTTTCTGCCGAATCTTCCGTTTTCAGCTGTTTTAATCTCGAACATGAATGGCCATTACCATTTGACGTCCGTCTTGCAAAATAGTCGTAATTACCCTTGAGATTTTGATAACGAAACTCGGGTCCAATATTGTAATCTCAATATGCTCGTTTCGCAGTTTTAGGGTCTCTCACTAACGAGCGGCAGTTTAGGCGTTACGCGTATCGACCTAAGATTGTCCGAATCGTGATGGTCTAAATTTCGAGAGAATGAGAGGAATTATCACTAGCACCAGGGTCGCGATCGTTTGGATTACAATCAGGTTTCATTCGTCAGGTGTACTTTCGGTCGTGCGAAATCACTCGCGATCCGATCGTACGTTACTGACAAAATCAACCAGTCATTTTCCTAAGATCGGCCTATATTGGCTCAAAATATTTCCTCAACGTTCTTCGAAATCAGCGTTCAGTCGCGATTGGGTTCTCGGTCCACGTACCTGTTCCTATTTAGCCTTTCTCATATGGTTAGTATCCCGAGACTGATCAGGTTCAGGCGAGACTCACTAAAATTACACGAGAATGAATATACACTTTATTGGTCCCGATAACGGGTCAAAATTCAGGATGTTACAACTCTTTCCCCCTTACAAAAATTTCGTCCTCGAAATTTGCACTTCAACCCTGCTCTTCGAACAACTGGGGGTGTTGACGTCGCATAGCTTCCTCGCTTTCCCAAGTAGCGCCCTCTGTCCCGTGGTGCTCCCAAACTACCTTCACCATCGGGATTGTCTTGTTCCGAAGTACTCGATCCTTTCTGTCTTCAATTCTGACTGGTCTCTCCACGTACGACACCCTGTCGTCCACGTCTATTTCTTCGTACCTTAGAACGTGTGTCGGATCCGGTTCATACTTTCTCAACATCGACACGTGGAAGACATTATGTATCTGGGATAAATTCGGTGGCAAGGCTAATCTGTACGCCATGTCGCCAATCTTTTCCAAAATCTCAAACGGTCCAATAAATCTCGGACTCAACTTTCCTTTCTTGCCAAATCGGGATAATCCCTTCATAGGCGACACCTTTAAAAATACATGGTTTCCAACTTGAAATTCCAGATGTCGACGTCTCCGATCGGCATAACTTTTCTGTCGACTCTGCGCTGTTTTTAACCTCTCTCGAATGATCTCAACAGCTTCCACTGTTTGCTGTACCAACTCTGGGCCTGTAATGCTCCGTTCTCCCACTTCATCCCAGCATACGGGAGTCCTACATGCTCTGCCATACAAAGCCTCAAACGGGGCCATCTGAATACTCTGTTGATAACTGTTATTGTATGCAAACTCCACCAGATGCAGCTGTTCCTCCCATTTACCCTGAAAATCCACTACACAAGCCCTCAACATATCCTCAAGGGTCTGGATTGTTCTTTCTGATTGCCCATCAGTCTGTGGGTGATAAGCTGTACTGAACTGCACCTTTGTCCCCAAAGCTGTCTGCAGACTTTTCCAGAAGTTCGCTGTAAACCTCGGATCACGATCTGAAGTAATCGTCACTGGCACTCCGTGCAGTCTCACAATCTGTCTCACATACAGCTCTGCATACTTTTCTAACTCCAGATCCTTGCGCACTGCCAGAAAATGCGCTGATTTAGTCAGTCTATCCACTATTACCCAAATAGAATCATGCCCTCTCTGGCTTCTCGGTAATCCCGTTACAAAGTCCATGGTTATGTGTTCCCATTTCCACTCAGGAATTTCCAACGGTCGCAGCAGTCCTCCAGGTTTACAGTGCTGTGCCTTGACCTGTTGACACGTCAAACACTTAGCCACATGCTTGGCTACATCCGCTTTCAATCCATTCCACCAATAATGTTGCCTTAAATTCTGATACATTTTCGTACTGCCAGGGTGGATACTGTAATTGCTGCGATGAGCTTCTCTCAATATTTCTTCCTTAAGCTCAATATCATCCGGTACACACCATCGTCCTCTATACTTCAGGACTCCATCTTCTGATACCTGGAAGTCTGGCTTCCTTGCCGAGGCATCCATTTCCACAATTTTCTGAATTTCCTGATCCGTGGTTTGTAAAGCCTTAATCTTAGTTTGAATCTCCGGCTCGATCCTCAAAGTAGCCAGCAGATTCGACACATGGCTTAATTCCAATCTAAATTCTGAGTCTCGGATCTTTTCCAATAACGCCCACTCCTTGATCATCATGTGTGCCATGCTAGACTTGCGACTCAATGCATCTGCAACTCGATTTGCCTTCCCGGGATGATACATGATGTCGCAGTCATAATCCTTTAAAAGCTCCATCCATCTACGCTGTCTCATATTCAACTCTTTTTGTGAGAACAGGTATTTGAGACTCTGATGATCCGTATAAATCTGAAACTTTTCCCCACACAGATAATGCCTCCAAATTTTAAGTGCAAAGACGATGGCAGCCAACTCTAAGTCATGCGTCGGATAGTTCACTTCATGAGGTCTCAACTGACGCGACGCATACGCAACTACTTTTCCATGTTGCATTAACACACAGCCAAGTCCTTTGAACGAAGCATCACTGTATACTTCAAATCCACCCGGTCCAGAGGGGATAGTCAAAACTGGAGCTGTCGTCAGTCTGTGCTTAAGCTCCTGAAAACTCCGTTCGCACTTATCGTCCCATTCAAACCTAGTTTCCTTTTTCAGTAGTCGAGTCAATGGCGTGGCTATCGACGAGAATCCTTCCACGAAACGTCGATAATAGCCAGCCAATCCTAAGAAACTTCTTATCTCTGTCACTGACGTCGGCCTGGGCCACTTAAGTACCGCTTCAATCTTAGTCGGATCCACTGATATTCCTTCTCCCGACACGATATGTCCAAGAAAGGCTACCTTACTAAGCCAGAATTCACATTTGCTGAACTTCGCATAAAGCGCATGTTCCCTCAACGTCCGTAGAACTTCCGTCAAATGCACTTCATGCTCCTCTGAACTCTTCGAATACACTAGAATATCGTCAATGAACACTATGACGAACTGATCCAGAAATTCCTTAAAAACTCTATTCATCAGATCCATAAAAGCTGCAGGGGCATTCGTTAAACCAAAGGGCATAACTGTAAACTCATAATGCCCGTATCTCGTCCTGAATGCAGTCTTGGGTATATCCTCTTTCCGAATTCTCAACTGATGATACCCTGTCCGTAGATCAATCTTGGAGAACACTGACGCCCCTTGCAACTGATCGAACAAGTCGTCGATCCTTGGCAGTGGATACTTATTCTTTATAGTCACCTGATTCAACTGCCTATAGTCTATACATAACCTCAACGTCCCGTCCTTTTTCTTTACAAACAGGACTGGCGCTCCCCATGGAGACGCACTAGGACGTATAAATCCCTTATCTAGTAACTCTTGCATCTGAACTTTCAACTCTTTCAGTTCTGACAACGACATCCGATACGGGGCCTTAGAAATTGGCTCAGTTCCTGGGGCTAGCTCTATTACAAATTCCACTTCCCGTTCGGGTGGCAAACCCGGTAATTCTTGAGGAAAAACCTCGGGGAAATTGCACACTACAGAAATTTCTTCCAACTTAGGTTCCACCAACGTCGGATCCTTAACATTCACCAAGTACCCCTCACAACCTTCCTCAAGCATCTCTGTTGCTTCCACTGAGGAAATCCAAGGGATCGAGGTTCCTCCTCGGTTTCCCTGAAATTCAAACTTAGGACGACCAATCGGATTAAATTGGATCGTCCTGCTGCCGCAATCCATAACGGCTTTCTGTTTAGTCAGCCAATCCATACCAATGATTACATCAAAGTCATACATGGCTAACACAGCTAAATCAATTCTTTCTTCAACATTTCCAATCACAATTTTACAGTCCAAGCACCCCAATGATACTAACACCCTATCATACAGTGGGGTCGTCACACACAACATAATCTCAAGTAGAATAGGCTCCAGACCAACCAATCTAACAAACTGCTCAGAAATAAACGAATGGGTTGCCCCGGGATCAAATAACGCATATGCTGAATGATTGCAAAGAGAAATGGTACCTGTGACCACACCCGGCGCGTCCTCAGCATCTTTTCGCGCTAACGCATATACTCGTCCTTGCGCAGGTGGTCTGCCCTGAATAGCCGGTGGGGGATTTCCAGCCTGATTTCCAATTCTGAGTGGCTGCTGCGGTAGTCCTGGAGGTCCTGAAAGTCGTTGCTGGGGGCAATTCTTTATCTGATGTCCCAAACTCCCACAACGAAAACAAGCTCCGATTCTATTTGGCGCTTGACTGGGCTTCCCTACTATCCTTCTCGGAGGCGGAACAAACCGTCTATTGCTGGGCATTGGTCTCCTTACAAAGCGACGATTGTCCCTATTAGGAATAAATCTCGAACCCGATGCTGATGTCCTTTCAATCTGATCCCGTTCCATAGTCTGGGCTCGCTCATATAACTCTCTATAGTCTCGAATATTCAACAAAAGCATCTGAGTACGAAGTTCCGGTTTCAGTCCATCCCGGAACCTTCGAGCCTTGTCCAGGGGATTTTCAACCATTCTCGGGGCAAACTTGGATAATCTAATAAACTCTGCCTCATACTGTACTACTGTCATTGACCCCTGACGAAGTCTCATAAATTCTGCCATCTTCTTCTCCTGGGCACTCTCAGAGAAAAACTGTCCATAAAAGTGCTCGACGAATATCGCCCAGGTCGGTTCCATAAACTCTGGAAATACCCTATCCTTGACCGCCTTCCACCAATCATGGGCATTGTCCTGCAGTTGATACGATGCCAATAAAATCTTTTCCCTCTCAGTACACTCTAACAGCTCAAATGCCTTTTCCAATTCCTCCACCCAACGCGGGGCGGCTTCGGGGTCACCTCTACCCGTGAACTTAGGCGGTTTCAGCTTAAGAAAATGCTCCACCAACTGGTGCATTGGTCTCGGTGCCACCATTGGTTGAGCTGGTACTGGCTGGGCTTGAGCTTGGTTCTCATGGACGGCAGCAACGGCTGCGGCCTCAGCAGCCTGAGCGGTCGCATTTTCTCTTTCTTGTGCCTGCCTATCCATCACATTTCCGATTCGGTCTAGTGCTCTAAGAACTCCTTCCATACGCGGATCTTCCGCCTGCCTAACATCAGCTCTGGGGTCTGCTGCAGCCCCAACACCCACTCTAGGGTTCTCTTCCTCTCTAGCACCTGCAACTATATTCTCTATCGCTCTGGCTCTACCACGACCTCTACCACGAGCTTCTCTGCCTGCGCCCCTCCTTGGGGGTCCTCTCACTCTACCTCTTTCACTGCTCATCTTTCTATCCTGAGTGCTCGACTACCTGCTATAATTCCATCCGGGAATTAGAGACCTAAACCAACTAACCGGTCTAAGTCCTAGGCAGGTATAAACACAGAAACAATTAAGCACTCAGCATGCGGCTAACACAACAGCACAAAATTTTCACCCAAGAACTCGCACACTAACCTTGGGTCCTGCCGCACCTGCACAATACTGGTTCAATCAATCACCACAATAGTCAAGCACAAACATTCTGGAGGTACACTTAGCACACTAAGTCACCCTAAAACTACCCATGGTCATTTCTCCTTATCACTCCAAGGCTCAACTAGATCAAACAGAGCTGTCCTTGCTCTGATACCAATTCGAACGGGGATGTCACGCCCCGTACCCCACGAAGCATGATCATCCGCGTAGGTCGAAATAAAATGTGACACTCCCAGGATTGCGTCACCGACCCGAAACCCAAATCAGAGTAAATACACGACACATGCGGAAACACGTATATATTATATATACACCCAGACATAAAAACATAACCATGAATAGTCAAAGACAATAATACACTAATAAACACTAACATAAATACACCCTTTTAAATACTTATACAATCTATTTATTTACAACCAAAAAGAATACATAAAAAGGCCACTAAACAAAAAGGATCGGTGGCCTAGGGAGACGACTAACTATCTAGGGAGAGTTACATCAAAAAGAGGGGTTAATCTAAACTCCTATCATGCCGTTCTATTCTAAGGATCCAGACCTGGGTTGGATGATGCTGCGGACTCCTCAGATGAGTCTTCATCCGTCAGTATTTCCATATCTGATCCAACTTCGGCCACTTCCCCAATTGGTTCACCATTCTCGCCTACTATTTCCAGATTCTGCTCCTCTTCTTCTTCCTCCACAATGTCGTCAGCTATAACTTGCTCCCCACCTTGCACCTCGTCCTCGGGTATAGGTCCATCCACCGTATCGCCCACGCTGCTTCCACTAAGGGAGGCGGGAGGATCAGAGACTTCACCACTCACCATTTGGGGAATCATGACGCCATTAACATCTATTGGCACGTCAAAAGTCCTCATCGGGGGTCCTAATAAGCCGTCTGTACCCCTATGGCACCAAGCCACATACTCCTGAGTATGATGGAAGTCTTCTCCCACGTCTACTAACACTGCCGACTGAAATCTAACGTAAGCTGTTCCATCCCCACACGGGTGTACACTATTCGATCTCTGAATACGGTACGGGTATCCAAAAAGAGGACCGTTCCTCGGCATCCTATGGACGGGGATCTGAAATTCGGTTTTACCACAACCGTGAGATAAACTCAGCAAGTAAAATCTCTAATCCTAAATTAGGCTAACGTGCACCTCCAGAAATAAATAAAACACACAATTCACTGAACCAGTAATTAAATCAATATAAATTCACATGGGCCCACGGCCCGATTCCAATACTCCAGCCCTGCAGGTTAGGCTTTCACATCAATATAATTTACAACAGAGCATCGACTCGGAGGTCATGACCCAATGGTCATCAATCATTCGACCCGAAGGCCCGACCCGAAGGCCTGACCCGTCGGTCACAATTACACTCGACCCGTAGGCCTGACCCGTCGGTCCTCACAAATAAATCGACCCGTAGGCCTGACCCGTCGGTCCTCACAAATAAATCGACCCGTAGGCCTGACCCGTCGGTCCTCACAAATAAATCGACCCGTAGGCCTGACCCGTCGGTCCTCACAAATAAATCGACCCGTAGGCCTGACCCGTCGGTCCTCACAAATAAATCGACCCGTAGGCCTGACCCATCGGTCCTCACAAATAAATCCTTAAATCATATGAAAAACCAACGTGGACTTTCCCAATCAAGGGCCCATTTAATTTCCAATGGGCTTAAACCAATTCAAATCAATCCACATCAAGGCCCATTAAATTCCAATTTTCTCCAACGGGCCTCAACAAGCCCAACTCAACTTCTCACTCAAGGGCCCATTTCATTTTCTAATTTGGGCTTCACCAATTTAATTCAATTCCACCACAAGGCCCATTAAAATTCTAATTGGGCTCATTTAATTCCAATTGGGCCCATTTAATTCTCATTGGGCTAATTAATGCAAATTCGGAGCCCAAGAAGCCCAAGCCATAATCAACACTAATTAACCTCCAAATTAAGCCCAAAATATGTCATTAAGCCCTAATTAGGTCCCATAATTAAACTATGCACAAAATACAATTAATTAGGGCCTAATATGCTTAATTAAATCCCTAATCTAGCACAATTAGGCTAATCTAGTAATTAGGGATAATACTCGCCTAATGACGACGCGGGACGACGGGAACGAGCGGCCGATCACCGGCTAGCGGTGTGATCGACGGCGGCGTCCCAAGGCAAGCCGGCGGCCTACGGTGGTCCGGCGAAGCTCACGGCCACAACCCGGCCAAAACAGGGGAGGCGCCGGTCTGAGTGGGCTGAGACAGGCTGAAAGGAAGACGGTGAGGCGAGGCTGGATGGCTGGGGTGGCGCACGGCAGCGCGGCCAGGCGGACGAGCCCGGCGACGGCGACCTTGCTCGCCTCGGCTGGAGCAGCGGCGAACGGGCGGCTGTGGACGGCGGAGATGGGAAGAAATGTTGCGACTAGGCCAGGGACGGCGCCAGGGGACGGGACACGGCGGCTGGTGGCCAGCAGCTCCGGCGAAACCTGCTGTTCCGGCGTGAACAGTGAACTGGCTGTGCTGATCGGTGAAGCAGCCGAGAGAAGGAGAGAGATTCGGGAGAGGAGAGAGAGAAGTGATCGCCGGTGATGAGCTGAGGAGAGAGAGAGAGAGAGTCAAAGATGGTCAAGGGAGGGGGTGAGTGGATGCCACATGTCACCATCCTAGCCTATTTGCCCAAAATGCCCTTGATCCAAGGGTTCATATCCAATCTCATCCAATAATGCAAGGGTATTATGGTCATTTGCCCCTAACCATGGTTAACCAACCCTAGTTAACCTTAACCAACCTTGGTTAAACTCCAAAATTAAATCAAAATTCGAAATAAATCAAAAATGGCCTAGGGGCAATTCCGTCATTTTTCCGTCCGGAACTGAAATTCCAATTTTCGCTCATACCGGTCCTAAATATTCATGTGATACCTAATCCAGAGTCGGAATCGCGAAATTCGCTTTCTAAGCCCTCGAAAATCCTCTGCGAAGTTTCCGGGAATAAAATAATATTATTTTCCAATTTTTTTCCGAAATTCCACTTTCTGTCCAGAATCATTCCAAACACACTTGGATACCCCAAAATGATGTTGGCCGCGAAAAATAACCTCAAACGGCCTCCGAAATCGGCCTCGGCGTTCCCAGGGGCAAAATGGTCTTTTTCTCACTTTCTGCCGAATCTTCCGTTTTCAGCTGTTTTAATCTCGAACATGAATGGCCATTACCATTTGACGTCCGTCTTGCAAAATAGTCGTAATTACCCTTGAGATTTTGATAACGAAACTCGGGTCCAATATTGTAATCTCAATATGCTCGTTTCGCAGTTTTAGGGTCTCTCACTAACGAGCGGCAGTTTAGGCGTTACGCGTATCGACCTAAGATTGTCCGAATCGTGATGGTCTAAATTTCGAGAGAATGAGAGGAATTATCACTAGCACCAGGGTCGCGATCGTTTGGATTACAATCAGGTTTCATTCGTCAGGTGTACTTTCGGTCGTGCGAAATCACTCGCGATCCGATCGTACGTTACTGACAAAATCAACCAGTCATTTTCCTAAGATCGGCCTATATTGGCTCAAAATATTTCCTCAACGTTCTTCGAAATCAGCGTTCAGTCGCGATTGGGTTCTCGGTCCACGTACCTGTTCCTATTTAGCCTTTCTCATATGGTTAGTATCCCGAGACTGATCAGGTTCAGGCGAGACTCACTAAAATTACACGAGAATGAATATACACTTTATTGGTCCCGATAACGGGTCAAAATTCAGGATGTTACATCTTCCCTTGGCCTGTCTAGACCGGCCAGAGGCTAGGGCCGGCCAGGTCGACCTCGCCGGCCTTGGCGAGTGCAAGGCCATTGCAGGCGAGATCAAGCCTCGCCATGGCTAGCTAAGCTCGACCTCTCACAGATCTACCACGGTCGAGCCTCGCCCCTCAACCTCACCCAGTGACAATCATTGAAATATACATATATATATATATATATATATATATATATATGAATTTTTACGGAAAAAGATCAAAATGAATGAGGCCTGATATTATCACTAAGGAGAAAGACGCTATTATTATCTTTCCTAAGCACGTAAAATATAAATAGAAAAAAATGATTTCTAAGCATGCAATCATTGAAATTATATTTAAGATACTAAGTCCAATCAATAAAACTAAGTTGCAATTTTAATCTTTTGTTTACTTTACAGAGTTTGTTGGGAGTTAAGAAAATACCAACTTTTCGTAATACCAAAGCAACATGAGTTATTTATTAAATAAATAAATTTGAACAATTGTGTTCTAAATTAGCTATATTCTATTACGATTTTCTACATTTCTCAAGGTACGTTGATTTGTTTGTAGATGCAATTCGTTTAGCGCATTAAATCAAATTTTTAGAATTAAAATCAGTTATGCTTTAATTACAGATAACATATTTATTATTTACATAAAAAAGTTTAGTAGAGTTTATTCACTTATTGGTAAACAATTTAATTTATATTATGAATGAATGTTTTGCCGATATCAAATTAAATTCTTTCGTTTATAATCTCTTTGTTCGAGAAATAAAAATAAGGAAAATCTAAATTTAAATTAATTTATCTATTGAGAACATATGTCTCTAGTTTGTTCTACATTTGAGCTTTTCTTGTTCAGCTTTTATTTTTATTTAAAAATTTATTTTATTCGTGTATTTATTTTCTTGGATAACGAGATTTTGCTGAATATACATATAATCTAAACTACAATTACATCATTCAAGAATATAAGCTCTATTAGTATATTTGATAATACTTTGTCTAATGGATTTTCTTTTCAAGTTTAAACTCAATGAGAAACAAAGTTTGGATATACTTGATGTATATCAATTTTCTGAAATTTAGACTCAACTAAAATGGAAACTTGTAGAAGACTAATGGATAGAATATGGGCCATGTGACAAAACTATACCACATGTCATACTACGTGGCATACACAGGCAAAGTGAAGTATCACTTGGTGAGTACAGAAGCGATGGCTCTCTCAATTCTAACTTTAGCTATATATAATAAAATAACGAGAATTATTATTGATCCCTCTCAATTGGAAAATCCGGCATTTGAATTGATGAACTCCCCCTTCACACAGTACACCACTTGTCCTGCTACTGAAGAAAATAAGGCCAGCCCAGAATTGAAGGTATCCAGTCCCCAATGAATTGAAGGAGGCTGGGCCATTCAAAAAGATGACAATTGCGCGGCATTCTCAAACTTTTTCTTTCAACAATTCTATATTTTCTAGAAAAAAATTATAAGTCAATCAAATAAAGACTCGCGATATTTCACCCCTTTATTGGCTCTTGACATCCCCTATCATATTGAATTGACTATATTATCATATGCAAGTCCAACTATTGATTTTAGATTATTTTTTCCTTTTTTTCTTCTTCTTTTTTCAAATTTACTAAAAGAAAAACTTACCCACATCCCTTCGGAACAACTTTTTGTCACCCTAAATGCTTCTTCCACATCCATTACATTTGAATGTATCATTCATGTTTGTTATGAACTTATTCTCCATTATTATAATCTAAGCAAGCACTAATCATATATTGGAGTAAAGAAATGCTAGTTTTATTTGCAAATTTTTTACTTTATTTTCATAAATTATCCTCATGATCATGAATTTTCGACTTCGAATTTTGTTACAAATTTACAAGAATTTAACTAAAATTTGAATATTGTGGTTGATGTATGCATTATACACAAATTACTCAAAGATTATCCTCTTAGTTGTGCTTAAGTTATTATTTAAATAATAGTTTCCTAGTTCAAAAAAAAGAAATATACAACTCTTTAACAAAATAATTAGTTTTTTTTGTCAGAAACACAATAATAATCTAGCTATCTACCAAATATACCATTTTTATTGGAAAAGAGGTACACCATTTGTTCCAAATGGAGAAAGAAACCCAAAAAAGGAAAAAAGAAGGCAAACATTAGTCTTAAATCAATAGTGGCCCCACATCTAACCTTGGAAAATGTTGTTTGAGAGGAGCATGAATAGGTTTTTTTTTTTGGTAAGGTAAGAAGTTTATATACTTTTCAACGCTCTTCGTACAAGTGATCGTACACAAAAACCTCGCACTTGAGGTGACGCATCACGTGTCCCGACAAGTGCAAAGATGTAGCGACTAATAAAAGGAGTTACAAGCAAGAGAGCACAACGCCAAGGCCACAAAGAAGGCCAACAAAACCCGGAGTTACAAAATATTTACAAGGTAATCGAAAAAATTACTCAAAAATGGAAGGGGAGATGTCCCATCTTTGCTGTATTCTTCTGTTGTGAATGTTATCCACAACCGGCTTCATGGCCAAGCCTTTATCCCTTACAAGTTTAGTAAGGTGGTTGCGGAGGGCCGGCATGAAAATAGGACGGTTCCTGAAGAGAAAGTAATTTCGTTCTGACCATATAATATGGCACATTGCAGCAAAAGCGAAACGAGCAATTTGTTGATGGAAGTTCTGGCCCCCAATAATACGAATAGCCCATTGAAGGTTTTCTTGCCAAGATCTATTTTGCCAGATTAGATTGCAGTTATTCGCCCAAAATAAAGCAAGAGTCCTGGTGACCGTACATCCAAAAAATAGGTGGTCAATTGAGTCAAATCTGCTTCTACAGAAGGCACAAACTCCTTCTGGTATTCTGTGGTGACTTAGCAAGATGACTTGCGTAGGGAGTCTATTTAAAGAGATAAGCCATAGCAGGAAGCTATACCTTGGCGCAATGGCTCGGTCCCAGATGAAGGAGCTCCATTGAACACGCGGGCCTTTGTTTCTTATAAGTTCCCACGCCGAGGAAGTGGAAAACAAGCCGGAGGGATGGCCTTTCTAGGTGAACCGATCGGGCCTCTCAGTGACAAGAGCGGGGATATTGTTAGTCCAAGAGTTGAATATATCCAGAAAGGTCGAGTTTTGCCAGTCGAATGAATAAAAGTCCCGAATCGATGCATTTCTAGGGATACCAGAACGGTATATATCTCTATCAGGAAATAACTTATAGAGAGGACCCCTAAGATGCCAATTATCAAACCAGAATGAGATGGAGGACCCATCCCCCATCTTCCAAATGAAATTTTGTTGGAAGTCCGAACGGAGTTCCAGGATTTTTTTCCAGGTCCACGAACAGATAGTTGGTTTGGATGCTACCCAGAAATTCTTCTTCTTGAGAAAGTTGGAGTGTATCCACTTGCACCATAAGGACTCCTTATCGATGAATAAATTCCAAATGTGTTTGAGCATTGCAGCCCTATTGCAGTCCTCTAGTCTCCGAATGCCTAGTCCTCCTTCCGCCTTAGGGAGGCAAACTTTATTCCAGGGGACTTTAGCTCCACCTGTTCCCAGGTCTGGTCCTTTCCAAAGAAATTGCCTGAGTATTTTCTCAATTCTCGAGAATATTGATTTGGGAAGAGTGAAGACACTTGCCCAGTAAACCTGTGTTGCGTGAAGCACTGAAGTGACGAGTTGTAATCGTCCAGCGAAAGAGAGAAAACGATGTGACCAAGATCGAACTTTGTTGACACCTAATTTTTAGCCGATGCGTCATTAAAAATAAAAATTCGAGATTATGGTTTCCGATCGCGACGGAGCTTGTTTCTTGAGCAAAAAGAGTCGTTTTTTAATTCTGTCTGTTGGTTTAGCTTTTATAAATGATTTTCTATTCATTTCATACAAAAACCCGAAAAGTCAAATAGTTGACTTTGGCGTTGACTTTTTGGTCAACCCTTTGACCAAAAGTCAACCCCAGGTCAAATTAGGGCTTTTTGCATAAAAAGATTCCTTTCAAGTCCAATTTCACTTTAGAAGTGGAAATTTCAGAAAAATTCAAAGATTTGATCATAAAATCAAGCTCCTAGTGAAAAGTCAACTAGGGTTTGACTTTTGGTCAAACCTTTGACAAAAAAATTGAAAAATTCAAAAATCTACAAATCATCTTATTTTACATTTAATTTACCTTTGGCATTTGAAATTTTACAAAAATCGATTTTGAATCAACTTTTTCCCAAATTACGGAAGTTGATTCAAATCGGCCAAAAATGAAATTACTTCATTTCTAGTCATTTTTTAGATTAGTGTTCTTCACGACATTTGATCTAGAGGTCATCTTATATCCAATTTTTGAACCAATTTTGTGATTCCAAGCCAAACACAAAAACCCCCAATTTAGGCCCTAATCAGTGATTTTGATCGATTCTTCATGATTTGCGCAATTGAGGCACAATTGAGCCTATTTTCTTATATGAAGTCCAAATTCAAAATCAATTTTGGAAGATTCACATGAATTTGGGTCAATTTGATCAATTTAGTGATCCAATGATTAGGAAGTCTAAGAGTGATTGGTCTAATTAGTGCAATTCAACTTGACCCACTCTAGACTAATATTCAATTTGATGAATTGAGACTCAATTTGGTTAATTAGACTTCAATTAAACTTGTTAGTCTAGCTCGGTCATGCAATTACCCAAATTTAGAGCTAATTGACTCAAATCGGTTTAATTCAAATTGAACTAATCCGATCGGACTAGTCATTTTCAGGTCGAAAATTTTGATAATTGATAACCCGGTCGGACCAACCAAGGTCAGTCACATCCTCTTGAGTACAAAAATGACAAAAATGCCCTTAATAAAAAATGACAAAAATCCCCTTGATTAAGAATGACCAAAATACCCTTCTTCAAGGATTAAACAAATTAATTAGGGGATTAGCAAATCAATCATGGCCATTCATTTAGAATTGATCATGTCCATCCATAATGCCATGTCATCAATCCTTAGCCTCTAAGGAATATTCTTAATCATTAAGGATGCATTTTGGACCATTTGATCAATCTAAGGGCTAGAATTCAAAGTTGGAGGGGGTATATAGTTTTTTCCCTCCAAAAATCAAAGGGGGGGTTCATTTTTCAGATCTACTCTCTCTCTCTCTCTCTCTCTCTCTCTCTCTCTCTCTCTCTCTCTCTCCCACGATCAACTCCCTCTCTCTCTCGAACTCCCTCTCGGCGCAGCCCACTCCGGCGCCTTGCCGGTCACTTTCCGGCGAGCCACCGCCCCACCGGCGTCCCCCACGGTGGCCCAAGGCTGGTCGCAAGTCCAGCCGCCTCTGCTGGTGGCCGGAGCTCCTTCTTCCGGCGCCTTTTCTCCCTCGGCAGCATCACCGGCAATCCTGCCGGTGATTTGTCCAGCCGGTTCAGCCGGCTGAACCGGCACTCCGGCGACCTCCTCCGGCGATCCAGCCCCTCCGACTACATTCCTCGGCGTCCTCAAGTCGCTGTGGTGGCCGGCCTCGCACCGAACAGCCACCGGATCACATCATTTTCCTCAACTTTTACTGATTAGTTCATTTGTGTGAACAAGAGTTGAATCTCACGCTATCTTGTGCAATCCATTGTCGTAGGTTGGCCGAGCTTTCCGAGGCCTCTCTGTGTTATTCCAGATCAGAATACGGAGGCCGGATCGCTCGCTTGAGCGTTGGATCATCGTGAGACAAGGTAAGAATGCTTAAACACAACTCTGTAAATTCGTGTTCAGTGGAACCTGTTGGCTTGAGATGTTGATTTGAGCTTGTTAACGTCGAAATCTGATGAAGTGATAAACTAAAGAGTCGTAGAACTCGTCTTAAGCTTCGATTTGATATATCGTATGCCTTGATCAGACTTCATTTGTTATGTCAAAACACTTTTAGAAGTTAGGATCAGAATCTGGAATATGTTGTATAATTCTGTTCTGATGATTCCCTGACTGACGTTGTGCTGTTGGATGAATTTTATGATTTTTTGTGATCATTTTTTGGAAAAACTTCCTTCATGAGAATCGTAGAACACATCCTGATCTGTTCACCATAAAATTTTCATAAAATTTTGAGCATTTTAGCCTAGTACGATTGGCAACGTCATATGCATGTAAATCTGGTTTCATGTTGATTTCAGTCGACCTTTGTGTGTTCTTCGATTTTCATAAATTTGTGTGTTCGAGATATGAAAAAATTTTCTTCACGAAAGTTCTTCCTGAGATCAAGATCTTTCAATTGATACTAATTTCATCAAAATCGGAGATCATTTGAATTTTCAAAAGGAATTCTCACAATTTGATCAGAATCTGTGTCCAGATCTGATTTTCATTCCTTTGAAGTTCAAAAGATGTTTCTCCGAATTTGATGAAGTTAGTGTCCTTTTTTGCAAAAAATCAAAACTTCAAAGTTGCTCATTGGGGTCTCATTATGACAACTGGAAATTTTGAGGACCTAATTGCAATTTTTGGAGGGTCAATTTGCTTGAGAAGTCTTTTCGGGTTAAATTTTAATTGTATAATTTCTTGTGAAGAAATTATGATAAGAGATTATTCACGTGATATTGGGATCATGAGAATATTTCTTATCTCTATTTCATCTAAAGAAAATATAAAATTGAAGGGTTTTATATTTTCGTCTTGATTCATTTTCCGTATGCTAATTTGATTTCTGTTTTTTACAGAGAGAGTATTAAAATACGGCTGAATCGCGTTTTATTATACGCACCCGTCGCCAAGCAAGGATGGAGAACGAAGACACTCGTGCTCGCGTTATTACCATCGAGAATCAAATGGCGCAAATGATGGCGCTCTTAACCGATCTTGCAAATCAAGTAAAGAGTTTCACGCCTGTGGCTCCTGCTGCTGCGGCTTCTACTCCTAATGCGCCCACTAGTGCGCCGGTGATAGATCCAGTTGACAAAGGACTTGTTGAAGAGGTCCCTGTTAATGCCATTCCTACCGTCATCGATTTGGAAGCTCCACCTAAGGAGTCGCCTGTCGCTCATATGGATGAAGAGAGTGCGAGACGCCTCGCAAAATTGGAAGAACGCCTATGCATGTTGCAAGGTTACCAACTCCAAGGTTTTGATAAGTTGTCGCCTTTTACAAAGGTGAAAGTTCCTGATTTTTATAAGGAGCCCGAGTTTTCAAGGAAGTACGATGGAACTGGGTGTCCTAAAACCCACTTGAAATATTATTTGAGCAAGATGGCTCGTTATTCCGATAACACCCCGCTTTTGATCAACAATTTTCAAGATAGCTTGGCAGACTCCGCCTTGACTTGGTTCATCGAATTGGATTTGGAGAAAATTTGCACCTGGGAAGATCTTGCAGATGAATTCCTTCAGCAATACAAGTTTAATACCGAAATTGCTCCAACCCGTGAAGAGCTGGTCCGGGTTGACAAAAGGAGGATTGAAACTTTTAGAGCATATGCCCAAAGGTGGAGAACTATGGCATCTCAAGTCAAACCTCCGTTGTCCGAGAAAGAAATCATGCAGTTGTTTCTTCGAGCTTTACCTCGAGAATACTTCGATAAGATGTTCAATAACACTTGCATCAATTTTCCCGCAATGGTAGAATTGGGAGAACGTATCGAAGGAATCATGCGAGATGGTCGATTGTCCGAGACGACGACTCGCAGATTTACCTTAAAGAAGGATAAGGAGCCAACTGTGGAGGTTGCTTATATTCAAAATCCTAATGCTCAAAAGCCACTAAGCACACCAGTTCAAAGGTCTGTTGTGGAAACAGGGGGTTCTTCCCGGAATTTTGACCGAAAAGGAAAAGCTCCGCAAAGGCAATTCACACCGTTACCAAGACCTATGTCTCAGTTGCTGCCGATGTTGATTGAACAAAGACTCGTAGCAAAAGAAATCCCGAGAGACAACCCGCCAAAGTTTGCTGGGTTTGATTTGGCAAAATCTTGTGTATATCACATGGGCGAGAAGGGCCATGATGTGAACAATTGTTACACTCTCAAGGTCAAGATTCAGAACCTGTTGGATAAGAAGATCTTGTCGTTTAAAGATGCCACGCCAAATGTTCAACAAAATCCGCTCCCTAATCATACCGAAGCTGTTAACGTGATATTTGGAGATGAGAATGAGAAACCTTTCTTGTTCGATGTGACGAAGTTGGAAGAGCTATTGATTATAGCTAGAGATCAACCGAAAGAAGGAAATGTATCCCGGGAGGAGAAAATGTATTGCTTAGCTAAGATGTTTGCTTTAGGCATAATTCAGCCTCTTCAAGAAAGGAAGCCCGAAGGGTCCATCGAGACTGCTGTAATTGATTTGTCGTCAGAAAAATTCTCATGTAAGTTCGCGGGTGAAGCCTCATGCTTTAAGCCAAAAGATGATGGGTACGAGCCAGATGTTGATGAACCGTGGATTGACACTTATTCCGATAGTGATTCGGAATGTGAGAGTAATAATGCCTGTCGAGATCGTGAATTTATGAAGAAGGCTATTGAAAAAGGTGAAATTATTGATACCCTCGGACAGCCGAGTGGTAAATATGACTTCATAGTCAAATACACGACACCTCCAAGTTTCTTTGTCGACCCAAGGGATATCGTTCCCGATGGATGGGGAGGCATGGATGATGAAAGCATATCCGCCAAAGAAGACAAGAAGTATGTTTCCGACATGGATTCTGATCTTAGTGCTAGTAAGACTCATTGGAATCGCGAATTTGTAACAACCACTCAGTGAGCATGATGAAGTGGTTGATACTCTAAGGCAACCAAGTAGGAAGTATGACACTTTTGTCAAATGTTTGCCTCCGCCAAGTTTCTTCGTTGATTTGAAAGACATTGTTCCGACTGGATGGAGTGATGACGGAGATAATGAAGAAGCTCTTTCCGATGCTAATTCGGAATTTGAATACCATACCTCCCACTGGGATCGGGAGTTCGTTAGGAAAGCGATTGAAAAGGGCGAAATTGTTGACACTCTCGGGCAGCCAAGTGGAAAATACGATTTCATGGTGAAATACTCTCCTCCTCCAAGCGCTTCTATCGACCCTAAGACTATCGTCCCGAGTGGATGGGGGTCCGAATTTGAAGATGATGGTATGGTAGCCATGATTGATCCTGTTGTGATTGAATTAAATGCAACTTGTGAAATCCAAGCGCACGTTGTGGAACCTGTGGTTATAGATCTAATGGCCGATGGCTTCGGAAATATAGAGATCTCTAATGAAGATATTGGGCCTGTTGTGATCGAGTTGCCACCGAAGAAGAATGAGAATTTGAAAGCAAGAATTCCTCTTGTTTATGATTCCAAGGCAGTTCCATGGAATTATGAGTCTAACGAGATAGACGCTGTTACTCGGTCAGGCCGATGTTTTCCATCTCGTGAAGGTGTCGAGAAAAAGGTTGTAACCGAAGAAGAGGCGGAACAACTCCTCAAAACTCTCAAAACGAGTGAATCAGAGGTGATCGAGCAGTTAAGGAAAATGCCGGCTCAAATCTCGCTACTTGAACTATTCAAGTCTTCCGAGAAACATAGAAATGCTCTCTTAAAGGTTCTTAATGAAGTATATGTACCCGAGACAATTGGAGAGGTACAGTTGGAAGAGTTTGTAGGTGCTATCCTTCTTAAGGATCAAATTTCTTTTTCCGAAAAGGATTTGCCGCCGGAAGGGCGAGCACACTCTAAAGCATTATACATCTCTGTTCAACACTTTGATACAAGGATATCAAGAGTTCTTATTGATAATGGTTCAGCTCTCAACATCTGTCCGTTATCAACTTTGCGCCGTCTAGGTGTGGGTATGGATAATGTTCGTCCTTCTAAGACTCCAGTCAGGGCCTTTGATGGCATGAAAAAGGAAGCTCTTAGAGAAATTGACTTACAACTGATGATTGGTCCAGTCATGTTCGCTCAGAAGTTTCAAGTGCTCGATATCCCGAGCAACTTCAGTTTGTTGTTGGGATGACCTTGGATTCACGCGGCGGGTGTTATACCCTCAAGTCTACATCAGATGATCCGTTTTGTCGTCTGTGGCAAGATTATAACGGTTCATTGTGAGAAAGATACCGAAACTTTCAACAATACTGCAATTCCTTACGTGGAGCCAGAAGTAAAAGGAGAATCAAGCTACTACTCATTTGAGTTAGTGTCAGTATCTCATGTGCCCGCGGGCACTGTTATGAGGAAGCCTCACTATTCAAAGGCGGCCCTTATGTCTAGCAAAATGTTGATCGAGTACGGATTCACCATTGGCAAAGGATTGGGAAAGCTGTCCCAAGGTATTCTCACACCCATTGAGGTGACTAAGAGAAAGAAGCGAGAAGGCTTAGGTTACCAAGGCGATCAACAAGATCAAGGTAATCAGAAAAACCCGAGCATCAAGGAAAAGAGTTACCGACGTTTACTCCCTCCTCCGTTGAAAGATTTCTTCCCTGGACCGTCAAAGTTCCTTCAAGATGAAGAAGCAGACATTTATGATATCATCGACTTATTTGAAGAGAATTTTGTGGGTGTCATTTCCGAGAGCTTCGAAGATGATCTACCTACCGATCCCGCTGTGTAAGGGATGTTTCCATTGTTTTACTTTGTTTTCAATTGTAATCCATCTAATTCTCCCCTGCGAGGGAATTCCATTTGTTCATTTGTTTTGTTCATTTCAAGTGTTGTAATAATTCGGATCACGAGCTTCGGATCCAAAACACTATATAGCATTCATTTTCAATTCAATAAAAACATATGCATGTTTTGTTAATAGACGTGCAAAAGTATACCAAACCAGCCCTATGATGATGCTTTGAGGCCTGGACTTTTGCACGATCTATAGTTTTCAAAATATGTTTTTTGGAACAAGGATGTCCAATGATATGAGGACGAGTTCCCCTTGAAATTTTCAAAAATTTGGAATTTGAAAAGTTGTTTTCATCACATCTTCATGCATTACATTTCTTATTTTCATATACTAACCATTTTGTTTGTTGCATCTCAGGCATGACACTTTGCATAACCATAATAGTCATATGCATGGCTTGGATTCATGTCCGAAAAACTCATACGAATCTGATTATTCTGATCTCGAAAATGAAGAAGATTCCCAGGCTATTAAAAAAGAATGGATCCGACATGAAGAATCCACACCTCCCACAGAAGAACGAACTGTCGTTATAAATTTGGGCGATTCAGAAAATCCCAAAGAAACAAAAATTGGAACAAGTCTCACTCAAGCAGATGCTGATCGACTGATCGAACTATTGAAGGAGTATCAGGATGTCTTTGCTTGGTCATATGCTGATATGCCGGGTCTGGACCCCAACATTGTGGAACACACGTTGCCTCTTGATCCTACCATTCCACCTAAGAAGCAGAAGCTTAGGAGGACAAAGCCAGAATTATCCAAGAAGATTGAGGAAGAAGTCATGAAACTGTTAAAAGTGGATTTCATTGAAGTCACTCATTATGCTGATTGGATTGCTAATGTCGTCCCAGTCATGAAGAAAGATGGGCGAGTTCGGGTATGTGTCGATTACCGCGACTTGAACAAAGCAAGTCCCAAAGATGATTTCCCATTACCACATATTGACGTCCTGGTCGACAGCACCGCAGGATTCGAATTATTTTCTTTCATGGATGGTTTCTCTGGCTATAACCAAATCCGAATGAAGGAAGAAGATAAGACTAAAACATCATTCATCACCCCATGGGGGACATTCTGTTACAAAGTTATGCCCTTCGGCTTGAAGAACGCAGGGGCAACTTACCAAAGAGCCATGGTGACACTATTCCATGATATGATGCATAAAGAAATTGAAGTTTATGTCGATGACATGATCGCTAAATCACGACAAGGTGAAAACCACATTGAAGTCTTGAAGAAACTGTTTGATCGACTTAGAAAATTCAAGCTAAGGCTTAACCCCGCCAAGTGCATTTTTGGGGCAAAGTCTGGGAAGCTCCTTGGATTTATGGTTAGTAACAAGGGCATTGAGATTGATCCCTCGAAGGTGAAGGCCATTTGTGATTTGAAACCTCCTTCTACTGTTAAGGAAGTTCGAAGCTTGTTGGGAAGATTGAATTATGTTGCAAGATTCATTTCCCAGTTATCAGAAACAGCTAAACCATTCTTTAAGCTGTTGAAAAAGAATGCCAAAGTTGAATGGAATGAAAATTGTCAGAAATCCTTTCAACAATTGAAGCAATATCTTTCACAACCACCAGTTTTGGTACCGCCCACTCCGGGTATACCTTTGATCTTGTACCTCATCATTCACGATGAGTCTTTGGGAGCTATGTTAGCGCAGAAAAGACCAGAGGATGGAAAGGAATGCGCTATTTACTACCTCAGCAAAAAGTTTACTTCTGGTGAAGCTCAATATCCAGAAGTTGAGAAAACGTGTGTAGCCTTAATTTGGGTATTACACAGACTACGGCAATACACTCTTCATCATCGTATCCTACTTGTGAATGAGAACGATCCTATCAAGTATCTGTTGGAAAAGCCTGCACTAGTTGGAAGGCTTGCCAAATGGCAAATATTACTCTCTGAGTTTGATATCCAGAGCATGTCTCAGAAGTCCGTCAAAGGTCGAGCCATAGCTGATATGTTGGCTGAAAATCCCTTAAAGTCAAATGACTGGGATGAAATTGATGAAAGAATCCATTTGGTGTCACAAGACAAGTGGGTCATGTATTTTGATGGAGCCGTTAATCTCTCCGGTTCAGGTACTGGAGCAGTCCTGATATCCCCATTGGGTCAGCATTATCCAGTAGCCGCAAAGTTGGTATTTCCTTGTACCAATAACATTTCAGAATATGAAGCTTGCATCCTCGGTCTTCAATTAGCCATCGATATGAAGATTAAGAGATTACAAGTTTATGGCGATTCCGCACTTATCATTCTCCAAACAGGAGGTGAATGGCAAACTCGTGATTCGAAATTGATTCCTTATCATGAGTATCTTAAAGATTTGGTGGAGGAGTTCGAAGATATCTCGTTCGATTATTTGCCAAGATCTCAGAATCAATTTGCTGATGCTTTGGCAACATTATCCTCAATGTTACAAATAACTGATGGATTGAACGTTGACCCTTTGCAAATCGACGTTTTAAAGAAACCTGCATATTGCATGGTTATAGAAGAAGAATTTGATGGTCAACCATGGTATTATGACATCATGAATTACCTTCGAGAAGGAAAATTTCCCCAAGGAAGTCAAGCTAAGGATCGAAAATACTTGACTAAATTAGCTTCCAAATTCTTTCTTAGTGGAGGTGCTTTGTACAAGAGATCTTTTGATTCGGTCCTGTTGAAGTGCGTAGACACCAAAGAGGCCAATTTATTAATGAAGGAGATACATGAAGGAGAATGTGGTCCTCATATGAATGGCCATCTTTTAGCAAGGAAAATCATGAGGCTAGGTTATTATTGGTTAACCATGGAAGCCGATTGCATTCAACATGTCAGATGTTGTTATCAATGTCAAATTTATGGGAACAAAATCAATGCTCCCCCAAATGAATTACATCAAATGTCCGAAGCATGGCCTTTCTCAATGTGGGGGATTGACATTATCGGACCAATCAATCCTAAGGCGTCAAATGGACACCGCTTCATTCTAGTGGCTATTGATTACTTCACCAAATGGATCGAAGCCAATTCTTATGCTCATGTCACCGCGAGAAGTGTGGCAAAATTTATTCGTCGAGACATCATTGCTCGATACGGGGTTCCCGAAGCAATTATCACGGATAATGGGTCAAACTTGAATAACAAAGTAGTGGATG
The DNA here is from genome assembly GCA_031216235.1 of Syzygium jambos. Classification (NCBI taxonomy): domain Eukaryota; kingdom Viridiplantae; phylum Streptophyta; class Magnoliopsida; order Myrtales; family Myrtaceae; genus Syzygium; species Syzygium jambos. Next base: position 18,627,810 of record CM062229.1, read on the forward strand.
AGCTACTCAGTAAGTTTCACATTCGCCACTTGAATTCTTCTCCTTACCGCCCACAAATGAATGGAGCTGTGGAGGCGGCAAACAAGAATATAAAGAAGATTCTGTCCAAGACGGCAGAAAATTACCGAGACTGGCATGATCGGTTGCCGTATGCGTTAATGGCTTATCGAACTTCCATTCGCACCTCGACTGGCGCAACACCATTCTCATTGGTATATGGGATGGAGGCAGTTTTACCTGTGGAAGTGGAAATTCCTTCATTAAGAGTACTTTCGCAAATAAAGCTTTCCGAAGCAGAATGGATTCAACAGAGATTTGAACAGCTTAATATGATTGATGAAAAAAGGGTAAAAGCCCTATGCCATGGACAAAGCTACCAAAAGCGAGTGGCCAAGTCATTCAACCGTAAGGTTCGACCCAGACATTTTGAGATCAATGATCTGGTTTTGAGGAAGGTCTTACCCATTATTCCAGATCGTGGAAAGTTTACCCCCAATTATGAAGGGCCGTATGTCATCAAGAAAGTGTTGCCTGGTGGAGCATTAATTCTTGTAGAAATGGATGGCCGAGAGTTGCCAAAACCTGTGAACGCAGATGCTGTCAAGAAATATTTTCCCTGAATAAAATGTTTCGAGTTGCTTTGGACTGAATCCAAGTCTCCTTAAGAACATTTGCATCATGCATTTCATGCATACATAGCATTTTTGCATGATTGTTCATTTTGTAGGTACTCAACTGTTCCCCAGGGAAGCTATTCCAAACCTCAAGGAGTCAAGCCCAAGGAAGTTGCTACATCAAATCAATCTTCTCCCTAGAATTTAGGAAGTAGATCCTATGTGTGAAAACCTTTTTCTGTCCAAAAGGTTTTTCAAGTTTGAAATAAAAATCCCCAGAGGAATTTAAAAAAAATCAATCAAATGTCTTGATTTATCAAAATTCCTCACAGACGGGAGATTTAACTAGATGATCCTTTGAAAAACAAAAAGAGGATTTCTCAAAAATGCCAAATGAAAATGCCTAGGATGATAAAAGGCAAACTTTTGATCAAACACGTCCCTATACTTATTTTGAGAGAATTGAGCGAAAAAGCCATGTCGTAGGACGTAGGATTCGTTCACATTGAATACATGGATTGAGATGATAAAAAGCATTTCATTTCTCTATCCTAAACACTCATGTTATCCTTTGCTAGCCACTTTGAGCCAAATAAGGAGAATTCTCAAAATACCCCTGTCAAGAACCACCCCACATTGGGGCAAAATAAGAAGTTATGGTTGATCATTTTTGGAGCAAAAAGATTAAGAAAGATTTTATTGCTTTCACTTGCATCAACCTTCTTGTGATAGTTTCAGATGGATCTTTATGGAAGCTCGAAACATCCCAAAGTGAAGAAGAGCATTCTTTTCCTCTACCCCAAACACAATTATCCTTTGCTTAGCCAAATTGAGCCTTAAGCATCTTCATTTCAAAGCCCAAAATGTTGATTATCTCCCCACATTGGGGCAATGCATATGATTTACCAAGGAGATTGAGAAATTGGTGAATATGTATAAAGTGTCTCGAGAGTCCAAAGAGCTCAAAAGATAAATATTAGGGGGCATGAAAAAGCAGTGTGCCTGGTAAAAGCAAGGCCGATGCCCATGAAAAAACATGTCAAAAGCAAAAGCAAAAGCAAGAAAAAGCAATATGCTTATGCTTAAAACAAAATTCCATTTGCATAAGATGCTTAGAAAGAGCAAAGCTCTTATATTGCAAGAAAAAATGGACTCTCGAGACAGTTTGGTTTTCAAGAATCAAATAATGTCAGATTTGAATGATTTGGTAATGATGCCAAGATAATCATCATTCTTCTTTCAAACCCCTTCTATCAAATTTCAAGCCTTTTGAGCCTAACCCGAACCAACATTACAACCCTCTCCGAAGTCTCTTCCGATTGGGATGGTTTGAGTTAATGTAAAGATTTCATAAAGGAACTACCGCTAGAAGGAGTGGAAGTAATCCTATCTTATCTTATCTTCAAGGTTCTTGACTTGTAAACCCGCTGAAGATGTTGTTGGTATGTTTCTTTTCTTGGCCTCAAAGCAAATACCCTTTGTGTAAGCCCATGACCAAGCCTACATTACGGTCCTTTTGAAAGACCTTTCTGATCGACCAATTTGTATTCAATGTGAATGTTTCCGAAACCCTTTGACATAGGTTCGTGAGGCATCACCAGTGAGAATTGAATAGCTTTCCCACATCGATGAATGGGAATCAAAGCCTTTATGAGAGCCAGTGTGAAAGACCTTTTTGATTAGGTTATTTCCAATTTGGCATTTTTATCTAACCTCTTTAAGTGGTTATTCAAAGATTATTTTATTAAAATTTCCTCTTAAGGATTTTGATAATCTCTACCTTTCACCAAGAGTTGAAAAATTCCGTTTGTTGTTAAACAATCTCGGATTTTTTTTCAAAATATCTTTCCCCAGTGGATCGGTTTTTGGTTAGCCTAAACCATAACTTTCATTTTTGGTTTTTGGTCATCCTAAACCATACCCTCGGTTTTTGGTTAGCCTAAACCATAACTTCCCATTTTCGGTTTTTGGTCATCCTAAACCATACCCTTGGTTTTTGGTCATCCTAAACCATACCCTTGGTTTTTGGTTAGCCTACACCATAACTTTCATTTTCGGTTTTTGGTCAGCCTAAACCATAACCCCTTGTTTTAGGTTCTAGGTCATCCTTCAACCTTACCTTAGGTTCCTGGTCATCCTTAAACCTTGACTTAGGTTCCTGGTCATCCTTAAACCTTATCTTAGGTTCCTGGTCATCCTTAAACCTTACCTTAGGTTCCTGATCATCCTTAAACCTTACCTTAGGTTCCTGGTCATCCTTAAACCTTACCTTCTTAGGTTCTAGGTTATCCTTAAACCTTGTCCTTAGGTTCTAGGTTATCCTTAAACCTTGTCCTTTGGTTCTTGGTTTTCCTTAAACCATAGGTTTCTCACAAAATTATTTCTTTGTCTTTTCTTCCTTCATTCCATCTCATGAGAGAGAGAAGAACACATGAATGGTCTGACAATCCAACGGTAAGTGCTTCAGGTAAGACTCTGATCAAATGTCTTTGTCTTTATTTTCTTTTTCCCAAATGGAATCGACTAAAAATTTGCAGGTGCCAATCGGTCTTTGAGCGAAACCTCTTCGAACTCCCACTCAAAGAGGGGCAGCTGTTGACACCTAATTTTTAGCCGATGCGTCATTAAAAATAAAAATTCGAGATTATGGTTTCCGATCGCGACGGAGCTTGTTTCTTGAGCAAAAAGAGTCGTTTTTTAATTCTGTCTGTTGGTTTAGCTTTTATAAATGATTTTCTATTCATTTCATACAAAAACCCGAAAAGTCAAATAGTTGACTTTGGCGTTGACTTTTTGGTCAACCCTTTGACCAAAAGTCAACCCCAGGTCAAATTAGGGCTTTTTGCATAAAAAGATTCCTTTCAAGTCCAATTTCACTTTAGAAGTGGAAATTTCAGAAAAATTCAAAGATTTGATCATAAAATCAAGCTCCTAGTGAAAAGTCAACTAGGGTTTGACTTTTGGTCAAACCTTTGACCAAAAAAATTGAAAAATTCAAAAATCTACAAATCATCTTATTTTACATTTAATTTACCTTTGGCATTTGAAATTTTACAAAAATCGATTTTGAATTAACTTTTTCCCAAATTACGGAAGTTGATTCAAATCGGCCAAAAATGAAATTACTTCATTTCTAGTCATTTTTTAGATTAGTGTTCTTCACGACATTTGATCTAGAGGTCATCTTATATCCAATTTTTGAACCAATTTTGTGATTCCAAGCCAAACACAAAAACCCCCAATTTAGGCCCTAATCAGTGATTTTGATCGATTCTTCATGATTTGCGCAATTGAGGCACAATTGAGCCTATTTTCTTATATGAAGTCCAAATTCAAAATCAATTTTGGAAGATTCACATGAATTTGGGTCAATTTGATCAATTTAGTGATCCAATGATTAGGAAGTCTAAGAGTGATTGGTCTAATTAGTGCAATTCAACTTGACCCACTCTAGACTAATATTCAATTTGATGAATTGAGACTCAATTTGGTTAATTAGACTTCAATTAAACTTGTTAGTCTAGTTCGGTCATGCAATTATCCAAATTTAGAGCTAATTGACTCAAATCGGTTTAATTCAAATTGAACTAATCCGATCGGTCTAGTCATTTTCGGGTCGAAAATTTTGATAATTGATAACCCGGTCGGACCAACCAAGGTCAGTCACATCCTCTTGAGTACAAAAATGACAAAAATGCCCTTAATCAAAAATGACAAAAATCCCCTTGATTAAGAATGACCAAAATACCCTTCTTCAAGGATTAAACAAATTAATTAGGGGATTAGCAAATCAATCATGGCCATTCATTTAGAATTGATCATGTCCATCCATAATGCCATGTCATCAATCCTTAGCATCTAAGGAATATTCTTAATCATTAAGGATGCATTTTGGACCATTTGATCAATCTAAGGGCTAGAATTCAAAGTTGGAGGGGGTATATAGTTTTTTCCCTCCAAAAATCAAAAGGGGGGGTGTTCATTTTTCAGATCTACTCTCTCTCTCTCTCTCTCTCTCTCTCTCTCTCTCTCTCTCTCTCTCTCTCCCACGATCAACTCCCTCTCTCTCTCGAACTCCCTCTCGGCGCAGCCCACTCCGGCGCCTTGCCGGTCACTTTCCGGCGAGCCACCGCCCCACCGGCGTCCCCCACGGTGGCCCAAGGCTGGTCGCAAGTCCAGCCGCCTCTGCTGGTGGCCGGAGCTCCTTCTTCCGGCGCCTTTTCTCCCTCGGCAGCATCACCGGCAATCCTGCCGGTGATTTGTCCAGCCGGTTCAGCCGGCTGAACCGGCACTCCGGCGACCTCCTCCGGCGATCCAGCCCCTCCGACTACATTCCTCGGCGTCCTCAAGTCGCTGTGGTGGCCGGCCTCGCACCGAACAGCCACCGGATCACATCATTTTCCTCAACTTTTACTGATTAGTTCATTTGTGTGAACAAGAGTTGAATCTCACGCTATCTTGTGCAATCCATTGTCGTAGGTTGGCCGAGCTTTCCGAGGCCTCTCTGTGTTATTCCAGATCAGAATACGGAGGCCGGATCGCTCGCTTGAGCGTTGGATCATCGTGAGACAAGGTAAGAATGCTTAAACACAACTCTGTAAATTCGTGTTCAGTGGAACCTGTTGGCTTGAGATGTTGATTTGAGCTTGTTAATGTCGAAATCTGATGAAGTGATAAACTAGAGAGTCGTAGAACTCGTCTTAAGCTTCGATTTGATATATCATATGCCTTGATCAGACTTCATTTGCTATGTCAAAACACTTTTAGAAGTTAGGATCAGAATCTGGAATATGTTGTATAATTCTGTTCTGATGATTCCCTGACTGACGTTGTGCTGTTGGATGAATTTTATGATTTTTTGTGATCATTTTTTGGAAAAAATTCCTTCATGAGAATCGTAGAACACATCCTGATCTGTTCACCATAAAATTTTCATAAAATTTTGAGCATTTTAGCCTAGTACGATTGGCAACGTCATATGCATGTAAATCTGGTTTCATGTTGATTTCAGTCGACCTTTGTTTGTTCTTCGATTTTCATAAATTCGTGCGTTCGAGATATGAAAAAATTTTCTTCACGAAAGTTCTTCCTGAGATCAAGATCTTTCAATTGATACTAATTTCATCAAAATCGGAGATCATTTGGATTTTCAAAAGGAATTCTCACAATTTGATCAGAATCTGTGTCCAGATCTGATTTTCATTCCTTTGAAGTTCAAAAGATGTTTCTCCGAATTTGATGAAGTTAGTGTCCTTTTTTGCGAAAAATAAAAACTTCAAAGTTGCTCATTGGGGTCTTATTATGACAACTGGAAATTTTGAGGACCTAATTGCAATTTTTGGAGGGTCAATTTGCTTGAAAAGTCTTTTCGGGTTAAATTTTCATTTGCAATTGAGTCCCTCGCGAAATTCGAATTTTATAAAAATTTGGAGGGCTTTTTAGCAAAAACTCAAAACATAAAAGTTGTTGCACACAGGGAATCCTAACGGCACAAAAATTGTCGCGCTGTTTTGATAAGGTTTGTTATTTTTCCCGCCTTTATTTTGAAACTCATAACTGAACCGAGTCCAGCCTGTCACTGAAATTTAATTGAGCATTTTCGGGAAAATTGGCTAGGATTTAGAAAAAATGGTCTTCATGACTTTTGTTCCTCATGTTATAAGCTTTCTAATGACACCTGAACCATTTCATTTGGACGTCATTAGGATAGTTAATCATACTTGAACAGATTCAATCCGAATTAGGCATTTAATTGAATAAGTGGTCTTTTTTATAAAGCCCACTTCTCATTGTTTGATTGGCTTCGAAACAAGGCCCATGGGCTTGAATGCATGTTCATTTTATGTTTATACATGTGTTTGTTAGATGAATGTTAGGCCCGGTACATGTTCGGCGGGTAGCCCATTCTTGATCATTAGAACCCGACTTTAGGGGTTAATTGATATGAGTTACCGTTTTGTGAATACAAATGGTAGCTCATTATCATTAACCATTAATCAAACAATGTTAGGTGATTAGATGGGTGGTGAATCGAATCGCATGAAAAACAAAGGCCGATCCCGAGGCCCGGGTTTAATTAGTGAATTGATTGCATCATTGTTCTTTCATATGTCATTTATTATGAATGAATGTATGAATGTAAACACCGACACCCGAGAGGCGGTCTAAAGAAGAAAAATCCGAAGTTGAAAAAGCCAAGGTGGTTGACCGATGTCCAATCCGGTCTCAATTTGTACTCATTTGGTGATGGTTCTAAACCGATGTCCAATCCGGTTTCAATTTGTGCTTAATTCATTCATCCCCGACCATGTCTCGGGATTTTAATTCGTGTTGTAATAAACACCCGACGAGTTGCGGGTTCTTACTTTTTATTTTCTCGCACTTAGAATTAGCTCGTCCTTTCAATACTTCGAGTGTTTACTTTACGTAAGGTCTTTCAATACAATTGATTGTTTCTTTCTTTTTCTAGACTAAGATAGGATTAGTTCAGAATCTTAAATGAAAATGCAAAAACAAGATGCATGATCACCTAGTGGACTAAGACTTTGGCATGAAAATGGTAAAAAACAAATGCATGACGATTTAGATAACAACCATGTTAAGTTTAGCGGTACCGAAAGGGCGTTAATAGAAATATTAACGTAAGCTAGTCCCCGAACCTTTGATCTCTGGTTTTAGTAGAAATCGAAACGAAATTCCCGCGTTTCGGTTGGGTATTCTAGCCGACCCCCGACTTAGGCTAGTGGCGACTCCTTAAAAAATAAAATCAATCCGCTATCACGCGAGATATGGATTTAGGGAAAATCCACGTTCATGATCAATGAGTTATATGGCTAAACAAAAGATTTACACTTCAATAAAAATCATTTTAAAAAAGTGCCATATGAATCATCTCATGAACACTTATCTCTAAACCCGCCTCATCCGAGCTCGGCCCTCGAGGGGCAGGTCGCGACAAACTTTAGCCGTGATTAACTTGACCAGGTGACAGTAATCAGCTTTGGATAGTCTAGAGGCAATGACAAGAACCCCAAGATATTTAAACGGAAGCGTACCTTCGCTGAAGCCAAGGAGTTGCAAAATCTGGGTTCGAAGATCCGGTGAACCCCCTGACATGAAAATCTCACTCTTATTTGCATTTGGCGTGAGTCCAGACCAACAAGAGAATAGCCGAATACCATCCTGCAGAAGAGTAATGGCCTCCAAGTTTGCTTCAGAAAAGAGGAGGACATCATCGGCAAAAAAGAGATGGATAAGTCTGATAGCCTTACATTGCCAGAAGAATTTGAAACCAGGCATTCGAGTTTGGATGTTAAGGATGCCTGAGAATACTTCCATAGCTAGTGTAAAAAGATAGGGAGAAAGAGGATCTCCTTGTCTAATACCTCGGCCGCTTGAGAAAAAGCCGTGAAGTTCTCCATTGATAGCCATAGAAAATTTCGGTGAGGTGACACATTCCATTATAAGCTTTATCAAAGCTTGTGGGAAGCGAAATGCTTGCAGAGCTAACTCGAGGAAATTCCAATCGAGAGTATCATAGGCTTTTTGAAAATCAACCTTAATGGCACATTTCGGGAGATAACAGTCATGGTGGAAACCTGCAAATAATTCCTGAGCCAGGAGAATATTGTCAGCGATCCTCCTATTCTTGACGAAGGCATTTCGGGGGGAGCTGATAAGGGTTGGCAGAACTGTGGAGATACGATCAGCTAATATTCTAGATATACATTTGTATATAGTGTTGCAACAAGCTATAGGCCGAAAGTCATTCATTGACTGGGCATTAGGTACCTTTGGCACGAGTGTTATGATAGTAGAGTTGATTTCTTTTAAGAGAGATCTAGACCGGAAAAAATCAGAGATTGCCGAGGTGACAGAGGAGCTAATGAGATCCCAATTAGCTTTAAAGAAATCAACATTATACCTATCGGGTCTAGGAGCCTTGCCTTTAGCCAGAGAAAACATAGCATTACGAATTTCACTAGCCGTCACCTCCCGAGAGAGTAAAAGGGTCTGATCATCAGCCAGCAAATGTTGGAGAGTGTTTCATCTCTAGTAAAGTTAAAAAAATAAAAGAAGAAACAAAAAAGGTAAGAAATAATTTTAAATCAAGAATGGGACCCCCAATAATGCAATCAATTCAATGTAAAGGGAAGTGTGATGAGTCAATAAGGGGGTGGAAATAGTGCGAGACTTAAATAAATTATGTATAATTGCATTTATTGGTTAGTAAATAAAAGAAATTTGGGATTATTTGTGATCTCCATATGTAAAACCTCAACATAATGACGAATATGTTGCGTGAAGTAAAATAGTGTCATCAATTAATTTTAGTGTTTTTCTAAAACCATAAACTTCATGAAATAGCGATTTAAGTCTTCATTAATTACTTTAAGAAAGCGATAATCAAGACCAGCAGTATGAGATAGGGGATGTATTTTGTGCAAACAAAGAACGTCAAGCATAATTCAAGCTTTCCAAATTGAAATAGAGTAATAGATGCCTCAGTTCTCCAAAATAATTTGATAATAGTTGAATACTACCGGATGTAACGTAAACTATCAAGTAAATTCAAATTGCTGGAAGTTTCGCTGCCCTTCCCAGTTACATTCTTGGCTCGGCAATGCTCCTAAATTGAATTGTAATAATCAACGACCTAATTATGATTATATGAACGACTATATCCTCGAGACACTCATAAAATATATTTCATACATAGATGTGACCATCTATCTCATTAATATGAAGTTCAAACGGGGTGATGTTAACGATTTTGATATGAGCTTTTTCTATGCCTATTATTCAAAGTTGTTTTTATGGATGGACTTTTCTTCACACGAGCAGTTTTTAGTTAATTTACTTAAACCTTGCGTTGAAATCCACAAGCGAAAGCCAAGGCGCATTGCCTATCCTCCTGCTAATACCTGCAAGCCGCAACCGTACTTGCTTTCCCACAGTAACCAAACTTTAAGCTTATATTGCGGTGAGAAAGAATGAATTACAACTGGTGGAGACCAGATGAAGAGAATGCTGAGAAGAGAAGCTGCGATTTCTTACTGGGGAAGACCCAGATGATTACCCGACTTCCGCCAAGAAAATGGTCATGATAATTGCGAATGACCTTCCAACCTGGTGCAACAGAGTTCTTAACCTTCTTCATGTCGTCTTTGCTGGAATGAAGTCTCTAATAGACAGATAAGGGATAGATTGTGCATGCAGATAAGGCGACTGAATTCTCTATGCTTCAGGAGTAGAGTTTATTGAATCCCTCGACGTTTCAAGCTAAAAATGTATCTGGATTGGAGAGACTTACTGAAACCACCAGCAATCCTTTTGACACTAGGGACAGCACTTTGGAGAGTATCAGCACTTTGGATCGAAACATATGTCAAAGAACACCAAGTTGCCGAGGTTGATTATTTATCGTATTAATCAATGGCAAAAGTCTGCCAAAAATTGTTTCTGAATGCAATAGGATTTGGGAATCTGTTCATTAGTCCACCACATCCTGAACATTTTCGTGTCATGCGTATTCAGAGTACTCTGTTATCCAACCTCTCTCTCTCTCCCTCTCTTCTATGTCGATCATCAACTCCAAACGAGCTGAGTAGATAATATCTGTATAAGGTCCAGAATGAAAGTCAATTTTATAGTTGTCTTATTGTATGCTAATAAGTAGTAGTAATCTTGCAAAGAAGATATACATCAATTTTCGCACACACCTAGGGAAATCAGAGCATACGGTTTATGTTTTCTTTCATCAGAGAGTCGTGGACTCGTGGTAATGCAAAATTACAACCCAGATTAATTTATTTATTTCCGCTCTCCAGAAATCCTTAGTCGAACTTCACTGAAATTGGACTCCTAACTGAGTACTTCTCGGAATCCCACCTCAAATATCCTTGGGAGAAAATACCAGTCTGCACTACAAAAAAACAAGAGTTTTCCAATGAATTTTCCAACGAAAAAATTGGCAAAATTCGTTGGAAAACGAATTTCCAACGAAATTAGCGACAAAAAAAAATTTGTTGGTAATTCGTCGTCACAAATTTTTGCGACAAAAAATTTAAATTTTCGTTGGTAAATTTGCAACGAAATTTTTCATCGGAAAATTCGTTGGAAAATTCGTGAAAAAATTCGTGGCCAAATTAGTTGGAAAATTCGTTGGAAAGTTCGTTGGTAATTATTCGTTGCAAAAATCATGGCAAAATTCGCTGGTAATTATTCGTGGTAAAATTCGTGGCAAAACGAATTTCCGACGAAAAAAATTCGTCGGTAATTCGGCATTGGAAATTTTTGCGATAAAAAATTTTAATTTTTCGTTGGTAAATTCCGATGCAAAAAAATTCGTTGCAAAATTCGTAGATAAATTCGTGGCTAAATTTGTTGGAAAATTCGTTGCTAATTCTTCGTTGGAAACGTTGTGGCAATATTCGTTGGTAATTTCCAACGAAATTAGCAACGAAAAAAAAATTGAATTTTCGTTGGTAATTTGGGACGAAAATTCATTCGTGGCTAAATTCGTGGCAAAGTTCGTTGCAAAATTTCGTGGCAAAATTCGTTGGAAAAATTCATTTTTTTTTATAACCCAGGGAACCCCTGCACGGCCGACAGCCGGGGAGTAAACCCTAGGGGCGACACGTGCTAGCCACCACACACGTGCCACCGGTTAAGTCACCCTGCGGCGCCTGGGATTCGAACACTCAACCTTTTGCGAGAGGAAGAGGGCGCGCTCCAGCAGTGCCACCCAGGCGGGTGGTGGAAAAATTCATTGCTAATTATTCGTTGCAAAAAAATCATGGGAAATCCGCGAATTTTTCTGACAAAAAATTACAATTTTTGTTGGTAATTTCCGACGAAAACTAAATTCGTGGGAAATCGCGAATTTTTCCGACAAAAAATTACAATTTTCGTTGGTAATTTCTGACGAAAACTAAATTCGTGGGTAAATTCGTTGGAAAAATCGTATATAAATTCGTCCTTGATTATCCGTTGCAAAAATCGTGGCAAATCGCGAATTTTTCCGACAAAAAATTACAATTTTCATTGTTAATTTCCGACGAAAAAAAATTCGTGGGAAATGGTGAATTTTTCCGACAAAAAATTACAATTTTCGTTGGTAATTTCCGACGAAAACTAAATTCGTCGGAAAATTAGTTGCAAAATTTGGCACTAATTATTCGTTGCAAAAATCGTTGAAAATTCGATTTTTTTTCCGACAAAAAAATTCAATTTTCGTTGGTAATTTCCGACGAAAACAAAATTCGTGGGAAAATTTATTGCAAAATTTGGTGCTAATTATTCGTTGCAAAAATCGTTGGAAATTCGATTTTTTTCTGACAAAAAATTTCAATTTTCGTTGGTAATTTCCGACGAAAACAAAATTCGTGGAAAAGTTCGTTGCGAAATTTGTCGCTAATTATTCGTTGCAAAAATCGTGAGAAATCGCGAATTTTTTCGACAAAAAATTTCAATTTTCGTTGGTAATTTGCAACGAAATCTATTCGTGGCAAAATTCGTCGCTAAGTTTGTGACGAATTTTGTTTAGCGACAATTTCGATTTTAAATCTAATTATTAGCAATATTAATTTTTTTGGTAAGAAAGCAATATTAATTTCTACAATGCATAAGTTGCAAAGTCTCACATGATGATATTTGATATGCAATCTCATAATACAAAGAGGCAGCTAAGCACTAATAAACATCAGGTAAACATTGAAAGAACGCAAGATAACCATAAAACATTGGCAGCTTTGGTACTCGAGAATGAACTAGGAAGGACTGACAATAAAATCATCATAATCATCATCATCATCACCAATCGCCGCATCATTGTGTGGCTCAGCATTATGCCCATCATCGATTGGATTAATATGAGGTAGAGGAGGAACCTCATTGCGATCGATGTCGAGATGTCGCATGACAATTTGCATTTGTTGTTGCATCACCCTTATTTGTTCGTCCTTCTGTCCAAGTAAATGCTTCATTTCTTCGTCTTTCTGTACAAGCAATTGTTTCAGTTGGCTCAATTCTTGGGTTATATGCTCCTCATGTCGTGTCCTCCTTAAAATAGCTGCATTGGAGGATGAAGTTGCAGCAGCCTTCATTTTGTACATCCTTGACAAGAATCCCATCCCAAATATTTTTCCTCCTTTCATCCCACCCGCTGCCTCCACCCATAATGCCATACTGTCAACCGATGGCTCAGACATGGCAACGCCATCACCACCACCACCACCATCATCACCACCACCATCACCACCATCACCACTAGCAGTGCGCATTAAAAGTTCATCATATTTTTCCTATATTAACAATATAGATGGAAATAAAATAAATTCATATATATTACCATAAATATTAAAAACATTCATGATTTTCATTCTAGTTTCCATAAAGTCTGAACTATAACCTTACATACCTTAATAGCTTTTGCTCGAGCGCCAGTCTATGTCTTATCCTTTTTTTGGAATATGCGTTCAAATGTAGCTGTAAAAGTGGGTTTCGTTCCTAATTCATCTGCCTACAAAAATATAAACATAAATGAGTAATCATTGAATTAAATGCACTGACATGTATAAACAGACTTACCATTCTTCTTTTATGCTCCCCAATGCTGATAGAGCCCCCAGCATATGTGGCAGACGGAGACCGTTACTAGAACTAGAAGCTCGATTCTTCTTATTCTGTTCACACCTTTGCTTATGCTTCTCAGTTTTCCAAGTTCTCGTAATTTCCGTCCAACTATCAGTTGTAAAAAAGGTCGGCTTTTCTTTTCTTCTCTTCGCTCTATTTATCACATATCGCATGTGATCACTGATTTTCTTCTTGAAAATTCTTCTAACCTCATCCTCTTCCATTTCATCCCACGTGAACTTACGCTACAATCAATAGAAAAGCAACTGAAAGTTATCCACTAGGGTCACATGTCACATATCCATTACAATGTACCAGACAATTCGTAACAAAATTCATTATTGACCATCAGTATGCTACACCGAACTTAGTTTGTGAAGAAAGACAATACTAACCTTGAACTCATTCCACCACAAAGTCTTTACTTCTGCGGGAGCGCTGCTGAAAGTAATAAACTGACCCATCCAACAGTTATTGACTATTTTATTAAGTTCCCTCACAACATACGTAGAATCCGTGAATCTGAAAACATGTTATAACAATATGGACAATGAGATAATGAAGCATACGGATAATTCGCAACATGGACAATTTTGTTTACATCGATAGTTTATATATACGTAAAAAAATGAAGTACTTACGAATCTCCACATAGGCATATAATGAATCGGGTATCTTCTTCATCATTCGAGTATTGCACTGAAGAAGAAAGTGGAACCGAAGAAGATGGAATCGGAGATGGAACTGAAGTAAATTCAGTTCGCATGTCCCGAGATTCTACCCTAATATGTTGTTGAGGGTCGGAGGATGGGCCAATGTGTTCGTGTTATCCATGAACATGTTGTGGTTGAGGGTTACATGAAAGGGCAGGGGAAGAGGATAGGGTCGGGGACGAGGATGAGGCAGCGGAAGGGGCTAATCTTCTTTATGAACCCGAACCACGCATGAGACCTCCACGTTTAAACTGACAAGTAGGAAGGTTAGACAAATATATTTAAAAATATAAACATGTATTAGGGACTGAAAATGACGTTAGTCATTTTGCTTACCATTTTGTTTCATAGAGCAATAAATAAACTCGACAAATTGAAACAAACCGACTATCACCTCTGATAAATAGCAATCTTTTGCCCTCGTCGAAGCAACCTATTGAAATTTGGACCACATCAAATTCCACGAAAAATAAAATGAAGCATATTAAATGTGCAGAACGAATTACAACAAGATCAACTCTGATGCCACATTTGTGCAAATTTATGCCCAAAATATGTTATTTCGCAAAGTTCTGGTACAAACCTAGAAAAAAGATCACAAATTAAGTTAAACAAGCAAATTTGCCACGAATGCAACACACTAATTTGTTCCCTTTTTAAGCTTCATTTTACCTAAGTTTATATGTTAGCACAAAAATCATTAAAAAAAATCGACAACCGTGCCGGAATCACGGCCGCAAGCCCCCCCACCGGTGAGGTCGCTCGCCACCCCCCTCCGGCGAGCTGGCTAGCAACCCCCCCCCCCCACGGCCTGCTTGCCGGCGACCCCCCCACAGCTAGCTCGCCGGTGACCTCTCCCCACGGCCAGCTCGTTGGCAACCCCCCTCCATGGCCAGTCGCTTGCTACCCCCCCACGGCCAGCTCGCCTGCGACCCCCCTCCGGCCCCCTCGGCTGCGACCCACTGCCTCCGGCCAACTTGGCGGCCACCCCCCACGACCAGCTCATCGGCGAACCCCCCTCACGGCCAGCTTGCCGGCGACCCCCCCAACGGCCTGCTTACCCGCGACCACCCGATGACCAGTCACACACGACACCCCTCCCCACAGCCACCTCGCCCGCGACCCCCCTTCGGCCCCCTTGGCTGCGACCCACAGCCTCCGACCAACTCGGCGGCCACCCCTCCCACCGGCCAACTCCGCCACGACCCCCCCTCCGGCCAACTCCGTGGCAACCCCCGCGACCCCCTCACGGCCGCGACACCATTTTATTCAAGGAATAGTTTAGGGTTACCTACCGGGCTAGGCGAAGTCGACGGTGAGGTGGTCGGCGAGGACGCCGGTGTCGGCGGCGAGGTGGATGGTGAAGGCGGCGATGGCGAGGAGGACGGCGCTGAGGAGATTCTTGGCGAGGGTATTTTTGCAACAAAAGTGAAGTCTTGGCAAAAATAGACTATAGTGTAATATTTACAACGAATTTCATTCTCACGAATTTTCCAACGAATTTCAAATTCGTGGCAAAATATTGCACTATAGACTATTTTCGTGGAAAAATTCGTGGGAAATTTCCCACGAATTTTCCCACGAATTTCAAATTTTCGGCAATGGCGAACTAATTTGAAATTCATGGCAAAATATTTGCCTATAGACTATTTTCGTGGGAAATTTCCCACGAATTTCAAAAACTCGGCCATTGGGGGGTTTTTTGAAATTGTGGGAAATTTCCCACGAAATTTGTGGGAAATTTCTTACGAATTTTGCAACGAAATTCAAATATTCGGCCTGGGGTCTTTTTTGAAATTTGTGGAAAAATTCGTGGGAAATTTCCCATGAATTTTCCCACAAATTTCAAATTTTCGGCAATGGCGAACTAATTTGAAATTCATGGCAAAATATTTGCCTATAGACTATTTTCGTGGGAAATTTCCCACGAATTTCAAAAACTCGGCCATTGGGGGGTTTTTTGAAATTGTGGGAAATTTCCCACGAAATTTCCCACAAAAATAGTCTATAGTGCAATATTTTGCAAATAATTTGAAATTCGTGGGAAAATTCGTGGAAAATTTCCCACGAATTTCAAATTCGTGGCAAAATATTTGCCGATAGACTATTTTCGTGGGAAATTTCCCACGAATTTGAAAAACCTCGGCCAATAGAGCTTTTTTGAAATTCGTGTGAAAATTCGTGGGAAATTTCCCACGAATTGCAAAAACCTCGACCAATGGTGGGTTTTTTGAAATTCGCGGGAAAATTCGTGGGAAATTTCCCACGAATTTCAAATTTTCGGCAATGGCGGACTAATTTGAAATTCGTGGGAAAATTTCCCACGAACATTCCCACGAATTTCAAATTTGTGACAAAATATTTGCCTATAGACAATTTTCGTGGAAAAATTTGTGGGAAATTTCCCATAAATTTTCCCACGAATTTCAAAAACTCGGCCATTGGGGGGATTTTTGAAATTGTCAAAAATTTCTGTCACGCCCCGAGCCCCGCGAGTGTGCAACATCCGGCAATGGTCATTATGATGCGACGTCCCAGGACACGTCGCCAACCCAATATTTTATCTTTTGATTATGCATGCGGAAGCTAAACAAAGATTTACCCAGATAATAACAATAAACAATGATAGATAGGAAAACGGTTTACAACATTGAAATCAAAACACCATTTTAACATTTACTTGATTAACCCCCGGGAATATTTTTACAAGCCCACTTCAGACATTTCCAAAAAGTCTACAAAAAGATGTCAGGCTGGGGTCAATCTACTTCACCAAAAGTCAGCTTCCACGCACCCCGAACCATACTGGGTGTATCAACATGATAATGGCCTGAAAAAAATATTTAACAACCACAAATGAGATAAAAATCTCAATAAGTTAACGCCTAAGCCCCGTTTAGAAGGTCAACTCACCTCGGGGGTCCCTAATCATGCGACCATGCATAATTCATTAACCAACCACAAGCATCCTTACCTTGCCCATAACATAGATAGTCATATGTCACAACGATGCATCGAACATATCACATGCTCATAACGTATAATGAGATTTCCCATGCATTAATGCATCACAGTCGCGCGTGTCTCGATTATAAGGCAAAATCTACTTGGGCACGTCCCATACTATGCCTGTCAGTTTTTACCCCATAATCAAGCACTATGCATCACACGTATTCCATTTATTACGATAACTCTTGGCCACTACACATCAAGCGATACGCAGCAAGATGACAGTCTTCCGGCATAACCGGGCATCGTCCCACCCCGTCGGGCACGGCAACGTCAAACGATACACAGGATGACGGCATTCTAACACGGCAGCATCAAACGATACATAGGAAGATGGTATCCCGTAAGGAGCATCGGATCCACCCTCGGGCCGCGATTCGGCATCCGGAGTATCGGCAATCCAGATAATCTCTAGGCGTCCGATAAACTGAGCGCGATACGCAGCAGACCTCGACAAATCGGGCATCGTCAGGCGATACACAGCGAGACGGCTCCAACGTGTGACCACACGAGCACACGAGCACACAAGCATTCAAGCCAATTCTTATCTTTTCATTTAGCCAATGCATACATGAATTGTGCTCACATTCATGCCACACAACAATAACAAGTAGTCACACATGCAAATGGTCAATCGATTTTGTGAACCTCATTTTAAAACATGAATTCAACATCGGATCACAACCAAGTAAACATTATTGAAAAGCTAGGTAATTGCGGTTGCTGTCTCTATTAGGCCGGAAATTGAAAGCCAAAGATTTCAAGTAAAGACCGGCAGATTATGGAATTCTAGTAAAACTGGACAGATTTGCATGATTTGGGAAATCAACTTCAAAAGCATAGCAAATGGTCTCCAAAAATTATAAAATTCGAATATGTTATAAACAAGACCTTCACAAATATTTTCCATGAAGAACACAATCCCAAAATCCCTATACAAAGATCACTTTTGATGGCTCGGAAACAACCCAGAACTGGTTCGCCGGAACAGTGGAACTGAACCAGAAGAAATACTCGTTTTACAAGACAAATCCTTTCAGAACACTTTGAAATTTTTACACATTGTAGACATGGATTTCGTTTACAAATCTTGTGAAGGAAGTATGGTCGAAATCAAACTAGAAATTTTTATAAAAATCTGAGAAGGCACGAAGGTCACGGAATCCATAGTATAAAATAGTTCTGATTCGGTAAGAAATTGGTCCTCCGTGTAACCCATTTGAGCTCAGAAAAATCTGAAATCTAAGTACGTTATAGATCAAGATCTTGTGAACAACTTTTATGAAGAACATTTTTCAAGATTTCTAACCACAAAATGCTTTATAAAAATGGAAAACCAGGGCGTACAGTAAAATCAGTTCTGAAATCAAGATAAAAACTCCAAGAAACGCCTTCAACTTTGAGATCCACCACTTCTCAGCCATGAAATTACCACACCAAGAGTTCAAATCAACATTCAACATCTATTTCAACTTAGTCTAGCAATCAAGACTCGCCAATGCTCATTCTTGAAGTTCAAACGCACTAAAACATTAACTAGCTAAACTACTCAATGCAAGTTAAACATCCTAAACAAGGGATTAGATGTTAACTTACTCGTCTAAAAACGATGACAACGCAAGGACAATGGCAACGACACGAGTTGTTCGTGGTGGTCTCGGCTTGACACGGCAAGCGGCAAACGGCGGTGAGCGGCACACGGCGATCTAAGGGGCTCAAGGGTGGTGGCGTGAGGGTGTTGGTGGGTGGACGGCGGTGGTGGGGTGATTCGGCCGAGAGAGAGAGAGAGAGAGAGAGAGAGAGAGAGAGAGAGAGAGAGAGAAATAGGGTTTAAATTTAAATCAAGATCAATGGTTGAGATTTGTTCTTGATGCCCAAGCAAAGATCAAGGGTTGGGATGTGTTCTTGATGCCCAAGTAAAGATCAAGGGCTAGTATGTGTTCTTGATGCCCAAGTTTAATCCAACGGCCAAGATCAAGCCTTGCCCTTCAAGTTCCATCCAATGGCCAAAATTTAATCTAACAAAGAGGTTTCTAGAAGGACAAGTTAGCAAATAATTTTCGATGACCAATTTGTGAAAATTATGAGGCGATGTCCTATAGTTTGAGTGTGATATCCTTGAGCACTCGACAAGCGAAATCGGATCATAATTCATGGCTGAAATCGATCAATCGCAACTATAATTTAGCTCGAACTAATGGACGGCTGCTAGAAATAAATTCTTCGATAGCCTTTCCTCTTTGGTTAGTATTTCCTGGGTGATCAGGCCAGAGCAAGAATTAACTAATAGAGCGTCGATGAAATCACCATTTCATAAATCACCAAATTTGATCGAATTTTCAGCATATCACAATTTTCCACGAATTTTCCCGCGAAAATAGTCTATAGTGCAATATTTTGCAAAGAATTTCAAATTCGTGGCAAAATATTTGCCGATAGACTATTTTCGTGAGAAAATTCGTGGGAAATTTCCCACAAATTTGAATAACCTCAGCCAATGGAGGTTTTTTGAAATTCGTGGGAAAATTCGTGGGAAATTTCCCACGAATTTTCCCACGAATTGCAAAAACCTTGGCCAATGGTGGGTTTTTATCCACTTATGGGAAGATTCGTGGGAAATTTCCAACGAATTTTCCCACGAAAATAGTCTATAGTGCAATATTTTTCCAAGAATTTGAAATTCGTGGCAAAACATTTGCCTATAGACTATTTTCATGGGATCCCACGAATTTTCCGACGAATGGATAAAAACCTTGGCCAATGGGGGTTTTTTGAAATTCGAGGGAAATTTCTCACGAATTTTCTCACGAATTGCGAAAACCTCGGCCAATGGTGGGTTTTTTGAAATTCGTGGGAAAATTCATGGGAAATTTCCCACGAATTAGTCTATAGTGCAATATTTTGCCACAAATTTGAAATTCGTGGGAAAATTCGTGGGAAATTTCCAATGAATTTAAAATTCGTGGGAAATTTCCAACGAATTTAATTTCCAACGAATTTTCCCACGAATTTCAAATTCGTGGCAAAATTCTAATATTTTTCCTGACTATTTCAATTCCGTGGCTAAATCTGAGGCTAATTAGCCACGAATTCTAATTATAACAACAACTACAACAACAATAATAATTACGACAACAACAATAACAAAAATTTATGAGAAAAAAAAACACATGTCACAATAATAATAATAATTTCACATAAATAGTAAAAAGTCTCAAAAATCATATTCTTCGTCTTCATCTTCATCTTCACTTTCATCTTTAACTTCGTCTTCATCTTCATCTTCTTCATGCGCATCATCTTTATCCTCTGTCTCATAATCAAGTTCTGTACCAACTTCAAAATTTGATTCACGAATTTCAGTTAGATCCACATCGATCTTCGCTCCACATGGATCTCGTAAAGTTAGAATGGTATATTCATCAGTTTCAATCGTGTGACGAACTTTCTCTTATTGATATGTTGTGTCTTTCCAGTGTTCCTCGATTTATTTTCGTGCTTTGGTTTTACATACAGGCCACCAATCGGCTTTGTCACGTTTCAAACTAAGATATGATGCATAATATACTTGAATTGCTTGTTGTGCCAAGACAAATGGTTCATATTTCATATATCTTTTCTTGTAATTTATTTCAACCAAATTAAACTTCGTATGCACATTCATTCCTTTGACGGGGTCGAGCCACATGCACTTAAATAACACAACCCGCAAAATTAATGGTCCATGATACTTTATCTCTACGATTTCATCCAATAAGCCATAAAAATCATCTTTCGAACTGCCACCATTGGATGACTGAACACACACACCACTATTCATTGTAACTTTTCCCATTCCATATTTTCGAGTGTGAAAATTGTACCCGTTTATGAAATATGCTGGCCAAGTTCATACTCTGGACTTTGGACCCCACGCCAGATGATATAACAATCCTTACTCTATTGCATGATCATGATTACTGTGAACCTAAGGTCACATATGCAATGTCAATTATATATTAATATATTATGTATAAAAAATTCGAATAACTTGGATTTCGTCCACATACAACTTACATATGTTGTGAATCATGTTGCAAATTGTTCCTCGCATAAACGGTCAAACTCATTTGGTGATAGTCCAAACATTGAATTTTGGAAAATCCTATTAACAAATACCATTTATATATTAGCAAATGTTTGACACACAATACATATACTTACAAATGTACACTTACTTGAAGTATGGCTCAACTTCTGGACAGTTCAGTATAATATATGTATGGGCTACCTGTGACGCCCCCTACCTCGGGGCCATTAACGTGACGTCCCGTTCATTATTATCTTTCTTTAAACACAAGCGAAAGCATTTCTCGGGACAATCACATTTAAAATAAATCAACAGCGGGATTAAGGCAAACATCATGAGCAAACCTTATATTTACAAAGCATGCAAACATGTTTTACAAGCCAACTTAGTCGACTTTAGGCATTTACAAATATTATGGCTTGGGTGTCCTAAGCCCACTACTGCTTCTCGCTCCTCGCTTTCCCCGAACTCCAACATGGCTCGAACTCCTCCTGTCGCCGCCGTCCGTTCGACCATCCTATGGCCCTGGAGGGGGGAAATGGGGGGGGTGAGTCGGGGAGACTCAGCAAGTAAACCTACTAATACCAAGCGAGGACGAGGGGATCGCCGTTAGCACAAGTCGGCCCTTACCGCACCCGCATCAATGGCAGATCAATAGCAAAGTTCATATAAGAGAACATCATGCATGGCCACGCCATATACACTTTACCAACCAAGGCTCGATTCTATCTCAAATCAACATCAAACAGGAGACATGATCAAACCAAGGAAATGAACCAACTACGACCAACCAAACGATCGAGAAACAGTTCAAGCAAACCGTGTCACAACGCATCACAACTTCCTTTCCCGATATTAGGAAGTTTACTTACCCAACGACAAACAAAACTTAAAGAACGAGGGTCGAGACGGGTGAGCTCGGGAAAATTCGGGCTTGGACACGAACACTCAGGCCTCGCCGGTAAGCTTTTTCTTTCTTTCTCTCTTTCTTTCTCTTTCTCTCTCTATTTCTCTCCCTCCTTGGCCGAATGGCCTTGTTTCTATTTATAGGGAGACAAAACTTGGGGCTAAAGATTCGATGAGGTAAGCGCGCGTGTCATCGGGGCGATGAGGTAAGCGCGCGTGTCATCGGGGCAATGAGGTAAGCGCGCGTGTCATCCATCCATTAATAGTCTAAGTCAAAAATCATGATGAATCTCTCTCTCTTGGGTCAAAACTTGATGACCAAGGCTCATAAATGCTTGTGGAAAAGAAGACCAAGCAATTAATACAAGCCATTAATTAGGCTTCTTGAACAAGCTTCATTCTTGGCCATTCATTTTCAAGCTTACTTCTCTATTTCGTTTTCCCCTGGTCCGACCTCCTATCAAGGCATAAAATATCTCATTTGAAAGCTCAGAACACGTACTTTAAATCACCAGAAGATACTAAGTCTAAATTCCAACGTTTTCGTATAGAAAATGCTAAATCTTTGAAATCTGGCAAAACCGGGCAGTTTTGCACTGTTTACGAAATCGGACTTGAAATCATAGTAAATGAACTCCGAAAATTCTCAAATTCGGATATGTCATAAAAAAAACCTTAACAAACATTTTCCGTGAAGAACACAAAATCTAATTCTCTCTGTAAATACCATTTTCAGTCACTCAAAGACAGACCAAAAACAGTTCACTGGAACAGCATTTTTGTTTCTCAAAATAAGCTCTGTCCAGCATCCAAATCATCTCGGAAAATTCCCAAATTTATACACGTTATAGAAAAATAAGTTCTCAACAACTTCCATGAGGAAACGTTTCCAAAATCTGCCCAGAAAAGCTTGTAGAAAATCAAGACGGTGTGAACATCACCGAAAAACCCATTCTAGGCAGTTTCACACGGTCCTAAAATGAGACCATCGTACCACTCATCTCAACTCCAAAAATTCTGAAATTAAATCATGTAAAACTTCAAGATTTTTGGAACAACTTTCCAGAAGAAAGTATTTGGAAATTCGGATCACAAAAGTCTCCCCAAAAATAACAATATGAAAGGGTACGAATGATCCGAAAACTAGGTTTTCCAAAACAAGAGAAAACAATTTAGTTCTGATTGGAAAACCGCCAAACTTAAACTATAGCCATTTCCCAGGGACTGAAATTGAGGATTTTACCTGCGGCTTCCCAGGCCCAAAAATCGGGATGTGACACTACCTGCTTTTCTTCACCTGTTAAGTGCCGAAACTTACTTGCGCCGCTTGGTCGACCCAAATAATTGAAAATAGAGAATTATTTATAATTGGGATCAATAGAGCCCTTATCATTTCTTCCTGCTCTCCGCCTCTTGCACTACGCGTGCGGCTCAAAATAGTATGATACAAATATTGTTACTTCTTCCATAATATATGCATTACAAATTGAAGCTTCGACACATGCCTTATTCTTCACTTTTTTCTTCAAATGATATAAGAACCTAGTTACAATAGAAAAAAAATTTATCGGAACATAATATATAATGAAGTAATTTCAAATTTATTTAACCAAAAACTTAACTCTCAAATGGATACATCCATCGAAATTGGACGGGACCTGCAACTTTGGCCTCATAAGGCAAGTGAACTAAGAGATGCTCCATTGAATCAAAAACGATGGAGAAAATATTATTTCTAAGTTGCAAAGAATAATTGGAATATCTCTCTCTAGTTTCTTCATGTGTGAGGCTTTCAACGCTGTTAAGCAAATATCATGCAGGAAATTACTTAACTCTGTAATGACGCTCCAAATAAAGTTTGGTAGAAGTTCCTTGAAGGCTATTGGAATTAGTCTTTCCATAAATACGTGAAAATCATAACTCTTTAGACCTATCAACTTGCATTCATTCAAATCAATGCATCTCTCTATATTCGAAGCATATCCATCAGGAAATCGCATCAATTTCAACCATTGACAAACGACCTATCTCTGCTTCTTGTCCAATGTATAAACTACTTTTGGTTTTGGTCCTCTGCTACTTGCATCCACATCTAGTGTTGGCCGATCGCAAATATCCCTCATATCTTTTCTTGCGTTCAAGTTGTCTTTTGTTTTTCCAGTGACATCCATCACAGTATTTATGACATTATCGAAAATGTTCTTCTCTATGTGCATGACGTCAAGATTATGATGAATAAGATGGGCCTTCCAATATGGTAGATCCCAAAATATATTGCGTTTAGTCCACTTATGTGTACTTCCGTACCCAATAGTTGTGCCGTGAGGGTTTTCAACAACCGTTGGAAACTCCTGCACTCGCTCCCAAATTTGATCACCGGTCAACCTCAATGGTAGATGTGTTCTTTCGATTCTATTCTTGATAAACTCTTTTTTATTCCTTCTGAATATATGCTTTAGCGGCAAAAATTGCCTATGGCAGTCAAAATAGCTGGACTTCTTACCGTGCTTTAATCTGAATGACTTCGATCTCTCCATACATATCGAACATCCTAAAATCCCAGCTGTACTCCGTCCAGATAACATTCCATAAGCTGGAAAGTCATTTATCGTCCAAAGAAGAGTAGCCTTCATTACAAATATTTAATCGATAGAAACGTCATACGTAGGGACACCTTCATCCCATAACCGTTGTAACTCTTCAATCAATGGTTGCATATAAACATCTATCAACTTTTTCGGATTTTGCAGGCCAGTTAAGATCAATGTCAAAAACATATAAGATGTCTTCATGCACATGCCGGGTGGAAGATTGTACGGAGTTAAGATAACTGGCTAACATGAATAACTTTTTCCTGATTTCCTAAATGGGGCAAATCCATCAGCACACAAACCTAACCGGATGTTTCGAGGCTCTATCGCAAACTCGGGGTATGTTCTATCAAAATGTTTTAACGTCTCTGCATCTGAAGGATGACATATTAGACCCTCTTCTGTTTCATGATTTGCATGCTAAGTCACGTGTTCAGCAGTGGCTTGAGGCGCATAAAGCCTTTGCAACCTGGGGATTAAGGGCAAGTAAAACATTTGCTTACATAGTCTACACTTTTGATTACGACCCTACCTCCTGTTAATCTTGTACCTAGGTTGGCTGCAGAATTTGCAAGATTCTGCATTTTCATCATCTCTCCAATATAACATACAACTCCTACTACATATATCAATCCTTACAACTGGAAGACCTAAGTTATCCACTAGCTTTTCCATATCGTAAAAGTCACTTGGCATGATGTTATCACGAGGTATTGTTTCCCGCATTACTTCAACAAAAGAGTTGAAGCAATCCACAGACACATTATGCTCTGCTTTGATATTTAACAGTCTTGCTGTCACTGATACCTTTGTGTGATTATCACAACCTGTCCATAAAGGTTCATCTGCTGTTTTCAACACTTCCCAGAACTGATTAGATTGAAAAGTTTGATAACACACATTCTCATCAAAACCTGTAACTCCTTCCTCATCCAATTGTAATGCATGACTAGATCTCACTTGTTCAAGTGTAGGAGTAAAACTAATACTTGCATGATTCGATTATGAAACAAAATTATGATCGGCTTCATTAAACACCATCCTCTGGTATGGGTTCAATTGGTCATAATAGCTACATTCTTCCCCAACTAAAAATTGATCGTTTTTTCGATATCCGTCATTAGATATAAATGGTTCACCATGACAAGTCCAATTATAGTAGTTCGAAGTAAACTCAAATCTACAAAAATGTTCCCTAACTTTATCAATGTCTTGAAATTTTCTATTACTGCACTTTTTACATGGACAACTTAACTTATTTCCATCCATGAACTCATATTTACTACTAGCAAAGTCCAAAAATAGTTCCATCCCGATACGAAACTCATCGGTCAATTCTCGACGTCCAGGTAAGTTCTTATTATACATCCAACCCTTGTCTCTTTGCATTGTGTATGTATAAAAATTAAAAAATTCTCGTAAAATATAAAAAAATATCATATTTATTGTTTAACATTGTTAATTAAAACCATAAATTTCTAAAAATTTAAATTTCGTTTTTAACGAAACAATTACTTTCACATTGAAAAAAATGAAAAAATTACCATGTCAAGAAGACTTACCAAGTATTTGACTGAAATCTTTGTAGTAGAAAGTAGTTAATTTGATGAGAATTGCAACGTTCACTTGAATTGCGAGACCTTCAAATGGACATGTACCTAAAATAAAAATAAATTACTTAAGATGCTTTGGTAATTATTTATTATTTTTTTCTCTTTCTTTTTCTTTTCCTTTTCTTTTTATTTTTTTTTCCATTCTTCTTGGCCGGTCGCCGTCCGGCCAACGGCGACCGGCAAACTCGCCATGGCCGTCGAGCTCGCCTAGAACTCGCCTAGATCTGGGCGAGCTTGCCTAGAACTCGCCTAGATCTGGGCGAGCTTGCCTAGAACTCGCCTAGATTTGGGCGAGCTCGATCTCGCCGGCCAAGGTGAGCTTGGCAAGCTCGCCAATGCCGGTAAGGGCCAACTCGCCATCGCCGAGGAGCTCGAGCTCGCCTAGATCTGGGTGAGTTCTGGCCGAGTTCAAGCTCGCTAGCCATGGCGAGCTCCGCCCTCGCTAGTGCCGACGAGGGCCGAGCTCCCCATGGCTGACGAGGGCCGAGCTCGCCCAGAGCTCGCCCAGATCTGGGTGAGCTCGGCCCTTGTCGCCAGCCCATGCGAGGCTAGCCCTCGTTGGCACCGGCGAGCTCAGCCTTCGCCGAGGCTAGCCCTCGCCGGCACCGACGAGGGCCGAGCTTGCCATGGCTGGTGAGCTCGAGCTCGCTGGCCATGGCGAGGCTAGCCCATCTGGGCGTTGGCGAGGGCCGATCCGCTGGATCTCGCCCCATGGCCGGCGATGTCTCCGGCGACTAGCCAAACCAGAAAGGAAGAGAAAAAAAAATTTCAATAACATCAAAAAATACAAATCCAGTGATGAAATTAGCCAGGACACTTACCGGCGGAAAAGCTTTACCGAGATTGATTTGCGCGTGCACAAATAGGTAAATCGAGAGAAACGAAAGAGAGAGGGAGAGAGAACATTAAGGGGGATATGAGGAATCAGTGGAGATGGACATCATAAAAATTATTTTCTATGTCGAAAGTTCGGTAGCGACAAATTTTTTTTTCGTCGCAGCAAAAATTCGTCGGAAATTAGCGACGAAAAATTTTTCGTTGCAAATTTTCGACGAATTTTATGACCAGAAGTTTTTTGTGAAAAATTTTATGAAAAATTTTGTGAAAAATTTTATGAAAAATTTTTCGTCGGAAATTTCCGATGAATTTTGCGACAAATAATTTTTCGTAACTAATTTCCGATGAATTTTGCAACGAACAATTTTTCGCTGGTAATTTCCAACGAATTTAGTTTTCGTCGCAAAAGTTGTTGGTAATTTCCGACGAAAATTTTCCGTCGTAAATTTTCGTCGCAAAATCCTTGGTTTTTTGTAACGTAGCCCGTGGAATTTGCACGGCTAAATGTGACTGAATACGTGGCTTTCTTCTTCAACTTAGAAAAGCTGAGTATGGCAGGCGTTACACTGATATGCACGCCTTGCGGTGGAACAACCCTAACAACATAAGACAAATTTCCTATGCCAACATTAGTCATGGTCCTATTAAATGTCTGCGGAGGTCCAAGGGTAACTGAAAGCGAAGGGTAGTTCAGCTCTCCCTCAGGAATGCTAGATGAGCATTTGGCTGGTTTGTGAGCAATTGTAGCCACTTGCTTGTCTGTGTATCCCAGACCACAGAGATAAGGAATGTAATCATCGGGTTGAATGTCGTAAATGAATTTAGGGTCAATGGCCTTTCTAGGATCAACATGGCCTGCTCCGATGGCTAAGACATCCGCAGGTTGAAGCCTTTCGTCAAGGATTGGGTTTTCCCTGATGTTCAGCTGCTTAGACGCAGTCATGATCACAGATTTAATTGCCGCTGGAGACCAGTCCGGATGAACGGCCTTTATCAAAGCCACGATGCCGCTGAGATGAGGGCAAGACATAGAAGTGCTAGCAAGGATATCGAAGTACAACTTTGCTTTCGTATCATTTCTGACGGGAAAAGGCCATGCTGCTACTATGTTTAAACCAGGACCAATAATGTCCGGCTTCAGAATTCCGGGGCTAACCAAGCTCAGGCCTCTCGAAGAGAAGGCAGCCAGTGCAGGAGCAGTTGGGTTTCCAAACATGGTTCCTTTGAACACGACTGTAGCAGTGGGAGTTTTGGTCGAATTAATATAGGCTTTGATCTTCTTACCTGCGAAGTAGCTAACTTGAGACGCAGGGAGGACAAAAACATTGGCAAAAGTACACTACAAGTGCCATAACTTGTGTACGGCGCTCACTTTAGTGCCATAACTTTTTTTTGGATCACTTTAGTGCTAAAATTTTTGAAAAACGATCACTTAAGTGCCAACTCCGGTGCCGTACACAATTTTTCGCCAGAAATCTGACGTGGCATTTTTTTTATTAATTTCTGAAGCTGACGTGGCTCGCTGGAGATTGGCACTTAAGTGATTGTTTTTCAAAAATTTTAGCACTTAAATGATTGTTTTTAAAAAAATTTAGCACTTAAGTGATTGTTTTTCAAAAATTTTAGCACTAAAGTGATCCAAAAAAAAGTTATGACACTTAAGTGATCGTTTTTCCTCCGACTTGGCACCAAAGTGATCCGAAAAAAAGTTATGGCACCAAAGTGAGCGTCGTACATAAGTTATGGCACTTATAGTGTCCTTTTGCCCAAAAACATTGGCAAAGGTAGTGAATCCATAGATTTCTGGGTTCATCAAAATCATAGCAGCTCCCCCAGCTCTTTTCACCTCGATCGCTTGTTGAAACTTGCTTACATCCCCATATTCACACAAGACAACCTTCCCTTTTACTTGGCTGCTTCTTAGATGTCCCGGGGAACACTGTATGGACTCTACTATACCGTCAATTCTAAGATACACGAGAGGCAATGAAGTTGAAGGGAAGGAAGGTTGATATACTGTCTCACCTTCATATTCCACTCCGTTCCTAAGTTTTATGTTAGAGACTATATTCCGATCGATGGTGCTTGCCCCGACTGTGAGCATCCATGGAGCCACATTCATTACTGTGGCTGAGTAAGGACCAGAGTTCCCAGCAGCGCAACTAATGAAGATCCCTCTCTAAATGGCTCCAAAAGTGGCTACAACAATGTTGTCCATATAAAATGGATGGGAGGGACCGCCGAGCGAGACGGAGAGCACGTCAACACTATCTGCAATGACAGCATCAAGTCCGGCAAGTATGTCACCCTCAGAACAATAAAATGTGAAACACACTTGGTAGATTGCCAAGTGAGCATATGGAGCCATGCCAACAGCTTTGCCTGCAGCCATCCCAAGCGTATTGGCATGTGGCACAGAAGCACCAGCCGCCGTGTTGGCGGTGTGTGTGCTGACAGAAACAGATTCCTAAACATAATGTAAAAACGTGGAAAACGTGGAAAACGTGCCCATTCTATACTTGAATCACCGATCGAACAAAGCATATTATGTAAACGAGCATATCTTTTTGCCACAAATTAAATGCACATACTGCAGCCTCGAGAGAGAAAGAGTAATCCTTCGATTGTTGAGCAAAGTCGCTTTTTCTCTTTTGTTTTTCAAGTGAGCGAGTGCTTTTGATAGTGAATAATAAACACTTGCAGAACACACGTAAGTTTTTCTTCTTCTCACTTTTGTTCCCACAAAATAACTGTCATTTGCGGTTATTTTCTTTCATGGGCTGGGTTAGCCCATCATGGGCGGCCCATTTATTCACAAAACCCATCATCTCCCACTCGCACATAGTGGGCTAAACATAACTCTCTCTTCTTTGTAATATTCATACTAGCAAATTATCTGTGCGACCAGCATACTTCGAGAACTCGTTGCCATGCATCTGTTAGGAATACATAACAGCTCAAATTAGGCATAACGTTTTTGAGTAGATAAAGTATGTAGTACCCTAGATCAATCAGTCACATTTATATCTCTTTTGATCTCTTTTAGTATCTCGTATATTGTATTCACAATTATGATTAACCCAAAATCATAATTGGTCGATCAGTGAATACAAAAATAGGATGTGACATCATAAATAAATTGATCTTCCTCTTTCCTTAAACCTCTCTATTTCAGTCCAACTCGCTTTTCTAGAAATGCTCCATTAGATCGAATCATTCATGACCATTGGCAATACCCTAAGATAGCGAACACTGAATAGAAACTTTGAGAATAAGTCAGAGTCGTGAAGAAACTAAATGAGGAACTCATATCCTCAAAAGTTTGACACGGCATAAAGTTCATATCAAAAACTTTTGCCACTCTTATCGATCGTCTCATGCATACGTAGTATGAAATACGTATTACGGTATTAACTCCTTTCCCGTGGAGCGTATGTCTTTACATTTAATACCGTACAGATGATAGTTTAGGCATACTCAATGTCTAAACTTTAGTTCATGTATCTACTCTTCTAAAGAATCCATCGGAACTTACATCTGGCATCAAAGATAGATAAAATAAAATATGTGGACTATTTTACTTTCGGACATAGTAAATGTTATATCCTCATCTTAGCACTTAACTAAGGCGACATTTATATTTTAAACTTGAGCTCTCGATTATCACCTAGATAATAAGCTTAAAATTGTCCCATCTCTACTTATCACATAGTAAATAGAGGCGATTACTCGTGTGAGTGGGTTAATCTTATATATCCGACATACTTTCTTGACATAATACACTAAGTATTAAGATGCATAAATATAAAAAAAAATTCATAGGCATTAACAATGATATAACAATTTCATTTAAATGTGAACATTCAGGAAAATTACAATATTCAATACATCAGCATCTACATAGACCTAGAGATTTTACATGACCATTGAAAACATCTCTAGGATTTGGCTTCATCATAGGATTTGCTATCATTCTATGTGTAGA
Organism: Syzygium jambos; assembly: GCA_031216235.1. Classification (NCBI taxonomy): domain Eukaryota; kingdom Viridiplantae; phylum Streptophyta; class Magnoliopsida; order Myrtales; family Myrtaceae; genus Syzygium; species Syzygium jambos. The sequence goes on from CM062229.1 coordinate 18,658,783, forward strand.
TATGTACTGCAAGCTCATATCCTTTCGTGCTACCATATCTTTAACAAAATTGTACTTGGTATCTATATGTTTGGTCTTGCCATGATATTTCGGATTCTTGGTGTATGCTATCGCTGCTTGGCTATCACAATTGACTAACAATGAGCTTGCAGCATGCTCAACAACGCCTAAATGATCCAAAAATCTCTTAAGCCAAACTCCCTCTTGTACTACTGCTGACAATGCCACGAACTCGGCTTGTCACACCCCGAACCCTGTGAGCATGCGATCATCCCTCCGAGGTCGATTCAGTGCAACGTCTCAAGATGCGTCGTCGACCCAAAACCCAAACAATAGAGAACAATACACAGCGGAAGTAACAAACACCCGTACAATATAAAATCACATAACCAAGGGTATCAATAGGTAAAATAAATATAACTTGCATTAATAACCGGGATTTACAAAATCCATTGTCAGGCAATATGCACCAACCAAAATATGGGTCAATAGCCACTAACATAAAAAATGGTATGTGGCTCGAGGTCAGACACTAACTCTAATAAGGGCTCTATCAAAAAGTGTCGGCCCTGCCTAACCATGGTCAAGGACTAAACCCTAGGGCAACCAATTCGAGTCGGATCCTGAGGACTCAGAATCCATCGAATCCGGCTCAAACACGGTGTCCACTGACTCCGTCCCGAAATCATCCTCCGGCTCTAGCTCCTGCTCCATAGGCTCCGGCTCTGGCTCATTATCGGACTCCCAGTCCATCGGTTCCTCTCCCTCAGACTTGGAAATCATCTTAACAATGACTGGCTGGGCGCCGAAATCCTCCTTGGACGTGGCAGCGGGGCTCACGACCTCTCCATTAACGGCTTGCAGATCCAGCTTGCAGATCCGGCTGGCCATAAATATCGAACGGGATGTCGAAGGACTAAAGGGGTCCATGCGTGCCGAACTGATCCCAGAAACACCATGCTAGATAAGGATGGGCCCGGAAGCATGGCCCGCTCTCGTCGACCCAAACTATAACGAAATGCCTAATATAAGCCTCCCCGTTCCCTACAAGGTGCTCGGTCACCGATCGCTCTATGCAACATAGGATCCTAAAACAAAGTGACGCATCCACCACCTCAAGGTCGGGGGTCTGAAAAGTTGGGTTTAAACAATAATGAGAATAAATCTCAGCAAGTAGACCCCCTAAATCTAAACTAGACTAACATGCACCTCCTGACGAGCACCAAACATCACACAATCCAGAATATAAAAGACTTAGGCCCTCGGGCCCAAATCCAATACTTACTTGGCCCTGCAGGTTAGGCACTTTATAAATTCATAATAATAACACAGAACCCAATTGTGGCACATGCACAACATCACTTGATCACAACGCATGTCATACATCTACTCATGCTCATGCTCATGCTTATGCTTATGCTTATGCTCATGCTCATGCTTATGCTCACGCTCGTGCTCATACTCATCAGTGCACACTTGCACACTTGCACACATGCCATTTCTCAATTCTCCTCCGACCCGCATAAAACGTATCAGGTCCATCACTTCGAGATCGATCTCTGGCCCGCGTAAAACGCATCAGGTTGGCCATCTTTCGGAAGTCCGGGTATCGTCCCGCGTAACACGCCTCAGGACGGGTTCAATACCCCACGTAAAATGCATCAAGGCTTTATGTCATCACACATACACAATCACCAATTATTATCTGAATCCCACGTAAAACGCATTAGGGCATTTTAGGTGATCACATACTCATGTCATTCGTGCACACTCGCATATGCACATGTTATGCCAATGCTCGAGATGCACACTCATGGCCACGATGTCAAACTCAGCATTTATGAAATGCTCACTGGGCAATCAATATGATTTGGCCACATATTCAATTAATGCCGTAACATGTTCAATTCGTATCTCAATATGCCCAATGAACCAACCAATCCAAATTAGCCACAACATAATTTGGCATCCAAATTCACGCAATTAAAACACAAAAACTACACATGTCGATAGTCTACCAAGCAGCTCATGAATTGGCCACGCCAACCACATCATAGGACATTACACAATCACACTCAAGCCATGCTTAATTTAGCCTTCTCATTGGCCGATCACCATTCCCTACGCAATTCACCCTAAAACCTCGATTAACTAATTATGGCCAGAATCAACCCGATACCAAATCAGCCATGGACAGTCCACCTTCGACCACTAAATCACTCCCAAATCATCACATTAGGCTCCCCAAATTCACCACGTAACAGCCACTACACGGCCCAATCATTGCGCCTATTATATTCCGCATTTAGACCACAATTAATCCACCTAATGATCCGATCGAACCTACCTTAATTGGTCACCAACCAAATCACCTTAGGCCACTAAATCACCACATTAGACCACAAAAATCACCATGAAAATAGCCACCACTCGACCCACAAATTGTACCTGCCTAATCCACATTTTTGCCCCAACCAAGGCTCCCATGATCAGCCACCACACAGAACATTATAGGCCACTAAACCTCATTTAAATTATCACGCTAAGCCACTAAAATAGCCACAAGGTCATCCCCTAACATCCTCCATAAATTAACCCCTAAATTACTCTAATTAACCCCTAAAACTCAGCTTGAAATGTACATTAGCCTAACAAGGGCTTAGGGTTGTACTCACCAAATTCCTAAGCTCCCAAGCAAGCTGAACAAGTGGGGAAAATAGGCGGCCCAAGGTGGCCTTACGGTGGTAGCAAGCGGCGGTCCTCGACGGCACTAACGACGGTGCTAACTGGGACAACGATCCAAGGCTGTCCCACGACCGAGAGAGGAAGAGAGAGACATGGTGAGAGGGAGAGGAGAGGGGGATGGGATGGTGATGGTGGTGATGGTGAGGCGTGGAACGGCGACATCGGGGAGCGGCGGCGGCGGCGGCTCTCCGAAGAAGGGCCTCACGCGACCGAGCAAGAAGAGGAAGAGAGGGAGAGTGGCAAGATTGAGAGAGAGGAGGGGCTGCCAGCTTGGAGAGGAAGAAATGAGGGAGAGAGAGGGAATGGGAGAGTTTAAGCACAAATAGACTTAGTGGGGTTGGTGAACAACTACTCAAAATTAACCATCTTACCCTCACAAACAAGGGTTGGGATTAATCAAGCCAAAATATCTTGGGGGCACATTTGTCCATCATTTCCGGCATTATTGGGCTGAGATAAACCAATTCAAAACTCTAAAATTCGGAATCCAAGCTTAGGGGTCCAGGGGCAATTTGATAATTTTCCGGTCCCGGGTCAAATTTTCAATTTTTGACTCTACCAATCCCAAATATAAGTGGCCACACTTAGACGATGTTGTCCTTGCAAAATAGTTGTGTACGCTCACGAAATTCGACACCGAAGTCCGGACTCAATTCCACGATCAATTTTGCTTGATTTGCGATTTTAGCGTCTCTCACTATAGGGCGACTGTTTAGGGGTTACACGTATCGACCTAGGGTTACTCGAGTCGTGACGATCTCGATCTCCTAGAGAACATGAGGATTATCGCTAGTTTCGGGGGTCGCGGTCATTCGAAATAAGTTCAGGATCATTCGCCGTGCATACTCTCAGTCGTACGGAATCACCCGCTATCCGATCGCACATCGTTGGCCAAACAAAATCCGTCACTCTCTTTGGATCGGCCCACATTGGCACAAAATATTTCCTCGTCGATCCTCGGAATCGGACTCGATTCACAGTCGAGTTCTTGGATTAACGTACCGTATTCCTAGTTAGCCATTCCCTGCTGATCAGTATCCCGTGAATGATCAGTTTCAGGCGAGACTTACTAAAATGAAATAAGGAATAACCATCTATTTTATTAATCCCGGAAGTGGGTCGAATTCAGGACGTTACTAACTCTTCCCCCTTACAAAAAATTCACCCTTGAAATTTACAATCCAAACCCGACTATTCAAATAAATGGGGGTGTTGATGTCGCATTATATATTCGCTTTCGCAGGTGATGCCTTCTGTCCCATGATGTTTCCATACAACTTTGATCAACGGGATCGTTTTATTCCTCAAAACCTGCTCCTTCTTGTCCTCAATTCGTACTGGTCTTTCCACGTGCGACACCCTGTCATCCACGTCTATTAGTTCATGATTCAGCACGTGGGTCAGATCCGGTTGGTACTTTCTCAACATTGACACGTGGAAGACATTATGAACTTGCGACAAATTCGGCAGCAAGGTGAGACGATAAGCCAACGTTCCAATCCTTTCCAAAATCTCGAGCGGCCCTATATACCTTGGACTCAGCTTTCTTTTCTTGCCAAACCTAGACAGTCCTCTCATCGGTGAGATCTTAAGGAATACATGGTCACCAACCTGAAACTCCAACGGACTACGCCTTCGGTCCGCGTAATTTTTCTGACGGCTCCAAGCCGTCCTCGGCTTTTCCCAGATAATCTTCGTTATTTCCATCGATTACTGAACCAACTCTGAACCGGTTATACTTCTTTCTCCCACTTTATCCTAACACAACGGTGTTCTTTATGCTCTGCCATAAAGTGCTTCAAACGGTGCCATCCCGATACTCTGCTGAAAGCTGTTATTGTAGGCAAATTCAATCAAGTGCAGCTGCTCTTTCCATTTGCCCTGAAAATCTAATACGCACGCTCTTAGCATATCATCTAGGGTCTGAATAGTCCTCTCAGATTGGCCATCTATTTGTGGATGATAGGCCGTACTGAATTGCAACTTTGTTCTCATGGCCGATTGCAAATTTTTTCAAAAATTTGCAGTAAACCAGGGATCACGGTCCGAAGTAATTGATACCGGTACTCCATGAAGACGGACTATCTGCCGCACATATAACTCTGCGTACCTTTCTAGCTTAAAGTCCTTTCGCACTGTTAGGAAGTATGCTGACTTGGTCAATCTATCAACTATCACCCAAATAGAGTCGTGTCCCCTCTAGCTTCTTGGTAATTCTGTTACAAAATCCATCATAATATGCTCCCATTTTCATTTTGGGATTTCCAACGGCTGCAACATCCCACCAGGTTTACAATGTTGTGCCTTCACTTGTTGGCACATCAGACACTTAGCCACATGCTTGGCCACGTCCACTTTCATTCCGTTTCACCAATAGTGCTGTCGAAGGTTCTGGTATATTTTCATGCTACCCGGGTGAATACTGTAATTGCTTCTATGAGCCTCCGACAAAATCTCTTCCTTAAGCTCCAAATCATCGGGCACGCACAAACGTCCTCGAAACTCAAGAATTCCATCCTTAGACACTTGAAAGTTCGGTTTCCTCTTAGTGCCATCCATCTCTAGAATCTTCTGAATCTCAGGGTCCGTAGACTGCAACGCCTTAATCTTAGATTGCACTTCCGGTTCGATCCTTAACGTCGCCATCAGACTGGAGAGGTGTCCTACCTCGAACTTAAACTCTAAGTCTTGCGCTCCTTCCAATAAAATCCACTCTCTGACCATTAACTGCACGATGCTCGATTTCCTGCTTAAGGCATCCCCTACCTGGTTGGCTTTTCTGGAATAATACAAGATGTCACAGTCGTAATCCTTCAGCAACTCCATCCAGTGACGCTCCCTCATATTCAATTCCTTTTGCGAAAATAAATACTTGAGACTCTGATGGTCCGCGTAAATCTGAAACCTTTCTTCATATAAATAGTGCCTCCAAATCTTGAGTGCAAAAATGATAGCTGCCAGTTCTAGATCGTGAGTCGGGTAGTTCATCTCATGAGGCCTCAACTGTCGCGATGCATAAGCAACTACTCTTCCATGTTACATTAGCACCTATCCCAATCCCTTTAGCGAAGCATCGCTATAAATCTCATATCTTCCCGATCCTGAAGGGATCGTTAGCACTGGCGCAGTCGTCAATCTCTGCTTCAATTCCTGAAAACTCTCTTCACACTTTTTCGTCCATTCAAACTTAGTCTCTTTCTTAAGCAACATTGTCAAAGGAGTGGCTATCGTCGAGAATCTTTCCACAAATCGTCGATAATAACCTGCCAGTCCTAGGAAGCTCCAAACCTCGGTAACTGTCGTCGGTCTTGGCCAATCCATCACTACCTCAATCTTTGCCGGATCCACGGAGATTCCTTCTCCGGAAATTATATGCCCTAGAAATGCTACTTGGTTAGATAAAACCTTTGTCCAGTAGTTCCTGCATCTGAACTTTTAATTCTTTCAACTCCGACACTGACATCCTATAAGGCGACTTCGAGATTGGCTCAGTCCCAGGGGCCAACTCGATAATAAACTCCACTTCTATTTCTGGTGGCAATCCTGGTAATTCCTGGGGAAAGACATCGGAAAAGTTGCACACTACTGCTATATCCTCTAACCCCACCTCTTCTACCGACGAATCAACTACACTTGTCACGTAACCCTGACAACCCTCATTCAACAACCTAGTTGCTTCTACTGATGAAATCCAAGGGATCGAGGTTCCTCCCCGACTCCCTACAAACTCAAATCTAGGGTGTCCAGCCAGATTAAACTGAATCACCCTACTACTGCAATTCATTACAGCATTCTGCTTGACTAACCAATCCATGCCCACAATTAAATCAAAATCATACATTAGCAAAACAGTTAAATCTATCTTGCTTTCTACGCCACCAATTACTATCTCACAGTCCGGGCATCCTAACGATATGCATATCTTATCCTTTAATGGCGTAGTCACACATAAACACACTTCTAACAAAATAGGATTTAATCCAGCCAATTCAACGAACTGAGCAGACACAAATGAGTGTGACGCCTCTGGATCAAACAAAGCATATACGACATGATTATATAGAGAAACCATACCTGTGACCATGCCTGGCGCATTCTCAACTTCCCTTCGCGCCATGGCGTACACCCATTCTTGTGCCGGCGGCCTGTTCAGATTAGTTAGCGGGGGATTCCCATCCTGATTCCCAACTCGGGGTTATTGTAGTTGCATCGGGAGTCCTACAAGGTGTTTTTGAGGGCAATTCCTGATCTGATGGTCCATACTCCCGCATTTGAAGCAATCCTTAAATCTATTCTGCTGGTGGTTCGGCTTTTCGATATTCTTCCTGATCGGTGGGACAAATCGCCTGTTTTCCGCCATCAACTTCTTCCCGAGACGGCGGTTGTCCCTAGCCGGGGCGAACCGCGACCTAGAAGCGGCTGCCCTATTCACTTGATCCCGCTCAAAAGGCTACGCCCACTCGTGCATCTCACCATAATCTCGAATATTGAGCAATATCATCTGACTCCTAAGGTTCGGCTTTAGCCCATCTCGAAATCTCCAAACCTTGTCCTGCGGGTTCTCCACCATTCTAGGTGCAAATCTCGATATTCTGGCGAACTCCGCTTCGTACTAATCCACGGTCATCTGCCCTTGGCGGAGTCGCATAAATTCAGCCAGTTTTCTTTACTGGGCACTCTCTGAGAAATACTTTCCATAGAAATTTTCTGTAAATGCGGCCCAAGTCTGGGCGATACCCTCGAGAAATACTCTTGCCTTGGTGGCCTTCCACCAATCGTTCACATTGTCCTATAGCTGATATACCACCAATGTCACCCTTTCAGTATCGGTGCACCCCAAAACATCGAAGGCCTTCTCCAACTCCTCTACCCATCGCGGCGCAGCCTCGGGGTCACCCTTCCTATTGAACTTCGGAGATTTCAATTTCAAGAACTGCTCTACCAACTTAGACATCGACCTGATCACATTTGCCGATCTTGGAATTGGATTCTCCTGATTCTCCTTATTCCCATTATTTCTATTGTTCCCATTGGCCCTATTAGCAGCGGCGGCGGCCTCAAGTACAGCGGCGATAGTAGCATTTCTCTCATGGGCAAGCCTATCTCCTAGAACTTCTGCTTCCTCAAGCGCCCTCAATTCCATCTACCCTTGGGTCCTCTGCAGCCCTCACTTGCGATTCTACGCGATCTTGCTCACGACCTCGACCTCTACCACGGCCTCGACCTCTACCTTTTCCTTGGCTACTCATCTTTCCAACTCGCATACTCACCTACCTGCTATAATTCCATTCAGGAATTAGAGAACTAAGCCAAGCTAAACCGGTCTAAGGTCTTAGGTAGATAACTAATACAACAACAATTAATCACTCAACATGCGGCTAAGCACAACCAGCATAAGACCTCAATCAAGGAGATGCACGTACTTACCTCGGGTCCTGCTGCACATGCACTTTACGAGTCAATTCACATATGCACCCAATAAAAATACAGACAGTCAGGAGGTATACTTAGCATACAAGGTCACCCTACTGGCTATCCAAGGTCATCGCTCCTTATCACTCCAGGCTTCAACCTAATTGGATCGAGCTAACCTTGCTTTGAAACCAAATCAACGGGGATGTCACACCCCGAACCCTACGAGCGCGCGATCATCCCTCCGAGATCGATTCAATGTGACGTCTCAGGACGCGTTGCCAACCCAAAACCCAAACAACAGAGAACAATGCACAGCGGAAGTAACAAACACCCGTACAATATAAAATCACATAACCAAGGGTAGCAAAAGGTAAAATAAATACAACTTGCATTAATAATCGGGATTTACAAAATCCATTGTCAGGCAATATACACCAACCAAAATATGGGTCAACAACCACTAATATCAAAAAGGGTATGTGGCTCGGGGGTCAAGCACTAACTCTAATAAGGGCTCCATCAAAAAGTGTCAGCCCTGCCTAACCATGGTCAAGGACTAAACCCTAAGGCAACCAGTCCGAGTCGGATCCTGAGGACTCAGAATCCATCGAATCCGGCTCAAACTCGGTGTCCATTAACTCCGCCTCAGCCTCATGCTCTAGCTCCTGCTCTATGGGCTCCCGCTCCAGCTCGCTATCAGACTCCCAGTCCATCGGCTCCTCTCCCTCAGACTCAGAAACCATTTCAACAATGATTGGCTAGGCGCCGGAATCCTCCTCGAACGCTCCATCGGCGGCCTGGGGATCTGGCTGGCCATAAATGTCGAACGGGATGTCGAATGACCAAAGGGGTCCATGCATGCCGAACTGATCCCAGAAACACCAAGCTAGATAAGGATGGACCCGGAAGTGTGACCCACCCTCGTCGACCCAAACTATAACGAAATGTCTAATATAAGCCTCCCCGTTCTCTACGGGGCGCTCGGTCACCGATCGCTCTATGCGATACGAGATCCCAAAATGAAGTGGCGCATCGACCATCTCAAGGTCGGGGGTCTGAAAAGTTCGGTTTGAACAACAGTAAGAATAAATCTCAGCGAGTAGGCCCCCTAAATCTAAACTAGGCTAACATGCACCTCTTGATGAGCACCAAACATCACACAATCCAGAATATAAAAGACTTAGGCCCTCGAGCCCAAATCCAATATTTACTTGGCCCTGCGGTTAGGCACTTTATAAATTCACAATAATAACACAGAACCCAGTTGTGGCACATGCACAACATCACTTGGTTACAATGCATGTCATACATCTACTCATGCTCATGCTCATGCTTATGCTCACGCTCATGCTCACACTCTCTCTCATACTCATCGGTGCACACCTGCACACTTGCACACATGCCATCTCTTAATTCTCCTCCGACCCACGTAAAACGCATCAGGTCCATCACTTCGAGATCGATCTCTGGCTCGCGTAAAACGCATCAGGCTGATGACACAAAACCCACATAAAACATATCAGGTTGGTCATCTTCCGGTTGTCCGAGCATCGTCCCGCATAACACGCCTCAAGACGAGTTCAATACCTCGCGTAAAACGCATCAGGGCTTTATGTGATCACACGTAAACAATCATCAATTATTATCTGAACCCCGCGTAAAACGCATCAGAGCATTTTAGGTGATCACATCTCATGTCTTTCGTGTACACTCACATATGCACATGTTATGCCAATGCTCGAGATGCACACTCATGGCCACAATGTCAAACTCGGCATTCATGAAATGCTCCCTAGGCACTCAATATGATTTGGCCACATATTCAATTAATGCCATGACATGTTCAATTCGTATCTCAATATGCCCAATGAACCAACCAATCCAAATCAGCCATAACATATAATTTGGCACCCAAATTCACGCAATTAAAACACCAAAACTATATATGCCGATAGTCTACCAAGCAGCTCATGAATTGGCCACGCCAAGCACATCATAAGGCATTACACAATCACACTCAAGCCATGCTTAATTTAGCCAATCACCATTCCCAATGCAATTTACCCTAAAACCTCGATTAACTAATTATGGCTCGAATCAACCCGATACCAAATCATCCATGGACAGTCTACCTTAGGCCACTAAGTCACTTTCAAATCATCATATTAGGCTCCCCAAATTCACCACGTAATAGCCACTACACAGCCCAATCATTGCGCCCATTATTTTCCGCATTTGGACCACGATTAATCCACCTAATGATCCAATCGAACCTACCTTATTCGGTCACCAACTAGATCACCTTAGGCCACTAAATCACCACTAAGTCACCACATTAGGTCACAAAAATCACCATGGAAACAGCCACCACTCGGCCTATAAATTACACCCTCCTAATCCATATTTTTGCCCCAACCAAAGCTCCCATGATCAGCCACCACACAGCACATTATAGGTCACTAAACCTCATTTAAATTATCACGCTAAGCCACTAAAATAGTCACAAGGTCAGCTCCTAACATCCTCCACAAATTAACCCCTAAATTACCCTAATTAACCCATAAAACTCATCTAGAAATGTACATTAGCCTAACAAGGGCTTAGGGTTGTACTCACTAAATTCCTAAGCTCCCAAACAAGCTGAACAAGTGGGAAAAATGGGCGGCCCGAGGTGGCCTTGCGGCGGCGGCAAGCGGCGGTCCTCAGTGGCGCTAACGGCGGCAGCAATCCAAGGCGGTCCCACGGTTGAGAGAGGAAGAGAGAGACATGGCGAGAGGGAGAGGAGAAGGGGACAGGATGGTGATGATGGTGATGGTGATGGTGAGGCGTGGAATGGCGGCACCGGCGAATGGCAGCGGCGGCTCTCCGGCGAGGGGCCTCTCGCGGCCAAGTAAGGAGAGGAAGAGAGGGAGAATGGCAAGATTGAGAGAGAGGAGGGGCTGCCGGCTTGGAGTGGAAGAAATGAGGGAGAGTGAGAGAATGGGAGAGTTGAAGCATAAATGGACTTAGGGTGCGTTTGGTTCAGCATTTTGAAGGAGCTTTTGAGAAAATGCAAAGCAGTTTAGCCTAAAGGGCTTTGAGGGAATGCAAAAACTGTTTGGTAAACTCTGCTTTGAAAAGCAACTTTGAGAAAAAAGCTGTTTGGTGAAAACACATTTGGAAAGTCCATTTGGGTGATTAATTTAAAGTTTTAATTTTTAATTGGGTTAAAATTGGAAAAAAAAGGTTTGCAACTTTTTTAATTCAAATAGTGACAATAATGTTAAAAGATATCATGTAAATAATTTTATTTAAAAAATAAAATTTGTTCTTTTTGCTAAAAAAATTCAAATGGAAAAGTCACATCAAAGTGGTCTCTTTCTTAATTTAAAAAGTGTTACAATAATCATGATAACATATGCCCCAACGAAAGAAATTCATTATCCTTAAAAATTACAAATATCGTTAAATATTTCCTAAACTTATAGCTATTTGGTCACGTAAACGTGCCATGTCAGAAGCTAAGTCATCACTTGAGGCACTACTCTCCTCATTTACATCATCGGTATGTAAATTGGGATCCAAATCCACTTCTGCAAAATGTGCATCATTCATGGAATTTTTTCGTATATAATTATGCAAAGTCATTGCTGCTATCACAATTTTCACTTGCTTTTTGTATGGATAACTTGGCATACTCTTTAGAATCTTCCACTTCTTCTTCAATACGTCAAAGGCACGCTCAATCTCTGATCGTAGTGAAGAGTGGGCACGGTTAAACACTTCTTTATAGCCAGTAGGTGCTGGACCTCGTTGAAACTCCGGCAAATGATACCTAACTTCTTTGTATGGACCCAAGTAACCCGTGGGATTTGGATATCCAGAATCTACTAAATAGTATTTACCTACACAAAAAATTGTAAATTTAATCAACATATACCATATGCATATATTAAAGTATAAAAACCACTAATTAACGAACCTTTCGGAGGATGAGGAAATTGTAAATCACATCTCCTAACGGCTTCATAGAAGATACGAGTATCATGAGCTGTTCCCTCCCAACCGGCCCAAACATAAGTAAATTCCATGTTGAAATTGCATACGGCCAATACATTTTGCGTCGGTGTTCCTTTTCGACCAATAAAACGAAGTTGGTCGCCCGTAGGTACCACGGCTGGGATATGTGTACCATCTATAGCTCCAATGCAATCCTAAAACAAGTATACAAATATTACTTGATTTATTTTTAGTTTATCTTTTCTATTATATAATCGTAACTTACCTTAAAATGTGGATAAAATCTTTGATTGTTCTGTATCTTCATTGGAACTTCCCTGAATTGTCGATCGGATGGTTGGATCAAATCTGTTCCCATTTCACATACTTTATCCAAAACTAAGCTAAATAGCCTACATATGGTTTCCCCAGAGTGCTGAAAGCGCTCTTGTGCTAGCCTGTTACCTATACCGTGTCCTAAAATATGAAGAAACATTCCTAGCATTTCTACAACATCAATATTTCTAGATCCTTGGAGACCATATCGTGTCACTAAATCATGCCTTAAATTATTAAATATAGTCCTATCCATTCTAAACATTTGAAAACACCTTATCGGATTAGCATCAATGCCCATCAAATCTCTTAACCATGCATTTCCTGTGTATGATGATGTCATGCACGGTGTTTTGTGAAGGTACGTTGCCTGATAAACACCTCCTATATGTGCGGTTGCACAAAGAAGCCAATAATCCTCTTCATCATTTTCATGGTTTTCCCTTTCAGGAGAATTATCCATAACTGGTTAAAATAATAAAATAGAATTAGAATAATGACGTAACAAATTATCTGAATCATCCATCAATAGAACACTATTCAACAATCATATATATGAAACTCCACTTAATAAAGGAAACATCAATTAGAAATAGGTCTCACAATAAAACATAAACACGTCTCACCAACTAATACAAATAGGTCTCACATTACAATAACGAAGCATATAAAATAATTCGAATAAGTAGCTAACATCCTAGTGATGACTACGTTGTGCGAACTTATACTTGATCCATTTGACTTTTTCTTGATCGCCATCCATGTTCATGAAGATTTGCCTATTGTCTTTCTTTTCCGCAAAATGATCTAGTGCAAAAAAGTATAACTCTTCGTCTTGCTTAATCTCAGGTATAGCTTTCAACGTCTCTATGATTTCCTTGTAAGGATCAAACTCCCTCGCATGGCTCCTACTTTCAATAGCTGAACAAATTCTATCCATTTGCGTTGCTAGCTTAGCAGCCGCGGTCATTTTCTTTTGTTTCTTTCCTTGAGATTGCCTTACTGAACTCTGCGACGTTCTTTTATGGCTTTGAGCCTGATCAACACTCTTTTCACCTACATTACATTCCATATCATTATCGGTAGATCCTGCACAATCATCAATATCAAGCTGTGTGGCCACAATATCCTCATCAACACATAAGCCTTGTGCAGGATTCCATGTGACACTTCCGGTAGCAACTGTATCTCCAAACATTCTATCCAACAAAACTTGAAGATCCGGATGTATGCCTTTCGTTCTAAAACCTCTAAACTTAGGATTTTCCTGTTATGATAAATATTTTCGTGAGTTGTATCATAAAAGATTAACTTTAAAAAAAGAAACAAAAGAAGGGGAAAAAACCTGAATTTTTCTCTCCCACCATTCGTCACTTGCGTCAATGGTATTCTTTTTTGGATCCCATCCTAATCTAGTTTCCTTCAGAACCAATGCCCTCCATCTTTTCCATTCTTCCTTAAGATTATCCCACTTACTCTTCATTTGACTTTTATCATACTTTTTTCCCCTTAAGTCCTCAAACCTCTTAATTATGACTATCCATCCATCCCTTTTATTGTTTGCAGGACGATTTCCATTATCAATTTGTTCAACGCACAACTTACAAAAAGTTTCTACATCTTCCGGGCTCCAAAATGCCTTTTCCTTTGATGAACTTGACATCTATTAGTAAAGTGACAAAACAAATTGGAATGATGAGAATAAGCTAATAGAAACTAAGAATTTTACGCCATAATCCTTCAACCAAATTCACAACTAGAATCAATATCAATATGAGTAAACATATCATCCAATTCAAGGACTACCCATCAAGCAATACTAGCCCCTTAAAACAACCCATCAAGCAATATCCATTATCAGAAATCACATGCACTTAAAACAACCCATCAAGCAATATCAGCTCCTTGGCACTATAACGATGGTTTTGATATCGCAAACACATTGTATGCTTTGAGATTCAAAAATTGGCAGAACTGGATTTTAAAATGCATATGCAATGCCAACAACTAGTTTAGTATCTTCCTTTCTTGGCCAGCAAAGAAAAGGAAAACATCTATTCCTTGAATGCACTGTATTGATAAACACGTAGCAATAGAACACCGACTTATTTTCATTTTTCCAGATCAAACGTGAAATTTGTGTATTACATTGTCCTCATGAAGAATGTTTTCCTTTGCCCAGGGACTAGTAATTTTCACCGGGCCATCAAATACTTGTACACATTTTTTCAATAGTGAAACACATCATTTCAAAGTCTATTGTATACATTGCATGTGCATTCGAAGTGGGTACTCCGCAGAAGATAATGCTCCAAACCTAGTTGCTGGTTATGTACCGATCCTACATTGTAAACCAATTTCAGAGTTTCTAGGTACTCTGCTGCAGAGGCCAACTTTGAGCAAAATGCAGGGCAATGGACTAGAATGAAGCAGAATAAATTACTCATGAAGGCAATGAGCCAGGAGGAACACTAAAATGGTCTCACCAGTACTTGTAAGCTGATGATAGAGTAAAAGATCACATGTAGCTATACTCCTAAATAAGGTAAGCAGAGTAAGAAAACAACAGATAGGAACCCGATCATCCAAGCAACATCAACTTCGAAATTTGAATCCACCAGTGGATAACAAATCTAGCTTATCATTTCTCCGAACACTTCAATCAGCTCAACTCCTCAACCGTCCACGCTTCAAAAGGGATCTAACAAGAGCTAGATACCAGATCAACTCAATCTCCACCTCCGAAAAAGAATTTCCCATAATTACCAGCTCAATGCTCAACATAATCCCCCACAAATTCTCCCAGCTTACAAAGAAAACCAAAAGCTACACGATTCCCACACGACGGCAAAAATTAGCAAAACGGGAGCCTGAAAAAACGAGATGAATGAGAGATTGAACCTGCAGAGGAGCGTGGTCGAGCGAGGGAGTGCCGTTGAGCAGGCGTGCTGTCGAGCGAGAGAGAAAATGCAAAGGAGAGGGAGCGCGGTCGATCAAGCGTGGAAGCAGGAGGAGCGACAAGCGCCGAGCGAGCGCAAGCCTATAAGATAACGCGTGGGAGCAGGAAGGGCGCTGTCGAGCGAGCGCGTTCGATCAAGCACCGATTGAGCGCCGTTGAGCGAGAGAGAAAACGCAAAAGGAGAGGGAGCAGAGATGTGAGAAAGCGTTGGGTCTGGAGCAACAAAGGGAAGAGATGGGGTTGCAGATCTAGGGTTTTGTTTTTAAAAAGGGGTAAACTTGGATTTTTAGTAAATTTTTTAGGACAAAAAAGGAACTCAGCAAAACTTCATTAAACAAAGGTTTCAGCATTCCGAAAATGCTGAAACCTCAATGCTAGTACCTACTAGCATTGAGCTTTCAGCATTCCCAAGGCCAACTTTCACCTCAAAGCTCTTTGGAAAATGGTTGCCAAACACCTTAAATTTTCTCCAAAGGGCTTTCAGGCCTCAAGGGGCTTTCAAAATGCCGAACCAAACGCACCCTTAGTGGGGTTGGTGAACAACTACTCAAAATTGACCATCTTGCCCTCACAAACAAGGATTGGAATTAATCTAGCCAAAATATCTTGGGGGCACATTTGTCCATCATTTCCAGCATTATTGGGCTGAGATAAACCAATTTAAAACTCTAAAATTCGGAATCCAAGCTTAGGGGTCCAGGGCAATTTGGTAATTTTCCGGTCCCAAGTTAAATTTTCAATTTTTGACTCTACCAATCCCAAATATAAGTGGCCACACTTATACGACGTTGGCCTTGTAAAATAGTTGGATACGCCCACGAAATTCGACACTGAAGCCCGGACTCAATTCCACGATCGATTTCGTTCGATTTGCGATTTTAACGTCTCTCACTAACGGGCGGTTGTTTAGGGATTACGTGTATCGACCCAGGATTACTCAAGTCGTGATGATCTCGATCTCCTAGAGAACACGAGGATTTATCGCTAGTTTCGGAGATCGCGATCGTTCGGAATAAGTTGAGGATTGTTCGTTGCGCGTACTCTCGGTTGTGCGGAATCATCCGCTATCCGATCGTATGTCGTTAGCCAAACCAAATCCGTCACTCTCCCTGGATCAGCCTATATTGGCAGAAAATATTCCTTCGTCGATTGCCAGAATCGGACTCTATTCACGGTCGAGTTCTTGGGTCCGCATACTGTATTCCTAGTTAGCCATTCTCTACTGGTCAGTATCCCGTGAATGATCAGTTCCGAACGAGACTTACTAAAATGAAATGAGGAATAACCATCTATTTTATTAATCTCAGAAGTGGGTCAAATTCAGGACGTTACACAGCTTCCATGGTGGATAATGCTATAAATGTTTATTTCTTACTGCTCCAAGATATGACGTCATTATTCAGTAAGAATGCAAATCCAGAGATAGATTTCCTTTCATCTAGATCTCCTCCCCAGTCAGCATTTGAGTAGCCTTCAAGTCGCAAATCCTTTCCTTGATAACTCAGAAAATAATCAGCAGTACCCTTTAGATATCTCATGATTCTTTTGACGGCTTTCTAATGTGCTTAACCTGGATTGGATTGATATCTACTTACCATTCTAACTGCAAAACATATGTTAGGTCTTGTACACATCATAGTGTACATTAAACTCCCAACAGTACTAGCATAAGGAACACGTTTCATTTGTTCCTTCTCTTGTGGAGTCTTAGGACACAACCTACGGCTCAATCCTTCACCTTTTGCAATAGGAGCATCTATGGGTTTACAGTCATGCATATAAAATCGTTCATAAAATTTGTTGATATAAGTCTCTTGCGAAAGAAACAATAATCTCTTGGAACGATCTCTTGAAATCTTAACTCCAAGAATATATATAGCTTCACCCATATCTTTCATCTCAAAATTGGATGATAACCAACTCTTAACAGTATTAACCAACTCTATATTGCTTCCGACAATCAGTATGTCATCAACATATAATGATAAGATCACAAATTGATCTTTGGATCCTTTGATATATACGCAATGATCTTCATCAATCATTGTAAAATCATAGGCCACTATAGCATTACGAAAACGTGTATACCATTGTCTTAAAGACTGCTTAAGGTCATACATTGATCTCGAAAGTCGACATACTTTTTGTTCTTGGCCTTTCACAATGAAGCCAACAGGTTGTTCCATGTAAATTTTTTCTTCTAATTCTCCATTTAGAAAAGTAGTCTTTACATCCATTTGATATAATTCAAGATTCATACTTGCCACTATTACCAGAATAAAGCAAATTGAGGTAAATCTCACCACAGGAGAAAAGGTTTCCTCATAATCAATTCCTTCTTCTTGTTGATTATACCCTTTTGCCACAAGGCGAGCCTTATATTTTTCTCTTAAGCCATCAGCTTTTCGCTTTATTTTGAGAACCCATTTGTTCCCAATAGCTTTACGTCCTTTTGGAAAATTAACCAGTTCCCAAACATAGTTTGACTTCATTGACTCCATTTCTTCTCCATTGCATCTATCCATTTTTCCTTATTAGGGCAACTTAGAGCCTTATTTATATTCCTTGGTTCATCTTCATCTTGTGGAGCGACCATGAAAGTTTCCCTTTCAATGTCAAAACATCGTCGGGGAACACTTTTGCGACTTGTTCATCATACGGGAGATAGTACACGTGGTACATCATTCTCCATTATGCTCCCACTTGGATTAGATAATGACGGTATCGTCTCATCAAACGGTTGCAATTGAGATTGAGTCGAATTTAATTACTCACTTCTCACATTGCTCCCACTTGGACGAGCTTCATCAATTTCATTATCAGGATCCAAGGTTTCAAATAGTGAGTAGTCCTCACCTATTTTGCCCTTCTTAGGAAACTCATTCTCTAAGAATGTGACATTTCGTGATTCAAATTCAGTTATACTCCCACTTTCTTGCTCACCTATAAACACATACCCTTTTAAGTGCTCTGAGTATCTTATGAAAATACTCTTCTTGCCTCTAGGATGTAGTTTTCCATATTTATGAGAGGGCTCGTGAGTATAAACAGCATAACCCCAAGGTTTAAGAAAACTTAAATCAAGTTTTCTACCTATCCATAACTCATACAGAGTGGAAGTAACTGATTTAGAAGGCACACGGTTAAGTTTATAGGCAGCATTTACCAAAGCATCACCCAAAAAAGTGATAGGTAAGTTAACTTATGCCATCATAGACCTAACCATTTTCAATAGGGTTCTATTTCTTCTTTCGGCAACACCATTTTATTGAGGAGTATATGGAAAAGACAACTGTCTTTCTATTCCTTTTTCATCACATAAATTTCTAAACTCATCAAATAAATATTCTCGACCTCGATCGGATCTAAACGTTTTTATTTTCTTATCTAATTGATTTTCTACCAAGTTCATAAATTTCTTGAAACAACTTAATGCCTCAGAATTATGGGAAATCAAATAGATATATCTAAATCGAGTATAATCATCTATGAATGTGATGAAATACACAGCCTCATGCCTTGCTCTTACATTCATTGGACCACAGATATCAGAATGGATTAGTTACAAAGGAAACTCAGCTCTTGTACCCTTTCCAAATGGTTTCCTTGTTGTTTTCTCGGCCAGGCAATGCTTGCAAATAGGCAAATCAACTTTTTCAATATTACCTAATAAGCCCTATTTGGCTAATCTTTGCAGTCGTTGTTGGCCAATATGACCAAGTCTAGTGTGCCACACATTCACATCATTTTCATAAGAATTAGAATATGCAAATAGGGAATAACAAACGTTAACATCACCACAATTAACATTTAATACAATAAAACCATCTAAAAAGTATACACAACCATAGTAATTCGTATTCAAATACAAATAAACACCATTATTATGGAAGTTCAAATTAAAACCAAGTTGAACCAACACTAATACAGACACTAAATTCCGAAGAATCTCCGGAGCATATAATACGTCATGTAGGAACAATGTGCGTCCACCACGCATCATCAACTAGCAGGTGCCAATCCCTTTAACTTTAGCTTTAGAGTTGTTCTCTATATAGATCCATTTTGTTCCGGTCGAAACCCATTAGAACTCCACGAAGGCATCTCTGTCCTTCGCTACATGATGTGTTGCTCCCGAATCTACAGTCCACAAAGGATTAAACTCAGTTAAAAATACAGAACTTGACACATAGACAAAGTTCTCAAAAATATAAGGGGAGTTTACCTTCTTTAGCTCGCCACAATTACGAGCGAAGTGGCCTTTCTTGCTACAGTTGTGGCATTTCACCCTCGACATCTTCTTAACAAAAGAATGCTTTCCTTTGTCATGTTGATTAAATTTTGGTTTCTTACCCAAAGAACTTGCTCCCTTGCCTTTCCACTTCATGAATCTTTCGACACGCTTGCACTTGGAGTCCGAAGCCCCATGTGAGCTAGAACTAGCTAATAGATGTCGGTTTCTGGTTTTGCCGCCATGAGGCGATCCTCTTCTAACTCAAAATGGCGCATGGCATCTTCAAAGGTCTTGATGTTCTCATTATGGGTCAGATGTACCTTCATGTGCTCCTAACTTTGAGGCAAGGAACGGATCACTGCTTGCACTTGCTGTTCATCAGTCAGAATGTGTCTAGCGTCCTTCAGCTCAATGATCATGTTCGACATCTTTCTCAGGTGTTGTTTCATGGACTGACCATGAGATTTCTTATATGAGTCAAATCTTATAGTGAGCTATCTCAGCTTGGTCATCGACGTATGACCAAATCTTGCTGGTAATGCTTCCCACATTTCCTTGGCATTCTCAAACCGCTTGAACTCTCGCATGATATCATTCTCCATGCTACTCAGCAACGTGATGCGAGCAATCGAGTTCTTTTTCTTCCATGTAGCAAATGCATCTCTGTCTCTCTTATCCTGTGCAGTGTTTCCATCCTCAGGTTCTTCCATAAGTTGGTTAAGAGCTTCTAGTGCTTCTTATTCTTCTAGTACATATTGGATTTTCATGTTCCATATTACATAATTTTCGCCATTCAATTTGTCTCCTTTGTTCAATTCAGCCACTATGTTCTTAGTTGCTGAAGCCATGGTATCTGAACATTTCAGACATATAGCACGAATTATTAATGCCACTCTTTTTTTTTGGTAAGGTTTAATGCCACTCTTTTATGCATCAATTTTACACAAACTGATTATATTAATGAGTAATTTCATATAGTTTTTAGATTGGAAAGTTCACTATGTTCCTAATCATCATCTAAAATCCTAATGAGAAATTATCGTTAATATAATCATTAAGGTAAAATTACGTTCTTTAAAGTTACTAAAACTTTTAGAATTCTCACTCAACCACATGATATTAATAAGACAGATATTATCATATAATAGTACCATAAACTATTAATAACAGAAAATATCCATCAACATCTATTCATTAAAAACTATTTACATTATGAACAAATCCATCATAGGAAAGAAACATGAATACCAACATGAATAGTAATATCCACCTAGGATATCTAAAACCAAACTAAAATAAAATAAAAAAAATCAACGGTTTATCAATTTCCTATACACAGGGAAAGATTTATTAAATTTCTTAGAAAATCCAATCTTCTTCTTTGGCAATCAAGAAAAGACTGTCGGGTATCCCTTAGACTTTCTCCATGGCGTATTCATTCTTCGCCAAGTTGTATTCATCCCTAGGGTTGAAGTCTTTGTTGCCTCAATCCTATAATATTCTCCCACAAAATCCATTGCAAGTTTTTTTGTAGGCTGGGACCACTTTGACCTCCCATAGCTAATGTGTGACATTCCGAATTTCGGCCCATTTTTGGGATTTATAAAACGTGTAATTTGTCAGTGCGCTTACAATAAAATCTTTCCCAGAACTGATCACTCTTGGGTATTACTTTTAAATTAGAAATTTCACTAGAATCGTACTCGATCGAATTTGGCCGTTATGTAGAGCCTAAACTTTGGTGTCGAATTTCTCAGAGTTTCAGGACGAATTTAATTAGACGGTGTCGATATTATTGTGGCCAGCCTCAATATTGCTCAGGATATGCAAAAAGTGAAATTTTGATCGGGCGCGAATTTGGACTATTAGACCTCTTTTGTAGTGTGTTTTATTTGATATCTTTTGGCTCTTTTTCCAAATAATTAATTAGGATTTTCGTGGATTGTTGATCGATTTTGGGTTCGAATCATGACCGTCGGATCGCACTCAAGTGTGTTGACTCTCTCTCTCTCTCTCTCTCCCTGGTCACCTCTCCACTGCATGCATTTGCCCCATGCATGCAGACGTCCCCTCCACTCTTCTCTTCTACGCACGTCTCCTCTCTCTCTCTCCTCCTTTTTCCCTTTTCTTTTCTTTTCTTCTTCTTCCTCGGGTCTTCTTCTTCCTCCCGCAGCTGCTTCACCTCCTCTGTTCTTGTTGCCCGACACCGCTCACCGCTCGTAGCTCGCCCCCAGCCAACACCGACTATCGCTCATCGTCGCTTGGCCACCCGCGACGCCGCCATACCGCCTCCAGCCGCCGCGTGACCATCTCCACCCCTGGTTTTTCTTCTTCCCCGACCTTTCCCTTTTCTGGCCGAGCTCGTCAACGAGCTCATCGCCACCGCATGCCGCCATCTTGGACGCTGTCACCCCTCCCCTCAGCTCACCACCACCACCCCAACTTCCCCTTCAGAGCCGCCATCGCCCATGCCGCTCCGATGACGATGCAGTTGCCCCTGCTTCCGTTTTCCTATTCTGGCCAAGCCCATCGCTGAGCTTGCCGCCACTGCCCCATCGCTGTCGTAGCTGCTTGATGCCGTCACCGTCCGACTGTCGTCTTGGCCAGCCCAACTCGCCGGCCAAGCGTGCCTAGCCATGCTCGAGCTTGCCGGCTAAGCGTGCCCAGCCGTGGCCGGACAGCTAACCAGCTTGCCCAGGCCGTGCCCGTCATTGCTCGAGCCGTGGCCGAGCACTAGACTGCTGCCCTTGCCCGTGGTCTAGTCGTCGGGCCGTATGCCCAGTTGTGGCCGAGTGCCGCGCTGAGTTGCAGGGCCGTGTGCCGAGCCGTGACCGAGCCCACGCCCTCGCCCGTGCTGAGCTCAGCACTGTTCACTTGGGCCATTTTGGGCCCATGTAGATTTTTCCCAGGCCAAACTTAGGTAAGTGACTTCTTAAACCCTATTTAGTATAATGGGCATTTTTAGACTTGTTTAGGGTGTGATTAATACCAGTTTTGGGGCTAAACGTGGATTAGGGTTAATAATTGAATGTGATTAATTATTAGATTAAATTGCGATGATTATGTGACATGTTTAGTGGCTAATTTATGTGGGTGCGATAACCGGATTGTCGTGGCGTTTGTAGGTGAAATGGAATATTTGAATGTGGCCGACTTGAATGTGGATTGGTAGGCTAGTGTGATGAGCTCGTGACTTGAATTGTGTGGCATGTGTGTGTGTGAGAATGGACTTAAGATGTGTTAACGATGGTCCGTGAAAGGCAAGTTAGACCTGGGACATGTTGACAGCGGTCATTGGAAATTGATTGAATTGTGTGGCTTGTATGCATGTGAGAACAGACTTGAGACGTGTTGACGGTGGTCCGTGAAAGGCAAGTTATACCCGAGATGTGTTGACAGCGGTCATTGGAAATTGATTGAATTGTGTGACTTGTATCCATGTGAGAACGGACTTGAGACATGTTGAAGGTGGTCCGTGAAAGGCAAGTTAGACCTAGGACGTGTTGACGGTGGTCATTGAAAATTGATTGAATTGTGTGGCTTGTATGCATGTGAGAACAGACTTGAGACATGTTGACGGTGGTCCGTGAAAGGAAATTCAAACCTAAGGCGTGTTGAAATAATTCCTTTTCAAGGAATTATTTGAATAAAATGCTTGCAAACTTTCAAGAAATGCTTGAAATAATCGTTTGGAAGACTGTCATTAGAAAGAATTTGTTTCGATCTATGAACTTGATCTTTCCTTCATTTGATTGAATGGGGACTTTTCTGATATCCCTCAATTTTATCTCTCTTAACCAATCCTTAGGTTTTCTGAGATATTCACAATGTATACAATCCAATTGATCCGATAAGGTCTTTCAAAAAGGTTGTAATGTTGGCTTGGTCAATAGTTATTCAAAGGATAGGCATTCTGAGGCCAAGAAAAGGATTTCATCATGTCTGACTTCAGGTCTACAAGTTAAGAACTTCAAGGATAAGACAAGATAGTGTTGCATACACTTCTTTAAGTAATGACTTCTTGTCATGAAATCATATTTTCACTCTCAACATCCCAATCTGAAGAGTCTTTGGGGAGAGATTGTAATGTTGGTATTGGGTAAGCTCAAAAGGCTCAATTGTTTTTGAATTCAGGGTTTTTGTAAAACTGATGATCTTCTTGGCAACACCACCCTTTTTCTTTGTCCATTGGTGTGACATTCTGAAATTCGACCCACTTGAAATTTATGAAATGAATGGTTTATGAATGTATTTATAGTTAGATCTCGCCCAGAACTGATCATTCCTGGGATATTAACTGTTAGGGAAAGGCTAATTAAGGACTTGAATTCACGCGACTAAAGAAACTCAATCGTGAATCGACTTTCGACCATGAAAATTATCGATGTGACATTTTGAGTCAATAAAGGTCGATCCAAGGACAACCGAGGTCGTCACGATCCGAGTGAACTTGAACATGGCTTGATTTAGTATTAACCACGGGTCAATAATGCGAATTTCCTCGAAAGCCACCCGTTAGTATGAGATATGCGCAAGTTACGTTATTTAGAATTTAGCCATTAATTAAAGACCAAATTGAGCTTTGGAAATTTAGAAAGTCAACGACAGATCATTTGGACGATGTTGTCATTTGCTCAGGCAGCCTCGGATTTGTCCAAATCGTTCAGAAAAATCAAATTTCGACGAGAAATGGAAAATGACAATTTTACCCTTGAGATTTTGTTTTTTTTTGGTCTTGAGATTTTGTTAAAGCCAAGTGCAATGGGAAAGGGCATTTTGGTCATTTCACCCTAGCCTTAGAAATATAAATTTTTGGACAATTTTTCCCTTGGACTTTTTGTGAAATCCCCAAATTACCCTTGAATATTTTGGAAAAGATTCGATCTCGACCGTTGATCTCAAGATAAGATCGAATCTTGACCGTTGATTTGGAATGTGAGAGAGGGGCATGATGGTCATTTTGCATTGGTCTAGACATCAATTATTGAGTTCACCATATTTAATCTCATTTTTATCTCTCTCTCCTCACTCTCTCACCTCTCGGCCACCCTCCCTATCTCTCTCTCTCCCTCTCAACCGAACCAGGCTCCCCTTACCGTGATTGTGGCTGGCTACCCAAGCCAGCCGTCGCCGCCGCCCTCCCATCCAACCAGAGTAGCAGCACCGGAGCAGCTCACCACTCGCCGTGGCCGCTTGCCTCGCCCTGCCGCTCGCCCCACCGCCTCTCTCTCCCTTGTCCTACTCTCACCGAATCACCATCACCCCCATTCTGTCCTGTTCAGCTTAGCCAAGTCCAGCCAGTAGATCGCCACTCGCCGTCGCCGCACGCCGCCGTAAGGCCGCCGATCAGCCGCCCTTTTTACTCTAGTCAAGCTAGCCTAGAGTCCAAGTAAGTCGCCCCCTAAACCCTATTTAGAATGTCGGGTATAGATAGACATGATTAGAGGTTGAATCAAGTTTATTAAGGGCTGTTTTGGGGTTTAATTAGGATTGTTTAGGACTGTTTAGTGTGGATTAATTAAGGGCTGATATTTGCTAACTTTAGTGGTGAAATGGTGATGGTTTGGGACTGAATTGAGACTGAATTAGGTGCTGGAAATTGTGATTCGTATTGATGAGCATGTGGCTTGATTTGGGGACTAAATGGTGTAAGGTTGGTGAGCCGTGTTGTGGCTGAATTGAGGTTGTAATTAGGGCTAGAAATGGACTTAGAAATGTTGAATTTTATGCCATGATTGTGGCTGTGTTTGTGGGCCCGATAGTGGCCTTGTATGTTCATTGAATCGTGACTTGACTGATTGAAATGTGAGTCGTTATATGCATGCATGAGCTGAATTGAATTGATTGTCAATTGGTCGTATTTGGGTGTTTATTAAGCTTGAGAAATGTGTGTGGTTTAGTGCGTGCACGGGCCAAGTGTGATTGTTTAATACATTGGTATGTTGATGTCGAGTAAGTGAACGAGTGAAAAATTATGTGGTGGTGCTGTATGTGTGGTGACAAGAATCGCTGATGCGGTACGATTACGTGGGGAATTGATCCGTTCTGAGGCGGTACTATTACGCGAGTTGTGTCGTAGGTGATGGGTGTTGAGCCTGAGACAGTACCATTACGCGAGCCACAAAGCGTTGTTAAAATGAGTTAATCACAGTGAACCTGAGGCGATACTATTACGCGGATCACTGACGAATCGAGTGGAAAAGATGAGATGGTCATAGTGAACTTGAGGCGGTATCATTACGCGGGTCACTGACGAGTCGGAGGAAGATAGTGTGTGTGAAATGTATTTGGCATGTGTGTATGGTTGGAAATTGTGCTATTGTGGCTAATGTGTAGGTTGCACGTAGGAAAGGCCTAGGTAAGTATAAATTATGTGCCTGTTATGTGATGGTTGAGTGTAGTTATATTTGTAATTGTCTGGAGGTACGTGATAGCCTAGGTGGGGTTTAAGGTGTGTGCTTATTGAGATGTGATCTCATGATTATTTCAACCAACAATTTCAGAACCCCGGCCTAAGCCATGAACCTTCTGCCGCCGCCGCAGCGTTTTGGGATTCCTATTCACACCGACCACGATGTTGTAGAATACCCGATAGATGATAACATGACCTGGGTAAAGCATACCACAGTAGTTTGAATAGATATATGACTACCCCTCTAGCAGGCCCACATAAACACTGCCTGGATGTACGGGATAGATGAGTTTAGCCCCGTCCGTGGCTTCGATATCCCATTTGATGGAGTTGGGGATTGGGATTCATCAGCCATACCCCCTCCTGATGGCGAGATGACTAGTTTGGAGACTAGTCTAGAGCAGTCCAGACTTCAGCCTGTACCTACAGCACCTGAGCCCTTCGGGGCCGAGCATAAATTGGAGCCAGAAGAATTCCAGGCTGGGTATAATCCCATGGATGTAGATCTCGAGGTGATACCAAAGGAGGAATCAAAAGAAGAAGATCCTGAGGAAGAACCTGAAGAGGCCCTAGAAGAAGAGCCTAAAGTTGAGCCAGAGTATGAGCCCAAATTTGAGCCAGAGGACGAGCATGATGAAGAGCCAGATGAAGAGGAGCAGGTCGAGGTTCCAGCAGAGTCGGGTGATATAGACCACCCGATTGAGATCGAGGCGGAGTCGGAGTCCTCAGAGGAACAGATAATTCAGGGGAATTCATATTCGGGTCCTGAGGAGTCAGACTCTAAGTGGACGTCATCCAGAAGGCGCAAAAGCTAAGGTAGAGGCTAAGTGTAGACTTTTTGAAGTGTACCATTTTTTAAGATAGGGTATACCCAGGTTGCTAATATTTTGATGTCGGTGGTGCATAGTTTAGATTCGATGTGCTTGTATATTATGAGTTGTATATGTGGATAGTTTGGATAAGTAATGAATGCCGATACTCCCTTTTTACCCCTAGTTAATTCTTGTCCGGGTGTTGGTGGCTTTCGCTGATGTTTTAAATCTCTGATAAGTTGAATTGGGTCGGTGATATCCTAGGACGTCGCATTATTCGACCAGAGCAGTGTGTTGCGTGCTCGATGGGGTTCGGGGCATAACATCACGGTTTGATTTGGTATCAGAGTGAGGACAACTCGATCTAAGTTGGTCGAATTCTGGAGTAATAAGGAGTAGAGACCTGAAGTAGTAATGTAGGGAGAACTTAGCGAGTCATAGGGTGGAATGAGCTACGCGTTCCTCCAAATTGTTGTTGTGATTGTTAGGTGAATTAATTGTTATAACGATTGAAATGCAGGTGCGTCTGGACCTGAGGTAAGTGCATATACCCTATTGATTGTGGCATTGTGCTGTGATGATTGATTACCTGTTGAGTGAATTATTGTGTTAATTCACTGCCTAGGACTAGACTGGTCTAGTTGGCCTAGGTTTCTAATTCCTGAGTGGAATTATAGCAGGTAGACAAGTGGTAGAAATCGTGAAGATGACTTCGTGAGGTAGAGGAACTGAAGGTCCGCCCAGCTCACGAGCCCGACCTACAGGAGATCCTAGAATAGATACGGTCCTGAGGACCCTAGAAGAAATTGGTAATATGATAAGACGGCAGACTTAGGAACGAGCTGCCACTATTGCCCAAGCTGCCAAGGTCGCTGTGGCCGCTGTTGCCAATAATAATAATGAAAATCAAGGGCAGGGGCAGGTAAATGCAAATAGGCAAATGCACCAATTAGTCGAGTAGTTTTTGAAATTAAAGCCTCCTAAGTTTAATGGTAGAGGCAATCTTGAGGCTGCATCGCTTTGGGTAGAGGAGTTGGAAAAAGCTTTTGAGGTATTAGGATGCATTGGGGAAGAAAAAGTGACTTTAGCGGTGTACCAACTCTAGGAAAATGCAAGTGATTGGTGGAAAGCCACTAGAGGAAGGGTGTTCCCAGCTGGTACCACCCAGACCTGGGCGATGTTTGTGGAAACTTTTAATGGTAAGTATTTTTCTAAGAGTGCCCGGGAACAAAAATTGTCTGAGTTTATGAGGCCACGTCAGGGGCAGAGGACAGTAGATCAGTACGAGGGTGAATTTGCCCGGTTGTCTAAGTTCGCCCGAAGATGGTCGAGGACCCGTTGGATAGAGCTTGGAGGTTCGAGAAGGCTTGAAACCGGACCTTCGTAGCCAAATGATTTCATTGAATTTGAGAGAGTATAACGAGATTTATGTAGGTTTCAAGCGATTGAGCGGGACTTGGCGGATAGGGCCGTCGCTTCTAGGTCGAGATTTGCCCAGGATAGGGATAACCGTCAATTAGGAAAGAGGCCAATGACAGGTAATCGACGTTTTGTCCCTCTTGCTAGAAGGAATATAGGGAAACCGACCCATTTTCAAAGTGGTCCATATCGGGTGTATGGAGAAAGATATGAAAATGGACCTTGTCTAACCAGGGGCGAAGTATGTTTCGGATGTGGCGGATATGGTCATAATGTAAGGTTTTGCCCCAACCTCAGGCAGAATAGATCGCCTGCGTTGCTGCCACCCCGGAACGAGAACCAAACTGGAGCTACCCAGACAGCTAATTAGACTCGGCCATAGGCCTAAGGACGGGTGTACGCTATGGCTAGAAGAGAGATTGAAACGCGTCAAGGGTTGTCACAGGTACGGTTTCTCTATGCAATCATGCTGCGTACGTTTTATTTGATCATGGGGCGTCACATTCATTTATATCTAAGTAATTTGTTGAGTTGACTGGTATAGAACCGCAGTTGCTTGATGTTGTATTGTGTGTTACAACTCCCTTGAATGATAAGATGCTAGTCTCGTTGGGGTGCCCGAATTGTAAGATTGTGATTAGGGATAGGGAAGAAATGATTGATTTAGCGGTTCTAGTCATGTATGATTTTGATGTGATAGTGGGTATGGATTGACTGTATAAGCAGAGGACCGTAATGGATTGTAGTAGTAGGATGATCCAATTTAATCTTGTTGGACATCCGGAATTCAAATTTGTGGGAAATTGAGGGGGACCCTCGATCCCAGGGGTCTCGTCGCTAGAAATGACTAAGTTGTTGAACGAAGGGTGTCAAAGATTTCTAGCGGCTGTGGTTGATTCAACGACTGAGGAACCAAGGCTAGAGGACATAGACATGGTGTGCGATTATCTCGATGTCTTCCCTAAGGATTTACCGGGATTGCCACCAAAAAGAGAAGTAGAGTTTGTAATCGAGTTGGGCCCTAGAACTGAGCCAATCTCGAAGGCACCTTATAGAATGTCGTTACCAGAATTAAAGAAGTTAAAGGTGCAAATGCAAGAGTTATTGGATAAAGGATTTATTCTTCCACCATGTGGAGCGCCAATTTTATTTGTGAGGAAGAAAGATAGATCGTTAAGGTTATGTATTGATTACAAGCAGCTAAATCAGGTGACAATCAAAAATAAATATCCCCTACCGAGGATTGATGATTTGTTTTATCAATTACAAGAGGCTTCGGTGTTTTGTAAAATTGATTTGAGAACGGGATATCATCAATTGAGGATTAGGAAGGAGGATATACCGAAAACGGCATTCAGAACGAGATATGGACATTATGAATTTACGGTAATGCCGTTTGGATTAACGAACGCCCCTGCTGCCTTTATGGACTTAATGAATCGGGTGTTTAAGGAGTTCTTAGATCAATTTGTGATTGTTTTCATAGACAACATACTAGTGTACTCGAAGAGCCTAGAGGAGCATGAGTTTCACTTGAATAAAGTTTTGCAGACTTTAAGAGAGAACGCACTGTATGCTAAGTTTAGCAAGTGCGAGTTCTAGCTCAATCGAGTAACATTTCTCGGACGATCCAATGAAGATCGAGGAGGTAATGAAGTGGCCAAGACCAACGACGGTAATAGATTGACAGTATGGCTGGATATTACTGACATTTCGTGGAAGGGTTTTCGGCAATAGCAATACCGTTGACACATTTGTTGAAAAAGGAAACAAGGTTTGAATGGACCGATAAATGTGAAAAGAGTTTTCAGGAATTAAAACATAGATTGACAACAGCACCGGTGTTGACTATTCCATCAGGACCCAGAGAATACGAAATTTATGGCGATGCTTCGTTGAAAGGATTGGGGTGTGTACTCATGCAAAATGGATAAGTAGTAGCCTATACATCGAGGCAGTTAAGACCGTATGAGCTGAACTACCCGATGCATGATTTGGAATTAGCCGCTATAGTATTCGCCCTTAAGATTTGGCGACATTATCTATGTGGAGAGAGATTTCAAATATATACAAATCACCAAAGCCTTAAATATTTGTTTTCTCAAAAAGAGTTAAATATGAGACAGCGTCGGTGGATGGAATTGCTAAAGGATTACGATTATGATATTTTATATCACCCTGGGAAGGCCAACCGGGTAGTTCATGCATTGAGTCGGGAGTCAAGCATCGCACACTTGATGGTTAAGGAATGGGCATTGTTGGAAAAAGTGCGAGACTCGCAATTTAGATTTGAAGTAAGTCAAGTCTGGAGTTTGCTGGCCACGCTAAGGATTGAACTAGAGATCCAGGCTAAGATTAGGACTTTATAGTCTACGGATCAAGAAATCCAAAGGATTCTAGAGATGGATGATACCAAGAGAAAGCCAGACTTTGAGATATCCGAAGACGGAATATTGAAGTTCCGAGGACGATTATGCGTGCCTGACGATGTGGAACTTAAGGAAGGAATTTTGTCAAAAGCGCATTGTAGTAGTTATAGTATCCACCTAGGTAGTACCAAAATGTATCAGAATTTGAGGTAGTATTATTGGTGGAATGGCATGAAGTTGGACATAGCCAGGCATGTGGCCAAGTGTCTGACGTGCCAGCAAGTCAAGGCGCAACATTGTAAGCCCGGAGGATTATTGCGACCTTTGGAAATCCCAGAGTGAAAATGAAAACATATAACTATAGATTTTGTGACGGAATTATCAAGAAGCCAAAGAGGCCATGATACTATTTGGGTGATTGTCAATAGATTGACAAAGTCTGCACACTTTTTTGCTGTACAAAAGGACTTCGCATTAGATCAATATTCTGAGTTGTATGTACAACAAATAGTTCAATTGCATGGGATACCAGTGATGATTACCTCAAATCGTGATCTTAGGTTTATCGCCAATTTTTGAAAAAGTCTGCAAACGGCATTAGGATCAAAGCTGCAATTTAGTACAGCTTACCATCCGCAAACGGATGGTCAGTCCGAGAGGACGATTCAGACTTTAGAGGATATGCTTAGGGCATGTGTATTAGATTTTCAGGGTAAGTGGGAAGAGCAATTGCCCTTAGTAGAATTTGCGTTTCAGCAAAGCATTGGAATGGTGCCCTTTGAAGCGCTATATGGCAGGGCTTGTAGAACGCCCGTGTGCTGGGACGAAGTGGGAGAAAGGAGTATTACCAAGCTAGAATTAATTCAATAGTTAGTTGAGGCTGTTAAGATAATTCACGAAAGGCTGAAAACAACTCAAAGCTGTCAAAAGAGTTATGCAAACAGAAGGCGAAGACCTTTAGAGTTTCAAGTAGGGGATCACGTATTCCTTAAGGTATCGCCCATGAGAGGACTGTCCAGATTTGGTAAGAAAAGGAAGTTGAGTTCGAGGTACGTCGGACCTTTGAGGTTTTAGAAAGGATTGGAGATTTAGCTTATCGCCTTGCACTCCCGCTAAATTTGTCGCAAGTACATAATGTGTTTCACGTATCGATGTTGAGAAAATATGAATCGGATCCAACTCAAGTGTTAAATTTCGAAGAGATAGAAGTTGACGACAGGGTGTCGTATGTCGAGAGACCAATAAGGATCGAAGATCGGAAAGAACGAGTTTTAAGGAACAAGACGATCTCGATGGTCTAAGTTGTTTGGGCACATCACGGGACAGAAGGCACGATGTGGGAAAGTGAAGAGCAAATGCAACGTCAATATCTCCACTTATTTGAGTAGTTAGCTAAATTGTCAATTTCGAGGTCAAAATTTTTATAAGAGGAGAAGAGTTGTGACATTCTGAAATCTGACCCACTTGGAATTTATGAAATGAGTGGTTTATGAGCATACTTGTAGTTAGATCTCGCCCGGAATTGATCATTCATGGGATACTAATCGTTAGGGAAAGGCTAATTAGGGATTTGAATTCGCACGACTAAAGAAACTCGAACGTGAACCGACTTTCGACCGTGAAAATTGTCGATGTGACATTTTGAGCCAATGAAGGCCGATCCAATGACAGTTAGGGGTCAATTCGCCGCTGTCATATTAGTGGATCGCGGGTGATTCCGCTTGACCACAAAATGAATTAATGAATGACCCGAACCTATGTCAAACGATCGTGCCTATCGGAACTAGCGATCGATCCTTGCGATTAAGTGACAATCGAGATCGTCATGACCCGAGTGAACTTGATCATGGCTTGATTTAGTATCGGCCACGAGTCAATAATGTGAATTTCCCCAAAAGCCACCCGTTAGTATGAGACCAAATTGGGGATTGGAAATTTAGAAAGTCACGACAGATCATTTGGACAATGTTGTCATTTGCTCGGGTAGCCTCGGATTTGTCCAAATCCTTCAGAAAAATCGACTTTCGACGAGAAATGGAAAATGACCGTTTTACCCCTGAGATTTTTTTAAAGCCAAGTGTAATGGGGAAGGGCATTTTGGTCATTTCACCCTAGCCTTAGAAATAGAAATTTTTAGATAATTTTGCCCTTGGACTTTTTGTGAAATCCCCAAATTACCCTTGGATATTTTGGAAAGATTCGATCTCGGCCGTTAATCTCAGGATAAGATCGAATCTTAACCGTTGAT
Source organism: Syzygium jambos (assembly GCA_031216235.1). Taxonomy (NCBI): domain Eukaryota; kingdom Viridiplantae; phylum Streptophyta; class Magnoliopsida; order Myrtales; family Myrtaceae; genus Syzygium; species Syzygium jambos. The sequence continues at coordinate 18,691,710 of CM062229.1, forward strand.
TTGGAATGTGAGAGAGGGGCATGATGGTCATTTTGCATTGGTCTAGACATCAATTATTGAGTTCACCATATTTAATCTCATTTTTCTCTCTCTCTCTCCTCACTCTCTCCCCTCTTGGCCACCCTCCCACTCTCTCTCTCCCTCCCGACCGAACCAGCCTCCCCCACCGTGACCATGGCTGGCCACTCGAGCCAGCCATCGCCGCTGCCCTCCCATCCAGCCGAAGCAACAGTGCCAAAGTAGCTCACCGCTCGCCATGGCCGCTCGCCTTGCCTAGCCGCTCACCCCACCATCTCTCTGTCCCTTGTCCTTCTCTCACCGAATCACCATCACCCCCATTCTGTCCTGTTCAGCTCAGCCAAGTCCAGCCAGCAGACCACCGCTCGCTGTCGCCGCACGCCGCCTATCAACCGCCTTTTTCACTCTAGCCGAGATAGCCTAGAGTCCAAGTAAGTTGCCCCTTAAAACCTATTTAGGAAGTTGGGCATCGATAGACATGATTAGGGGATGAATCGGGTTTTATTAGGGGCTGTTTTGGGGTTTAATTGGGACTGTTTAGGGCTGTTTGGTGTGGATTAATTAGGGGCTGATATTTGCTAACTTTAGTGGTGAAATGGTGATGGTTTGGGACTGAATTAAGGCTAAATTAGGTGCTGAAAATTGTGATTCGTATTGATGAGCATATGGCTTGATTTGGAGACTAAATGGTGTAAGGTTGGCGAGCCGTGTTGTGGTGAATTGTGGTGGTTATTAGGGCTGGAAATGGACTTAGAAATGTTGAATTTTATGCCATGATTGTGGCTGTGTTTATGGGCCCGATAGTGGCCTTATATGTTTGTTGGATCATGACTTGATTGATTGAAATGTGGGCCATTATATGCACGCATGGGCTGAATTGAATTGATTGTCAATTGGCCGTATTTGGGTGTTTATTAAGCTTGAGAAATGTGTGTGGTTTGGTGCGTGCACGGGCCAAGTGTGATTGGCTAATACCTTGGTATGTTGGTGTCGAGCAAGTGAACGAGTGAAAAATTATGTAGTGGTGCTATATGTGTGGTGACAAGAATCCTTGAGGCGATACCATTACGCAGGGAATTGATCTATCTTGAGGCGGTACCATTACGCGAGACGATGCCCGGTATTACCGGAGGACGGCCAACCTGAGGCGGTACCATTACACGGGTTGTATCGTAGGTGGTGGGTGTTGAGCCTAAGGCGGTACTATTACGCGGGCAAGATACACGACCTGAGGCTGTATCATTACGTGGGCCACGAAGTGTTGTTAAAATGAGTTAGTCGCAATGAATCTAAGGCGGTACTATTACGTGGGTCACTAGCGAGTCGAGTGAAAAAGATGAGATGGTTGCAGTGAATCTGAGATGGTACCATTACGTGGGTCACTGGCGAGTCGGAGGAAAATAGTGTGATGAGGCAGGATCGAGTGTGTTAAATGTATTTAGCATGTGTGTGTGATTGGAAATTGTGCTATTATGGCTAATGTGTAGGTTGCACGCAGGAAGGGCCCAGGTAAGTATAAATTGTGTGCATTTTATGTGATGATTGAGTGTGGTTGTATTTGTAATTGTTTAGAGGTACGTGATAGCCTAGGTGGGGTTTAGGGTATGTGCTTATTGAGATATGATCTCACGGTTGTTTCAACCAATAATTTCAGAACCCCGACCGGAGCCATGAACCTTTCCCCACCACCGCCGCAGCATTTTAGGATTTCTATGCACACCGACCACGATGTTGTAAAATACACGATAGATGATAACATGACCTTAGTGAAGCATACCACAGTAGTTTGGATAGATATAGGACTACCTTTTTGGTAGGCCCACACATACACTGCCTGGATGTTCAGAGACGGGGTAGATGAGTTTGGCCTCGTCCGTGGCTTCAATGTCCTCTTTGATAGAGTTGGGGATTGGGATCTATCAGTCATACCCCCTCCTGATGGCGAGATGACTAGTTTGGAGACTAGTCTAGCGCAATCTAGACTTCAGCCTGAACCTGCAGCACTCGAGCCCTCTAGGGCCAAGCATGAACCGGAGCCGGAAGAATTCCAGGCAAGGTATGATCCCATGGATGTAGATCTCGAGGTGATACTAAAGGAGGAACCAGAAAAAGAAGACCCTAAGGAATAACTTGAAGAGGCCCCAGAAGAAGAGCCTGAAGTTGAGCCAGAATATGAGCCGGAGTACGAGCCCAAGTTTGAGACAGAGGACGAGCCTGATGAAGAGCCAGATAAAGAGGAGCGGGTCGAGGTTCCAGCAGAGTTGGATGATATAGACCACCCGATTGAGATCGAGGCCGAGTCGGAGTCCTTAGAGGAGCAACAGTTCAGGAGAATTCAGATTTGGATCCTGAGGAGTCATCCTTAGAGGAGCAAACAATTCAGGAGAATTCAGATTCGGATCCTGAGGAGTCAGACTCTGAGTGGACGCCATCCAGAGGGCGCAAAGGCTAGAGTAGGGGCTAAGTGTAGACTTTTTGAAGTGTACCATTTTTTAAGATAGGGTATAACCAGGTTGCTGATCATTTGATATCGGTGGTATATAGTTTAGATTCGGTGTGCTTGTCTATTATGAGTCGTATATGTGGATATTGTATAAGTTTGGATAAGTAATGAATGCCGATACTCCCTTTTTACCCCTAGTTAATTCTTGTTCGGGTGTTGGTGGCTTTCGTTGATGTTTTAAATCTCTGATAAGTTGAATTGGGTCGGCGATATCCTGGGATGTCACATTATTCGACCAGAGCAGTGTGTCGCGTGCTCGATGTGATTCGGGGCATGACAACTGGGGATCATTTCTTATCATGAACATAAGAGTCCCCTAAACTTTCGTCGAGATTTTTTTCTTAATCACTGATTTGTTGTAACTTTCGTTTTTTCACAACTTTTGCTTTGCTTTTGACTTGACTTTTGTCATTCTTTCTTTTGCTCATTTTTCTGGGCATTAGCCTTGCTTTTACCAAGCACACTGCTTTTTCATGCCCTAAACTCCTTTGTCCTTGATCTTTTTGCATTATAAGGACTCTGTATTCTGCCTTTTTGCTTTCTACTTATTGAAGTGGATCATGTGCTCATGCTCCAGTGTGAAGAGATGATCACCAATTTAGGGTTTTAAAATGAATATTCAGGCTCAATTGAGCTTTGTCAAAGGTAATGTGTTTGGGTATAAGAAATGAAGTGTTTTTCTTCCTCTTGGGATATTTTGAGCTTCAATATAACTTCATGTGAAGTTATCTCAGAAAGATTGATGCAAGAGTATGCAATAAAATCTTTCTTGATCCTATTCTTCATAGTTGTCAGTCCACAAACCTCCTAATTTGCCCCAATGTGGGGTGGTTCTTAACAGGGTTGTTTTAGGAAAACTTCTTTACTTTTTTGGCTCAAATTTGGTTTGCAAAGGATAAACATGTGTTTAGAATAATAAAATGATTGTCTTTTATCATTTCAATTCATGTAATCATTGTGAATATCCCTTATTTCTTTTGGATGAGTTTTTCTCACTCACTTTGACTTTGAGTGTATAGGGGACGTGTTTGGATATGGCTTATCTTTCATCATTTGAAGATCTTTCCATTTGATTTGATCTAGACTCTTTCTATGAAATTTTTCAAAGCCTTTTGTTAAATTATCCCTTTTAAGGAATTTTGATGTTTATTGCATTTTCAAAGAAAGCGCGTTTCAAAATCTTTTATTGAAACATTTTTGAAGTATTTCTCTTTGCAAAACACTTTGTTTTGTTGTTGTTCAACTTTAGTATCATTCCGCTTGGGGAAAAAAAGGTTTGATCTTTCTCTTAAGAAGATAATCCCACATGCCTTCACAATCTAGGAATACCTGTCTGATCAATTTATCGAGATCCCTTTCATTTGCATGCCTTCGCTTTGGTTATACTGGGTACTCCTCTGTTGTTGCTCCCTTTCCTTTGTTTTCCTAGGGATGATAAAACAAAAAGCACATTAGAGGATATCAACGGAAAATATTATTTGATAACTCCATTGGGAATTCTGAAATTGTGAACTGGTTTAGATTCAAACTTGCTTTCTTCTGCAAAAACAAATAAACACGTTCATGAAATATATGGCATGCATGATATGTATGATATGCACACGTTCTAAAGTGACCTGAATCTTTTCTTGAATGTTCGTCTTCATTTCATGGATAGAAAATCTTGATAGCATCTGCATTTACAGGATAGGCTAGTTCTGTTCCTGTCATATCTACAAGAATTAGTGCTCCTCCAGGAAGAACCTTCTTGACAATGTATGGACCCTCGTAATTCGGAATCAATTTCCCACGTGGATCTGAGTTATTAGGAATGACTTTCTTCACTATTAGATCATCCACTTCAAAATATCTTGGTTTCACCTTTCTATTAAAAGATTTAGCAACTCTTTTCTGATAAACTTGTCCATGATATATAGCCCTTAGTCTTCTCTCATCAATCATGTTGAGCTGTTCACATCTTTGTTGGCTCCATTCAGCTTCTGAGAGTTTTAATTGGGATAATATCCTTAATGAAGGAATTTCTACCTCGACGGGTAATACTGCTTCTATCACATCCCGATTTTTGGGCCTGAAAAGCCGCAAGTAAATTGTAATATCCTCAATTTTAATTCCTAGGAATTGGCTATGGTTTAAGTTTGATGGTTTTCCAATCGGAACTAAATTGTTTTCTCTTGTTTTGAAAAACCCAGTTTTGGATCCTTTGTACCCCTTCGTTTTGTTATTTTTGGGGAGACTTTTGTGATCCGAATTTCCAAATACTTTCTTCCTGAAAGTTGTTCCAAACATCATGAAGTTTTACATGATTTAATTTCAGAATTTTTGGAGTTGATATGAGTGGTACAATGGCCTGATTTTCGGACCGTGTGAAACTACCCAGAATGGATATTTCGGTGATGTTCACACCGTCTTTATTTTCTATAAGCTTTTCTGGGCCGATTTTGGAAAAGTTTCCTTCATGAAAGTTGTTGAGAACTTCCTTTTCTATAATGTGTGTAAATTTTGGAATTTTCTGAGATGATTTGAATTCTAGACAGAGCTTATTTTGAGAAGTCAATATTCTGTTCCAGTGAACTGTTTTTGGTCTGTCTTTGAGTGACTGAAAATGGTATTTACAAAGAGAATTAGATTTTGTGTTCTCATGAAAAATGTTTATTAAGGGCTTGTTTATGACATATCCGAATTTGAGAATTTTCGGAGTTCATTTACTATGATTTCAAGTCCGATTTTGTGAACAGTGCAAAACTGTCTGGTTTTGCCAGATTTCAAAGATTCAGCATTTTCTATACGAAAACGTTGGAATTTAGACTTGGTGTCTTCTGGTGATTTAAAGTACGCGTTCTGAGCTTTCAAATGAGATATTTTATACTTTGATCGGAGCTCGGACTAGGGGAAAACGAAATAGAGAAGTAAGCTTGAAAATGAGTGGCCAAGGATGAAGCTTGTTTAAGAAGCCTAATTAAATGATCTTGACTTTGGAGTCCCTATCATGATGACATGCATTAATTGGCCATTAATGTTCTTGACTTTGAAGGCCACCCTCATTATGACCGGTATTAATTGTTTAGACTTTAGTGGCCCTTCATGATGGCTTGCGAGGTAAGCGATGACCTCATCGCCCCAATGACACGTGCGCTTACCTCATCCAAGCTTAGGCCCCAAGTTTTGTCTCCCTATAAATAGAAAGAAGGCCATTCGGCCAAGGAGAGAGAGAAATAGAGAGAGAAAGAGAAAGAAAGAGAGAAAGAAAGAAAAAGCTTACCGGCGAGGCCCGAGTGTTCGTGTTCAAGCCCGAAATTTCCCAAGCTCACTCGTCTCGACCCCTGTTCTCTAGTTTTGTTTGCCGTTGAGTAAGTAAACTTCTTAATATCAGGAAAGGAAGTTGTGATACGTTGTGACACGGTTTGCTTGGACCGTTTCTCGGTCATTTGGTTGGTTGTGGTTGGTTCATTTCTCGATTTAATCATGTTTCGTGTTTGAAGTTTGTTTTGGCGGTAGAATCGAGACTTGAAAGGCAAGGTGCACATGTTATAACCATGCTTGATGTTCTCATGTATGAACTTTGCTATTGATCTGCCATTGATGCGGGTGCGGTAAGGGCCGACTTGTACTAACGGCGATCCTCTCGTCCTCGCTTGATATTAGTAGGTTTACTTGCTGAGTCTCCTCGACTCATCCCCCTTTTCTCCCCCTTCAGGTTCATAGGATGGTCGAATGGAGGGCGGCGACAGGAGGAGTTCGAGCCATGTTAGAGTTCGAAGAAAGCGAGGAGCGAGAAGCCATAGTGGGTATAGGACAACCCAAGTCGAGTGTTGCTATTCCTAGTGCGTGTAAAAAAATGTGTTATTTGCCATGGCCCGAAGAGCTTGTTAAAACATATTTGCATGCACTGTAATCATAAGGTTTGCTCATGATGTTTGTCTTAATCCCGCTGTTTATTTTTAATGTGATTGTCCCGAGATATGCTTCCGCGTGTGTGTAAATAAAGATAATAATGAACGGGACGTCGCATGAATGACCCCGAGGTCGGGGCGTCACAACTTCTATTCCATAAACTAAGGAAAATAGAGGTGCCCCAGTTGATGTTCGAATTGAAGTTCGGTATGCCATCAGAGCATATGGCAATATTTCGTATCAGTCACGATAGTTCTCAGCTATTTTGGATAATATCTTATTGATTTTCTTGTTTGCTGCTTCCACTGCTCCGTTTATTTGTGGGTGGTATGGAGATAAATTCAAGTGTCGAATGTGGAAGTGTTCAAGCGGATCATTTACGATTTTGTTATTTAAATTTGAACTATTGTCGGTAATGATTGATTCTGGAACTCCATCCCTAGCGATGATGTCTCACTTAATGAATTTTGCCACATTCTTGGCGGTGACATTTGTATATGAATTCGCTTCAATCCACTTGATGAAGTAGTCGGTTGCCACCAAGATAAAGCGATGTCCATTTGAGGCCTTAGGGTTAATTGGACCAATCATGTCAATTCCCCGTTGTCGCGACCTGCCCCTCGAGGGTCCGAGCTCGGATGAGGCGGGTTTAGAGATAAGTGTTCATGAGATGTTTCATATGGCATCTTAAAAAAATGATTCTACCGAAGTGTAAATCTCTTGCTTAGCCATATGATCCATTGGTCATGAACGTGGATTTTCCCTAAATCCATATCTCGCGTGACAGCGGATTGATTTTATTTTTTAGGAGTCGCCACTAGCCTAGGTCGGGGGTCGGCTAGAATACCCAACCGAAATGCGGGAATTTCGTTTCGGTTTCTACGAAAACCAGAGATCAAAGGTTCGGGGACTAGCTTACGTTAATATTTCTATTAACGCCCTTTCGGTACCGCTAAACTTAACATGGTTGTTATCTAAATCGTCATGCATTTGTTTCTTACCATTTTCATGCCAAAGTCTTAGTCCACTAGGTGATCATGCATCTTGTTTTTGCATTTTCATTTAAGATTCTAAACTAATCCTATCTTAGTCTAGAAAAAGAAAGAAACAATCAATTGTATTGAAAGACCTTACGTAAAGTAAACACTCGAATTATTGAAAGGACGAGCTAATTCTAAGTGCGAGAAAGTAAAAAGTAAGAACCCGCAACTCGTCGGGTGTTTATTACAACACAAATTGAAATCCCGAGACATGGTCGGGGATGAATGAATTAAGTACAAATTGAAACCGGATTGGACATCGGTTTAGAACCATCGTCAAATGAGTACAAATTGAGACCGGATTGGACATCGGTCAATCACCTTGGTCTTCTCAACTTCGGATTTTTCTTTCATGGACCGCCTCTCGGGTGTCGATGTTTACATTCATACATTCATTCATAATGACATATGAAAGAACAAAGATGCAATCAAATCATTGAACTAAACACGGGCCTCGGGATCGGCCTTTGTTTTTCATGCGATTCGATTCATCACCCATCTAATCATTTAACATTGTTTGATTAATGGTTAATGATAATGAGCTACCATTTGTATTCACAAAACGGTAACTCATATCAATTAACCCCTAAAGTCGGGTTCTAATGATAATGAATGGGCTACCCGCCGAACATGCATCGGACCTAACATTCATCTAACAAACACATGCTTGATCATAAATGAGCATGCATTCAAGCCCATGGGCCTTATTTCAAAACCAATCAAGCAAGGGGAAGTGGGCTTTATGAGAAAGACCACTTATTCAATTAACATCTAATTCGGATCAATTCTGTTCAAGCATGATTAACTATCCTAATGACGTTCAAATGAAGTGAATCAGGTGTCATTAGAAAGCTTATAACATGAGGAACAAAAGTCATGAAGACCAATTTGTCTAAATCCTAGCCAATTTTCCCGAAAATGCTCAATTAAATTTCAGTGACAGGTTGGACACGGTTCAGTTATGAGTTTCAAAATAAAGGCGGCAAAAATAACAAACCTTATCAAAACAGCGCGAACATTTTTGTACCGTTAGGATTCCCTGTGTGCAACAACTTTTGTGTTTTGAGTTTTTGCTAAAAAGCCCTCCAAATTTTTATAAAATTCGAATTTCGCGAGGGACTCAATTGCAAATGAAATTTTAGCCCGAGAAGAATTTTCAAACAAATCAACCCTCCAAAAATTGCAATTAAGTCCTCAAAATGTTCAGTTGACATAATGAGACCCTAATGAACAACTTTGAAGTTTTGATCTTTTGCAAAAAAGGACCCTAACTTTATCAAATTCGGAGAAACATCTTTTGAACTTCAAAGGAATGAAAATCAGATCTGGACACAGATTCTGATCAAATTGTGAGAATTCCTTTTGAAAATTTAAATGATCTCCGATTTTGATGAAATTAGTATCAATAGAAAGATCTCGATCTCAGGAAGAACTTTCGTGAAGAAAATTTTTTCATATCTCGAACACACGAATTTATGAACATCGAAGAACACACGAAGGTCAACTGAAACTAGCATGAAATCCGATCCATATGCAGATGACGTTGTCAATCGTACAAGGTTAACATGCTCAAAATTTTATGAAAATTTTATAGTGAACAGATCAGGATGTGTTCTACGATTCTCATGAAGGAAGTTTTTCCAGAAAATGATCATAGAAAATCATAAAATTCATCCAACAGCACATCATCAATCAGGAATGCATCAGAACAGACATGAACAGCAATTTACAGATTCTGATCCTGACTTCTAGAAGTGTTTTGACATAGCAAATGAAGTCCGATCGAGGCATATGATATATCAAATCGAAGCTTAGAACAAGTTCTACGACTCTCTAGTTTATCACTTCATCAGATTTCGACGTTAACTAGCTCAAAACAGCATCTCAAGCTAACAGGTTTCACTGAACACGAATTTACAGAGTTGTGTTTAAACGTTCTTACCTTGTCTCACGATGATCCAACGCTCAAGCGAGCGATCCGGCCTCCGTATTCAGACCTGGAATGGCACGGAGACACTTCGGAAAGCTCGGCCGATCTACGACAATAGATTGCAAGAACTAATGTGAGAATCGACTCGTCTTCAATCAAATGAACGAATCAGTAAAAGTTGAGGAAAATGATGTGATCCGGTGGCTGTTTGATGCAAGGCCGGGCACCACAGCGACTTGGGGATGCCGAGGGAGGTAGTCGGAGGTTTGGAACCGCCGGAGGAGGTCGCCGGAGGACCGGTTCAGCCGGCTGAACCGGCTGGTTCAATCACCGGCAGTTTTGCCGGTGATTCTGCCGAGGAGAGAATGCCGCCGGAAGGAGCTGCTCCGGCCACCGGCGAGGGGGGCTGATGTTGCGATCAGCCTCAAGCCGCCGTGGGGGACACCGGAGTGGCGGTGGTTCGCCGGAAAAGGGCCGGCAAAGGGGGCGAGAGGCCGGCGGCCGAGAGGGAGCTCGAGAGAGAGAGTTGATCGTGGGAGAGGGAGAGAGAGAGAGAGAGAGAGAGAGAGAGAGAGAGAGAGAGAGGAGAGAGAGAGGAGAGAGAATTCAGATCTGAAAAAATGAGTATCCCCCTTTGATTTTTGGAGGGAAAAATGCTATATACCTTCCCCAACTTTGAATTTTGGCCCTTAGATCAATCAAATGGCTCAAAATGGATCCTTAATGATTAAGAATATTCCTTAATAGCTAAGGATTGATGACATGGCATCATGGATGGTCATGATCAATTTTAGATGAATGGCCATGATTGATTTGCTAATCCCCTAATTAATTTGTTTAATCCTTGAAGAAGGGCATTTTTGTCATTTTTTATTGTGGGCATTTTTGTCATTTTTGAACTCGAGAGGATGTAATTGACCTCGGTTGGTCTAACCGGATTGTCGATTATCAAAATTTCCGACTGGGAAATGACTAATTCAATTGGATTAGTTCAATTTGAATTAAATCAATTTGAGTCAATTAGCTCTGAATTTGGGTAATTGCATGACCGAGCTAGACTAACAAGTGTAATCGAGGTCTAATTAACCAAATTGAATCTTGATTCATCAAATTGAACATTAGTCTAGAGTGGGTCAAGTTGAATTGCACTAATTAGACCAATTACTCTTAGACTTCCTAATCATTGGATCACTAAATTGGTCAAATTGACTCAAATTCATGTGATTCTTCCAAAATTGATTTTGAATTTGGGTTTCATATAAGAAATTAGGCTCATTCGTGTCTCAATTGCACACATCATGAAGAATCGATCAAAATCACTGATTAGGGCTAAAATTGGGGGTTTTTGTGTTTGGCTTGGAATCACAAAATTGGTTCAAAAATTGGATATAAAATGACCTCTAGATCAAATGTCGTGAAAAAAACTAATCTAAAAAATGACTAGAAATGAAGTAATTTCATTTTTGGCCGATTTGAATCAAATTCCGCAATTTGGGAAAAAGTTGATTCAAAATCGATTTTTGTAAAATTTCTAATGCCAAAGGTAAATTGAAAGTAAAATAAGATGATTTGGGGATTTTTTGAATTTTTCAATTTTTTGGTCAAAGGTTTGACCAAAAGTCAAACCCTAGTTGACTTTTCACTAAGAGCTTGATTTTATGATCAAATCTTTGAATTTTTCTAAAATTTTCACTTCTAAAGTAAAATTGAACTTGAAAGGAATCTTTTTAAATGAAAAGCCCCAATTTGACCTGAGGTTGACTTTTGGTCAAAGGGTTGACCAAAAAGTCAACGCCAAAGTCAAACATTTGACTTTTCGGGTTTTTGTATGAAATGGATAGAAAATCACTTATAAAAGCTAAACCAACAGACGGAATTAAAAAACGACACTTTTTTTGATCAAGAAACGGGCTCCGTCGCGATCGGAAACCATAATCTTGAATTTTTATTTTTAATGACGCATCGGCTAAAAATTAAGTGTCAACACCCGTATTGAAAATGGCCATGGTTCTGACGTTTGATGCAGCTTATTTGGCGGTGCATTAATTCTGTCTCCATAAACTTGACATTGACGATAACACCTCACATACTGAATGCAATCTGTTTCCATCGTCATCCAATAATATCACAATCTCATGATTTTGCAGGCTAGAAGATGATCGTTTATGTGCGGACCACATTCGCCTTCATGGGTTTCTCTCATGATTTGTTCAGCTTCTTTGCTATCAACGCATCTTAATAGGATCGAATCGAGTGATTTCTTATAAAGAACCTGTCCGCTGAGAAAAAACTTATTGGCTATCTTTCTAATAAATTTTTTGTCACCTGACTGGCTTCCTTAAGGAAATTCTCCTGCTTATAAGTACTTCTTGGTATCATGAAACCATAGTTCATTGTCAAATTCTACTTGAACTACCATGCAATGTACTGGTTGTTCGAGAATATTTATTCTCGGTGGTTTTATATCCATACCATCTTCAGCTTGGAGTAAGGATGACAAGATTGCAAGAGTATCTACAAAATGATTCTGAGCTCTTGGAAGATAATCAAATGTTATTTCTTCGAACTCCTCCATCATTCCTTCTAAGTATTTGTGATAGGGAATTAGCTTTGCATCACAAGTTTGCCATTCTCCAATTGTTTGCAATATAATGAGCATAGAATCTCCATATACCTGCAACCTTTTTACCCTCATTGAAAGGGCTAATTATAAGCTGAGAATGCACATCTCGTATTCAGCAATGTTATTGGTACATGGAAATACCAATTTCGTAGATACCGAATAGTGTTGGCCTTCTAGGGAAATCAATACTGTCCCAGTTCCTGATCCAGATAAGTTGGTTATGCCATCAAAATACATGGTCCATTTGTCATCGACCAATGTCAATATGTGGTCATCAAGTCGTTTTTCAGAATTGGCGATATTCTGCAAATTTTCTTGTGATATCCTGAAAATTCGATCAAATTTGGTGATTTATAAAATGGTGATTTCATCAACGCTCTATTAGTTAATTCTCGCTCTGGCCTGATCACCCAAGGAACACTAACCAAAGGGGAAAGGCTATCGAAGAATTTATTTCTAGCAGCCGCCCGTTAGTTCGAGATAAATTATAGTTGCGATTGATCAATTTCTGCCACGCATTATGATTCGATTTCGCATGTCGAGTGCTCAAGGATATCACACCCGAACTATAGGATGCCGCCTCATAATTTTTACGAATTGGCCATCGAAAATTATTTGCTAACTTGCCCTTCTAGAAACCTCTTTGTTAGATTAAATTTTGGCTGTTGGATGGAACTTGGAGGGCAAGGCTTGATCTTGGCCGTTGGATTAAACTTGGACATCAAGAACACATCCTAGCCCTTGATCTTTGCTTGGGCATCAAGAACAAATCTCAACCATTGATCTTGATTTAAATTTAAACCCTATTTCTCTCTCTCCTCATTTTCTCTCTTATTCTCTCTCTCTCCCTCTCTCTCGGCCAAATCACCCCACCACCGCCGTCCACCCACCAACACCCTTACGCCACCACCCTTGAGCCCCATAGATCGCCGTGTGCCGTTCACCGCCATTTGCCGCTTGCCGTGTCAAGCCGAGGCCACCATGGACAACTCGTGTTGTTGCCATTGTCCTCGCATTGTCATCGTTTTTAGACGAGTAAGTTAACATCTAATACCTTGTTTAGGATGTTTAACTTGCATTGGGTAGTTTAGCTAGTTAATGTTTTAGTGTGTTTGAACTTCCAGAATGTGCATTGGTGAGTCTTGATTGCTAGACTAAGTTGAAATAGATGTTGAATGTTGATTTGAACTCTTGGTGTGGTAATTTCATGGCTGAGAAGTGGTGGATCTCAAAGTTGAAGGCGTTTCTGAGAGTTTTTATCTTGATTTCAGAACTGATTTTACTGTACGTCCTGGATTTCCATTTTTATAAAGCATTTTGTGGTTAGAATCTTGAAAAGTGTTCTTCATAAAAGTTGTTCACAAGATCTTGATCTATAACATACTTAAATTTCAGATTTTTCTAAGCTCAAATGGGTTACACGGAGGACCAATTTCTTACCAAATCAGAACTGTTTTATACTGTGGATTCCGTGACCTTCGTGCATTCTCAGATTTTTATAAAAATTTCCAGTTCTATTTCGACCATACTTCCTTCACAAGAATTGTAAACGAAATCCATGTCTACAACGTGTAAAAATTTCAAAGTGTTTTGAAAGGATTTGTCTTGTAAAACGAGTATTTCTTCCGGTTCAGTTCCCCTGTTCCGGCGGACCAGTTCTGGGTTGTTTCCAAGCCATCAAAAGTGATCATTGTATAAGGATTTTGGGATTGTGTTCTTCATGGAAAATATTTGTGAAGGTCTTGTTTATAACATATTCGATTTTTATAATTTTTGGAGACCATTTGCTATGCTTTTGAAGTTGATTTCCCAAATCATGCAAATCTGTCCAATTTTACTAGAATTCCATAATCTGCCGGTCTTTACTTGAAATCTTTGGCTTTCGATTTCCGGCCTAATAGAGACAGTAACCGCAATTACCTAGCTTTTCAATAATATTTATTTGGCTGTGATCCGATGTTAAATTCATGTTTTAAAATGAGGTTCACAAAATCGATTGACCATTTGCATGTGTGACCACTTGTTATTATTGTGTGGCATGAATGTGAGCACGATTCATGTATGCATTGGATAAATGAAAAGATAAGAATTGGTCTGAATGCTTGTGTGCTCGCGTGGTCACACGTTGGAGCCGTCTCGCTGTGTATCGCTTGACGATGGCCGGTTTATCGAGGTCTGCTGCGTATCGTGCTCGGTTTATCAGATGCCTGGAGATTATCTGGATTGCTGATACTTCGAATGCCGGATCGCGGTCCGAGGGGTGGATCCGATGCTCCTTACGGGATACCATCTTACTGTGTATCATTTGATGCTGCCGTATTGAAATGCCGTCATCTTGTGTATCGTTTGACGTTGCCGTGCTCGATGGGGTGGGACGATGCCCGGTTATGCCAGAAGACTACCATCTCGCTGTGTATTGCTTGATGTGTAATGGTGGCCAAGAGGGGTCATAATAAATGGAATACGTGTGATGCATAGTGTTTGATTATGGGGTAGAAACTGCTAGACATGGTATGCGACGTGTCCAAGTGGATTATGTCTTATAATCGAGACACGCGCGACTGTGATGCATTAATGCATGGGAAATCTCATTACACGTTATGAGTATGTGATATGTTCGATGCATCGTTGTGACATATGACTATCTATGTTATGCATAATATGTGTGCCAAGGCAAGGTAAGGATGCCTGTGGTTGGTTAATGAATTGTGCATGGTCGCATGATTAGGGACCCCTGAGGTGAGTTGACCTTCTAAACGGGGCTTAGGCATTAACTTATTGAGATTTTTATCTCATTTGTGGTTGTTAAATATTTTTTTTCAGGCCCTTAGTATGTTGATACACCCAGTATGGTTCGGGGTGCATGGAAGCTGACTTTTGGTGAAGTACATTGACCCCAGCCTGACATCTTTTTGTAAACTTTTTGGAAATGCCTGAAGTGGGCTTGTAAAAATGTTCCTAGGGGTTAATCAAGTAAATGTTAAAATGATGTTTTGATTTCAATGTTGTAAACTGTTTTCCTACCTATCCTTGTTTATTGTTATTATCTGGGTGAATCTTTGTTTAGCTTCCGCATGTGTAATCAAAAGATAAAATATTGGGTCGGCGATGCATCCCGGGACGTCAAATCATAATGACCATTGCAGGATGTTGCCCGCTCATGGGGTTTGAGGCGTGACATTTCTGCCAACATGTCTGTTATTACTTGCCCTTTGACTGACTTTTGGGATGAACTTCTGATGTCGAACTCAGATAATAAGACTTGTCATTTTGCTAATTTCTCGATCAAGGAGGATTTCTCAAAGATACTTGATCAGATTATTTTCAGTTACTAGCAAAATTTGGTGATGAAGGGTGTATTATCTTAATATGTGTAACACCCAAATCAATGCAACGCATGTCTTCTCAACTGCTGGGTAATTTACTTCTTATATTGTGAATTTCTTGCTCAAGTAATAAATAGCTTGTTCTTTACCGTCATTTGATCTTCTTTGTACAAGCACCGCTCCTAACAACTCTTGGTGAATCGTCAAATATAAGATTAGCGGGACTCTAGGAATTGGTGGAACCAACACTGGTGGGTATACCAGATATTCTTTGATCTTGTCAAAAGCTTGTTGACATTTTGCATTCCATTTTACTTTAGCATTTTTCTTCAACAGTTTGAAGAATGGTTTAGGGGTGAATGCTAAACAACTTCTCACTTCTTTTACAGTAGAAGGAATCTTCAAATCATATATTACCTTAATTTTAGAGGGATCTATTTCAATGCCCCTGCTATTGACCACAAATCCTAGCAATTTGCCAAATTTCGCCCCAAATACACACTTGTTGGTGTTCAATCGCAACTTATACTTTTTGAGTCTTTCGAACAATTTGTGAAGCACCTCAACATGATCTTCTCCTTGTTTGGATTTTGTAATCATGTCATCCACATATAGTTCGATTTCTTTGTGTATCATATCATGGAACAAAGTTACCATTTCCCTTTAATATGTGGCACCAACAATTTTCAGACCAAAAAGCATTACCTTATAACAAAATGTGCCCCATGGTGTTATGAAGGATGTTTTCGCCTTATCCTCTTTCTTCATGAGGATTTGATTATATTCTGAGAAGCCATCCATGAATGAAAATATTTCGAACCCAACAATGCTATCCATTAATATATCGATATGTGGAAGCGGGAAATCATCCTTAGGGCTTGCTTTATTTAGATCGCAATAATTAACGCATACTCGTACTCGACCATCTTTCTTCATTACGGGTACTATATTGGTAACCCGTTTTGGATATGGCACTACTTTGATGAAATCGACTTTGAGTAATTTCATCACCTTTTCTTCTATTTTCTTTGCCAATTCCAGCTTTGTTTGCCTTAATTTTTGTTTTTTTGGTGGAATACTTGAATTAATTGGCAAAGCATACTCAACTATACTTGGATCAAGGCCTGACATGTCAGCATAAGACCATGCGAATATATCTTGATATTCTCTGAGCAAATCTGTTATTCTTTTCGCTTCTACTAATGGAAAACTTTCTCCAATCTTAACCTCTTCGGGGTTCTCTTTATCGCTCAAATTTACAGTAATCGTTTTCTCTAACGTGAGTGGCTTTGATTCTTCATGACGGATCCATTCTCTTCTGATCCATTCCTCGTCTTCATTATCCCTTTCAATATCACAAGTGATCTCCTCGGAGAGATTTGGGTTATCTATGAACCTATTATGGATGTGTGAATGCTCATGCCTGACATGTAACAAACATGATTAGTAATTGTATATGAAATGAACTGATGCATGAGGTTTAATGAAAAATCATTTTGGAATATTATTTTGAAATCTGTTTTAAAGAGATCAAGAGAATAGAGCTAATCCTCATATCCTTAGACATCATTGCTCTTAAAACCGTTTTTGCAATGAGTCATATGAAAACCCAAAGCCTCAAGCCTCACGTGTGAAAGCAATATTCATCATTGATTTGGTTTTGTTTCCATATGTCCTTAACAAAACATTGAACACTTTTATTAAATTGAAAAATGCAATTACATCTATATCGAAAGGAATGTAAATTGCAACTGAATTGAAATTGCAAACAACATCAATATGAAACAGAAAAATTGTAAAGGCAACAATAAGGAAAGGGGTTCAAAAGAATCTTCTTACTCCAGTATGTAGGTGTCTTCATCGTCAATTATAACGACGTTGATAACGTTCTCTTCAAATAAGCCTAACAAGACAGACTCTGCTTCTGCATGTAAATTTTCTTCTTAAAGTAGTTTGGGAGGCTCAGGAAAGTTTTCTCTGATATGAATCTGATGATAGGGTAACTCTCTAGCCTTATCCTTCCACATCAATGGGTTAATAGTTCGATCACCTCGGCTTCCACGGCCTTCATAATTCTTTTGACTTTGGCCTCGGCCTCCATGATGATTACTAATGACTTCATACCCCACCCCATGCTTTTTCTTTGTGCCAAATGGATAATGGGTTCTTGAATTCCTTGCGCTTTTATCCCAAGTTCATCATTAAGGTTGAATCCATATTGGCATACACTACAAAAAAACATGAATTTTGCCACAAAAATTTGCGACGGGAAATTTTTCATCGCTAATTTGCGACGAAATTTGTGACGGATTTTTTTTCCCGTCGCAAATTAGCAACGAAAATTATTCGTCGCTAATTTGCGACGGAATTTACCACGAAATAAAAAATCGTCGCTAATTTGCATCGGAAAAAAAAATCCGTCGCAAATTTGCGACGGAACAAAAATTTACAAAGGAAAAAACATCCATCACAAATTTGCGACGGAAATTGAAATTCGTCGCAAATAGCCCCGAAAATAAAATCGGACCCAAATTTGCGACAGAAAAAAATTTACGACGGAAAAAAAAAATCCGTCGCAAACGAAAATCCATCGCAAATTTGCGATGGAAATCAAAATCCGTCGCAAATTGCCTCGGAAATAATATCGAACCCAAATTTGCGACGGAAAAAAAATTCGTCGCAAATTTGCGACGGAAAAATAAAATCCATCGCAATCGCTAAAATTTGCGACGAAATATAAGGTTCGTCGCTAAAATTTACGACGAAATATAAAGTTCGTCGCAAAATTTAATTAAAGAAAGAGCGCCCCAAAGCCCCGCCATCACACCAAATATTTAATTAAAAAAAGAGAGCCCAAAGCCCCGCCATTGTAACATCCTGAATTTTGACCCGTTATCGGGACCAATAAAGTGTATATTGATTCTCGTGTAATTTTAGTAAGTCTCGTCCGGAATTGATCAATCACGGGATACTAACCAAATGGGAAAGGCTAAATAGGATAAGGTACGTGGACCGAGAACCCAATCGTGATGGAGCGCCAAATTCGACGAACGTCGAGGAAGTATTTTGAACCAACATGGGCCGATCCTAGGAAAATGACAGGTTGATATTGTCAGTAACGCACGATCGGATCGCGAGTGATTTCGCATGATCGAAAGTGCGCCTGACAAAGGAAACCCGATTTTAATCCAAACGATCGTAACCTCAGGTGCTAGTGATAATTCCTCTCGTTCTCTCGAAATTGAGATCCTCACGACTCGGACAATCTTAGGTCGATACGCGTAACGCCTAAACAGCCGCCTGTTAGTGAGAGACCCTAAAACTACAAAACGAGTAAATTAGATCGCGATATTGGACCCGAACTTCGATATCAAAATTTCAAGGGTAATTACAACTATTTTGCAAGACGGACGTCATTTTGAGGTAGCCATTTATGTTTGGGATGAATGTGGTTGGAAACTGAAGATTTGACAGAAATTGAGAAAAGGACAGTTTTGCCCCTGTGGACACCGAGGTCGATTTCGGAGGCCGTTTCAGGTTATTTTTCGCGGCCAAGGTCATTTTGGGGTAGCCACGCTCGTTTGGAGTGGTTTTGGACAAAAAGTGGAATTTCGAAAAAAATTGGAAAATAATATTATTTTATTCCCGGAAACTTCGCAGACGATTTTCGAGGGCTTAGAAAGTGAATTTCGCGATTCCGACACCGGATTATGTCTCCCATGAACATTTAGGACCGGTATGAGCAAAAATTGGAATTTCGGTTCGGGATGGAAAAATGACAGAAATGCCCCTAGCCCATTTTTATTTAATTCCGAATTTTGGGGCAATTTTGGGATTTAATCAAGGTTGGTTAAGGTTAACTAGGCTTGGTTAACCATGGTTAAGGACAATTGACCATTTTGCCCTTGAATTATTGGATAAGAAGCATTTTGGACCCTTGGATGAGGGGTATTTTGGTCCAAAGGGCTAGATTTGTGACATGTGGACCCCACTTTGGATTTTGTTGACTACCCCTTGACCATTCTCTCTCCTCAGACCTCTCTCTCTCTCTCTCGGCGCCTGTCTCTCTCTCCTCTCTCCCGATCCTCCCTTCGGCCGCTGCTTCTCCCCGTCGTTCAGCCACGCCGGCTGCTGGTCTCGCCGGAGCAGCTGTCCTCGCCGGAGCTGCTGGCCACCAGCCACCGTGTACCGTCCCCAGGCGTCACCCCTAGCCCCGTCGACCAGCTTTCCCCCTCTCCCGTCACCCTCAGCCGCTGTTCCAGCCGGGTCGTGCAGGGACGCCGTCACCGTCGCCGGACTTGCCCCGTCGGTGCCGCGCCGCCGTGCGCCACCCCACCGTCCAACCTCACCCTCATCGTCTCTCTCTCCTTCGTCCTCAGCCCTCCCTCACCGGTGCTTCCCCTGTTCTGGCCGAGAGGTGGCCGTGAGCCCCACCGGCGCCGCCGTGTCCGCCGGCTTGCCGTTGGTGCGCCGCCGTCGATTGTACCGCTCGTCGGTAATCGGCCGCTCGCTCCCGTCGCCTCGCGTCGATAATAGGCGAGTAAAATCTCTAATCCTTGAATTAGTCTAATTGTGCAAATTAGGGGTTTAATTAGGGTAATTAGGCTAGATTAAGGCCTAATACTATGTAATTGTGCATGAGTTGATTAGGGGACCTAATTGGGACTTAATGGCATAATATGAGGTTGATTTGGAGCCAAATTGGTGGCTGTTTAGGGGTGGTTCACATTAGAACCGAATTTACTTTTAATGGTCTAATGTGGTCATTATGTGGATTAATGACTAATGGCTTGAAATTAGACATGTTAGAGGCTAATTGGGACTTGTTGGAATATTGCGGGATGATGCCATGTCTGTGGATTTAATAGTTGAGACTGGATGGTTATGTCAAATCCCAAGTGGACTGGAACTCTGTAATGCTGAGTTGTGGGTTAATTGCCGAATGTAAATGGATTATAATGAAATGAGTTAGATGTGCCAATAATGCTCTGTAGGAGTTGAAATTGTGATTCAATGTGCTTGGTACATCGGGGCATGGCGATTGGTGTGAATTTCCATGTTGGTTTTTATATGATTGAGATTAAAATATGACCATTGGGTCATGGCCTTCGGGTCGGATTGTATAAATGTTGGCCTTCGAGTCGGGCCTTCGGGTCGAATGATTTATGACCATTGGGTCATGGCCTTCGGGTCGATTTAATTGTGATGACCATTGCGTCATGGCCTTCGGGTCGATTTAGTTGTGATGACCATTGGGTCATGGCCTTCGGGTCGAGTTAATTGTGACGACCATTGGGTCATGGCCTTCGGGTCGATTTAACTGTTTATGAGTTATAATAATATTGAAAGCCTAACCTGCAGGGCGGGAATAGCAAAATTAGGGCTGAAGGCCCGAATGATTATTTAATGATCTATTTACTGGTTCAGTGATTCATGCATTTTAATTATCTTCTGGAGGTGCACGTTAGTCTAGTTTAGGAATAGGAATTTTACTTGCTGAGTTTATCTCACGGTTGTGGTAAAATCGATTTTCAGACCCCCGTCCATAAAATGCCGAGGAAAGCACCTCTTTTTGGATTTCCGCAGCGGATTCAGCGATCGTTTAGTGTGCATCCCTGTGGAGATGGATCAGCATACATTAGATATCATTCTGTGGTGATTGTAAATGTGGGAGAGGATTATAGCGACACTCAGGAGTACGTAGCCTGGTGTTATAGGGGAGCGGATGGTGTGACTGGACCCCCGATCCGTACTTTTGATGTTCCAGTGGACGTTAATGGCGTCATGATCCCACAGATGGTGAGCGGTGAAGTCTCGGATCCTCCAGCCTCCCTTAGCGTGAGTAGTGTGGGCGAGACCGTGGATGGACCGGTGGCTATGGACGAGGAGCAAGGAGAACAGCAAGTTATAGCTGTCGATGTAAATCCGGAGGAAGACGAGGAACTGAATCTGGAAGTAATAGGTGAGAATGCCGATGCTGACGGAGAAGTGGCTGAAGTTGGGATGGACGAAGAAATAGAATCTGAGGAAGACTCTTCTGAAGAATCTGCAGCACCATCCGATCCAGGCTGGGAGCCTTAGAGTAGATCTCAGTGTTAGGAGTTTAGGCTAACCCTCTTTTTGAATGTAACCCTCTTCCAGATGGTTAGCTATTACCCCTAGGCCACCGATCCCTTTTTGTTTCGTGGCCCTTTGGTGTATTCTTTTTGTGGTAAATAAATAGCGTGTATAATTTTTTAAAGGGTGTATATATATGTTAGTATAATCTTTTGTATATTAGTACCTATTGCTGTTCATGGCTAAGTTTGAAATCATGTCTGGGTGTATATATATATACGTCGCTTTCGCCTGTGGCGTGTATTTTCTCTGATTTGGATTTTCGGGTCGGTGACGCAATCTTGGGAGAGTCGCACCTCACTTCGACCTTAGCGCGGATGTTCAGCCTTCGTGGGGTACGGGGCGTGACGTCCCCATTCGAATTGGTATCAGAGCAAAGACAGCTCTGTTTGATCTAGTTGAGCCTTGGAGTGATAAGGAAGAGTAACCATGGGTAGCTATAGGACGACTTAGCGTGCTAAGTGTACCTCCAGAATGCTTGTGTTTGAATGTTGTGGTGATTATTTGAACCAGTATTATGCAGGTGCGGCAGGACCCAAGGTAAGTTTGCAAGTCCTTGGGTGAAATTATATGCTGTTGTGCTAGCCGCGTGTTGAGTGTTTAAATGCTTTTGTATTGATACCTGCCTAGGACTTAGACCGGTTAGTTGGTTTAGGTCTCTAATTCCTGGATGGAATTATATCAGGTAGTTGAGCACTCAGAGTATTAGGATGAGCAGTGAAAGAGGAAGAGTGAGAAGAGCCCCAAGGAGGGGCGCAGGAAGAGAAGCTCGAGGTGGAGGTCGTGCTAGAGCGAGAGCGATAGAAAACATTGGTGCAGGTGCTAGAGAGGGAGAGAACCCTAGAGTTGGTGTTGGGGCTGCAGCAGACCCCAGAGCTGATGTTAGACATGTGGAAGATCCGCGTATGGAAGGAGTTCTCAGAGCGCTAGAAAGGATTGGTAATGTGATGGATAGGCAAGCTCAGGAAAGAGAAAATGCGACCGCTCAGGCTGCGGAGGCTGCAGCAGTTGCTGCCGTCCATGAGAATCAAGCCCCAGTCCAGCAAGTTCAAGCTCAACCAATGGTGGCACCTAGGCCAATGCACCAGTTGGTGGAGCAGTTCCTTAAGCTGAAACCGCCCAAGTTCACGGGCAGAGGTGACCCAGAAACCACCCCGCGTTGGGTGGAGGAGCTAGAAAAAGCATTTGACCTGTTGGGGTGTACTGAGACAGAAAAGATTTCTTTGGCATCGTATCAACTGCAGGATAATGCCCATGATTGGTGGAAGGCAGTTAAGGATAGAGTGTTTCCAGAGTATATGGAACAGACCTGGGCGATATTTGTTGAGCATTTTTACGGACAGTATTTCTCTGAAAGTGCTCAAGAGAAGAAAATTGCAGAGTTTATGAGGCTTCGTCAGGGGTCGATGACAGTGGTACAGTACGAAGCAGAGTTTGCCAGATTGTCCAGATTTGCCCCAAGGATGGTTGAGAATCCTCTGGACAAGGCTCGGAGATTCCGGGACGGACTGAAACCGGATCTTCGCACCCAGATGCTTTTGTTGAATATCAGAGATTATCGAGAGCTGTATGAGCAAGCCCAAACTATGGAGCGAGATCAGATAGAAAGGACAACAGCATCGGGTTCGAGGTTTATTTCGAATTGGGACAATCGTCGCTTTGGAAAGAGACCAATGGCCAGCAATAGACGATTTGTTCTGCCCCCGAGAAGGATTATAGGGAAGCCCAGTCAGACGCCAAATAGAATTGGAGCTTGTTTTCGTTGCGGGAGTTTGGGACACCAGATAAAGAATTGCCCCTAGCAACGACTTTCGGGACCCCCAGGACAACAGCAGCAACCCCGAGCGGGAAATCAGGTCGGGAATCCCCCACCGGCTATTCAGGGCAGACCACTTGCGCAAGGACGAGTATACGCTATGGCGCGAAAGGATGCTGAGGACGCACCGGGCGTGGTCACAGGTACCGTTTCTCTTTGCGATCATGCTGCTTTTGCGTTATTTGATCCCGGGGCAACCCATTCGTTTATTTCAGAACAGTTTGTTAGACTTGTTGGTCCGGAGCCTGTTTTACTTGAAATCATGTTATGTGTGACGACCCCACTGCATGATAGGGTGTTAGTATCTTTGGGGTGCTTGGACTATAAAATTGTGATTGGAAATGTTGAGGAAAGGATTGATTTAGCTGTGTTAGCCATGTATGACTTTGATGTGATCATTGGTATGGATTGGCTGACTAAACAGAAAGCCGTTATGGATTGCGGCAGTAGGATGATCTAATTCAATCCGATTGGACGTCCTAGGTTTGAATTTCAGGGAAATCGAGGAGGAACCTCGATCCCTTGGATTTCCTCAGTAGAGGCAACTGAGATGCTCGAGGAAGGTTGCGAAGGATACTTGGTTAATGTTAAGGATCCAACATTGGTGGAACCTAAGTTGGAAGAAATTTCTGTGGTATGCAATTTCCCCGAGGTTTTTCCTCAAGAATTGCTGGGCTTGCCGCCAGAACGAGAAGTGGAATTCGTAATAGAATTGGCCCCAGGTACAGAGCCAATTTCTAAGGCCCCGTATCGGATGTCTTTGTCAGAACTGAAGGAGCTGAAAGTCCAGATGCAGGAGTTATTAGATAAAGGATTTATTCGTCCTAGTGCGTCTCCATGGGGAGCGCCAGTCCTGTTTGTGAGGAAAAAGGACGGGACATTGAGATTATGTATAGACTATCGGCAGTTGAATCAGGTGACTATAAAGAATAAGTATCCACTGCCAAGGATCGACGACTTGTTCGATCAATTGCAAGGAGCGTCCGTGTTTTCCAAGATTGATCTACGGACAGGGTATCATCAGTTAAGAATTCGGAAAGAGGATATACCCAAGACTGCATTTAGGACGAGGTACGAGCATTATGAGTTTAGAGTCATGCCCTTCGGTTTAACGAATGCCCTTGCAGCTTTCATGGATCTGATGAACAGAGTTTTTAAGGAATTTCTGGATCAGTTCGTCATCGTGTTCATTGATGATATTCTGGTTTACTCGAAGAGTCAGGAAGAACACGAAGTGCATTTGACGGAAGTACTACGGACATTAAGGGAGCACGCACTTTATGCGAAGTTCAGTAAATGCGAGTTCTGGCTTAGTAGGGTAGCATTCCTTGGACACATTGTTTCGGGAGAAGGAATATCGGTGGATCCGACTAAGATCGAAGCAGTGCTTAAGTGGCCCAGGCCGACATCAGTGACGGAAATCCGAAGTTTCTTAGGATTGGCTAGCTATTATCGACGTTTCGTGGAATGATTCTCGTCGATAGCCACGCCCTTGACGCGATTACTGAAAAAGAAGACTAGGTTTGAATGGGACGACAAGTGTGAACGAAGTTTTCAGGAGCTTAAGCATAGATTGACAACAGCTCCGGTCTTGACTATTCCATCTGGACCTGGTGGATTCGAGGTGTACAGTGATGCTTCGCTCAAAGGACTGGGTTGTGTGTTAATGCAACATGGGAAAGTAGTTGCATATGCGTCACGTCAGTTGAGGCCTCACGAGTTGAACTATCCGACGCATGATCTAGAGTTGGCTGCCATTATTTTTGCACTCAAAATCTGGAGACATTATTTATGTAGGGAAAAGTTTCAGATTTATACAGATCATCAGAGCCTCAAATACCTGTTCTCACAGAAAGAGTTGAATATGAGGCAGCGTAGGTGGATGGAACTTCTAAAAGATTATGATTGCGACATTATGTACCACCCTGGGAAGGCAAATCGAGTCGTAGATGCGCTAAGTCGCAAATCGAGTATGGTGCACTTAATGATTAAGGAATGGGCACTATTGGAAAAGCTCTGAGACTCAGAATTTAAATTGGAATTGAGTCATGTGTCGAATCTGCTGGCTACTTTAAGAATCGAGCCGGAGATTCAAACCAAGATTAAAGCTCTGCAATCCACGGATCAAGAGATTCAGAAAATTGTGGAAATGGAGGCCACGGCAAGGAAGCCAGATTTCCAAGTATCAGAGGATGGAGTCCTGAAGTATAGAGGACGATGGTGTGTGCTTGATGATACTGAGCTTAAGGAAGAAATATTAA
This sequence comes from Syzygium jambos, assembly GCA_031216235.1. Classification (NCBI taxonomy): domain Eukaryota; kingdom Viridiplantae; phylum Streptophyta; class Magnoliopsida; order Myrtales; family Myrtaceae; genus Syzygium; species Syzygium jambos. The sequence continues at coordinate 18,717,235 of CM062229.1, forward strand.
GAGAAGCTCATCGCAGCAATTACAGTATCCACCCTGGCAGTACGAAAATGTATCAGAATCTACGGCAACATTATTGGTGGAACGGAATGAAAACGGATGTGGCCAGGTATGTGGCTAAGTGTTTGACGTGTCAGCAGGTAAAGGCACAACACTGTAAACCTGGAGGACTGCTGCGACCGTTGGAAATTCCCGAGTGGAAATGGGAACATATCACCATGGACTTCGTAACGGGATTACCGAGAAGCCAGAGAGGACATGATTCAATCTGGGTGATAGTGGATAGACTGACTAAGTCAGCGCATTTTCTGGCAGTGCGAAAGGATTTTGAGTTGGAAAGGTATGTAGAGTTGTACGTAAGGCAGATTGTTAGACTGCATGGAGTGCCGGTGACGATTACATCAGATCGTGATCCGAGATTTACGGCAAATTTTTGGAAGAGTCTGCAGACGGCCTTGGGGACAAAAGTGCAGTTTAGTACAGCTTATCATCCGTAGACTGATGGTCAATCAGAAAGGACAATTCAGACTCTTGAGGATATGTTGAGGGTTTGTGTAGTGGATTTTCAAGGTAAATGGGAAGAACAGCTGCATTTGGTAGAATTCGCTTATAATAACAGTTATCAGCAGAGTATCCAGATGGCCCCATTCGAAGCTTTGTATGGCAGAGCGTGTAGGACTCCCGTATGTTGGGATGAAGTGGGAGAACGGAGCATTACGGGCCCAGAGTTGGTACAGCAAACAGTGGAAGCTATTGAGATTATCCGAGAGAGGTTAAAGACAGCACAGAGTCGTCAGAAAAGTTATGCCGATCGGAAACGACGACCTTTAGAATTCCAAATTGGAGATCATGTGTTTCTCAAAGTGTCGCCTATGAAAGGGTTATCCCGATTTGGCAAGAAAGGGAAATTGAGTCCGAGGTTTGTTGGGCCGTTTGAGATTTTGGAAAAGATTGGCGATATGGCGTACAGGCTTGCCCTGCCACCAAATTTGTCCCAGGTACATAATGTCTTCCACGTGTCAATGTTAAGGAAGTATGAATCGGACCCGACACACGTTCTAAGATATGAGGAAATAGATGTGGACGACCGGGTGTCGTACGTGGAGAGACCAGTCAGAATTGAGGATCGGAAAGATCGAATACTTCGGAATAAGACAATCCCGATGGTTAAGGTAGTTTAGGAGCACCACGGGACAGAAGACGCTACTTGGGAAAGTGAGGAAGCCATGCGACGTCAATACCCCCAGCTGTTCGAGGAGCAAGTTTAAAGTACAAATTTCGAGGACGAAATTTTTGTAAGGGGGGAAGAGTTGTAACATCCTGAATTTTGACCCGTTATCGGGACCAATAAAGTGTATATTGATTCTCGTGTAATTTTAGTAAGTCTCGCCCGGAATTGATCAATCACGGGATACTAACCAAATGGGAAAGGCTAAATAGGATAAGGTACGTGGACCGAGAACCCAATCGTGATGGAGCGCCAAATTCGACGAACGTCGAGGAAGTATTTTGAACCAACATGGGCCGATCCTAGGAAAATGACAGGTTGATATTGTCAGTAACGCACGATCGGATCGCGAGTGATTTCGCATGACCGAAAGTGCGCCTGACAAAGGAAACCCGATTTTAATCCAAACGATCGTGACCTCAGGTGCTAGTGATAATTCCTCTCGTTCTCTCGAAATTGAGATCCTCACGACTCGGACAATCTTAGGTCGATACGCGTAACGCCTAAACAGCCGCCTGTTAGTGAGAGGCCCTAAAACTGCAAAACGAGTAAATTAGATCGCGATATTGGACCCGAACTTCAATATCAAAATTTCAAGGGTAATTACGATTATTTTGCAAGACGGACGTCATTTTGAGGTAGCCATTTATGTTTGGGATGAATGTGGTTGGAAACTGAAGATTTGACAGAAATTGAGAAAATGACAGTTTTGCCCCTGTGGACACCGAGACCGATTTCGGAGGCCGTTTCAGGTTATTTTTCGCGGCCAAGGTCATTTTGGGGTAGCCATGCTCGTTTGGAGTGGTTTTGGACAAAAAGTGGAATTTCGAAAAAAAATTGGAAAATAATATTATTTTATTCCCGGAAACTTCGCAGACGATTTTCGAGGGCTTAGAAAGTGAATTTCGCGATTCCGACACCGAATTATGTCTCCCATGAATATTTAGGACCGGTATGAGCAAAAATTGAAATTTCGGTTCGGGATGGAAAAATGACAGAAATGCCCCTAGCCCATTTTTATTTAATTCCGAATTTTGGGGCAATTTTGGGATTTAATCAAGGTTGTTTAAGGTTAACTAGGCTTGGTTAACCATGGTTAAGGACAATTGACCATTTTGCCCTTGAATTATTGGATAAGAAGCATTTTGGACCCTTGGATGAGGGGTATTTTGGTCCAAAGGGCTAGATTTGTGACATGTGGACCCCACTTTGGATTTTGTTGACTACCCCTTGACCATTCTCTCTCCTCAGACCTCTCTCTCTCTCTCTCGGCGCCTGTCTCTCTCTCCTCTCTCCCGATCCTCCCTTCGGCCGCTGCTTCTCCCCGTCGTTCAGCCACGCCGGCTGCTGGTCTCGCCGGAGCAGCTGTCCTCGCCGGAGCTGCTGGCCGCCAGCCACCGTGTGCCGTCCCCAGGCGTCACCCCTAGCCCCGTCGACCAGCTTTCCCCCTCTCCCGTCACCCTCAGCCGCTGTTCCAGCCGGGTCGTGCAGGGACGCCGTCACCGTCGCCGGACTTGCCCCGCCGGTGCCGCGCCGCCGTGCGCCACCCCACCGTCCAACCTCACCCTCATCGTCTCTCTCTCCTTCGTCCTCAGCCCTCCCTCACCGGTGCTTCCCCTGTTCTGGCCGAGAGGTGGCCGTGAGCCCCACCGGCGCCGCCGTGTCCGCCGGCTTGCCGTTGGTGCGCCGCCGTCGATTGTACCGCTCGTCGGTAATCGGCCGCTGGCTCCCGTCGCCTTGCATCGATAATAGGCGAGTAAAATCTCTAATCCTTGAATTAGTCTAATTGTGCAAATTAGGGGTTTAATTAGGGTAATTAGGCTAGATTAAGGCCTAATACTATGTAATTGTGCATGAGTTGATTAGGGGACCTAATTGGGACTTAATGGCATAATATGAGGTTGATTTGGAGCCAAATTGATGGCTGTTTAGGGGTGGTTCACATTAGAACCGAATTTACTTTTAATGGTCTAATGTGGTCATTATGTGGATTAATGACTAATGGCTTGAAATTAGACATGTTAGAGGCTAATTGGGACTTGTTGGAATATTGCGGGATGATGCCATGTCTGTGGATTTAATAGTTGAGACTGGATGGTTATGTCAAATCCCAAGTGGACTGGAACTCTGTAATGCTGAGTTGTGGGTTAATTGCCGAATGTAAATGGATTATAATGAAATGAGTTAGATGTGCCAATAATGCTATGTAGGAGTTGAAATTGTGATTCAATGTGCTTGGTACATCGGGGCATGGCGATTGGTGTGAATTTCCATGTTGGTTTTTATATGATTGAGATTAAAATATGACCATTGGGTCATGGCCTTCGGGTCGGATTGTATAAATGTTGGCCTTCGGGTCGGGCCTTCGGGTAGAATGATTTATGACCATTCGGTCATGGCCTTCGGGTCGATTTAGTTGTGATGACCATTGCGTCATGGCCTTCGGGTCGATTTAGTTGTGATGACCATTGGGTCATGGCCTTCGGGTCGAGTTAATTGTGATGACCATTGGGTCATGGCCTTCGGGTCGAGTTAATTGTGATGACCATTGGGTCATGGCCTTCGGGTCGATTTAATTGTGATGACCATTGGGTCATGGCCTTCGGGTCGATTTAACTGTTTATGAGTTATAATAATATTGAAAGCCTAACCTGCAGGGCGGGAATAGCAAAATTAGGGCTGAAGGCCCGAATGATTATTTAATGATCTATTTACTGGTTTAGTGATTCATGCATTTTAATTATCTTCTGGAGGTGCACGTTAGCCTAGTTTAGGAATAGGAATTTTACTTGCTGAGTTTATCTCACGGTTGTGGTAAAACCGATTTTCAGACCCCCGTCCATAAAATGCCGAGGAAAGCACCTCTTTTTGGATTTCCGCAGCGGATTCAGCGATCGTTTAGTGTGCATCCCTGTGGAGATGGATCAGCATACATTAGATATCATTCTGTGGTGATTGTAAATGTGGGAGAGGATTATAGCGACACTCAGGAGTACGTAGCCTGGTGTTATAGGGGAGCGGATGGTGTGACTGGACCCCCGATCCGTACTTTTGATGTTCCAGTGGACGTTAATGGCGTCATGATCCCACAGATGGTGAGCGGTGAAGTCTCGGATCCTCCAGCCTCCCTTAGCGTGAGTAGTGTGGGCGAGACCGTGGATGGACCGGTGGCTATGGACGAGGAGCAAGGAGAACAGCAAGTTATAGCTGTCGATGTAAATCCGGAGGAAGACGAGGAATTGAATCTGGAAGTAATAGGTGAGAATGCCGATGCTGACGGAGAAGTGGCTGAAGTTGGGATGGACGAAGAAATAGAATCTGGGGAAGACTCTTCTGAAGAATCTGCAGCACCATCCGATCCAAGCTGGGAGCCTTAGAGTAGATCCCAGTGTTAGGAGTTTAGGCTAACCCTCTTTTTGAATGTAACCCTCTTCCATATAGTTAGCTGTTACCCCTAGGCCACCGATCCCTTTTTGTTTCGTGGCCCTTTGGTGTATTCTTTTTGTGGTAAATAAATAGCGTGTATAAGTTTTTAAAGGGTGTATATATATGTTAGTATAATCTTTTGTATATTAGTACCTATTGCTGTTCATGGCTAAGTTTGAAATCATGTCTGGGTGTATATATATATATACGTCGCTTTCGCCTGTGACGTGTATTTTCTCTGATTTGGGTTTTCGGGTCGGTGACGCAATCCTCGGAGCGTCGCACCTCACTTCGACCTTAGCGCGGATGTTCAGCCTTCGTGGGGTACGGGTCGTGACAGCCATCACCCCAAATTTCTCTCTCTCTCGCTCACTGCTCTCCCTCTTTCTCGCTCACCGTTCTCCTTCTCGCTTCTGCTTCTTCCCTCTCCCCCACACCCCTAGGCCTCTCGCACTCGCTAGGGTTTTTGGTACCCCTTTCCCCCTGCGCTTCCTCCCGCGACTCCTCCTCGTCCATGGCCTCCGGAGCCCTAGAGGGCGCGGAGCCCGAAGGGGCGTCGACTCCTCCCCCCGTCGAGGGCAAGGAAGAATGGAAACGCTAAAGAACAGGTTCATCGAGGACTGGAGCACGGCGCGCGAGAACCTGGAGCACAACTTCCGGTGGACTCGCCGGAACCTCGCCCTCGTCGGCATCTTTGGCGTCGCCCTCCTCCTCGTTGTCTACAAGGGCATCGTCCGCGAATTCGTACGTTACTCCTCCTCCTCTCTTGATTGATCTGGCCTTTCGGATTCGCTTGTTTGCCCTTGTTTGGATTGCCATTGAATCGATCGCTGCGCTTGCTGGGAGAGTTAGCTTAGTGGCTTAGTTGTTGTTGGCTTTGGATTGCGCCCTGGAATGAGAAGTTAGAGCTGAACACTTGACAATGGATTCAATGGGTTCTTAACTCTCTGTACCCTTTAATCAATGCTAGCAATTCTTTGTTCATCCTGCGGTGGATGGCATTGAAATATTTATTGTACTGTAGGAAATGGACATACCAGGAAGAGAGCGATACGCACGATTGGCAGATGGAATAGAGGGTAGACAGGGGAGACTAATAAGGCCATTTTTTGCAATGTGTTGAGTCTTAAGATACGGGTTGTTACCTATGAAAAAGTAATTGATTGATTGAGCTTGGAGTTAGTGGATCTCGTTAAAGATACGGCGGCAGTCAAAGCTTAATGGTTATAAGAATTTAGTGGCCTGTCCAAATTGAGACAATTTTTTTCTTTTTTGCTGCTTTTGCTGATGACATTAGTTTTATTGGTTTTCTCTAGTTTAAAAAATCTGAACACACATGGGGAATCATTGGACCATCCATTGTAGAGGCGGTTAAGACTTTCTTCGAGACAGGTCGCATACTTAAAGAGATTAACAACACCATCCTAACGTTGGTGCCGAAATCCCCAAATGCATCGGCTATGAGCGATTTCCGGCGAATAGCATGTTGCAATACTTTGTACAAATGCATATCTAAGATCCTTGCTAGGCGTATGGCAAAGGTTATTCCGATGCTGATTGGACCTTCCCAAATAGCGTTTGTTAAAGGCCGCAGAATCAGTGACAATATTATGCTGGCACAAGAACTTTTTGCGGACTTTCACCACGAAGCATATCTACCTAAATGTGCCATTAAGGTGGATTTCCACAAACCTTTCGACACGGTTGACTGGAATTTTATTGAAAGGGTACTTACAGCCTTCAACTTTCCAGCTTTTTTCATTAAGCTGGTTATGGCATGCATCTCAACTACCAAATTTACGATCTCGATTAATGGAGAATTGCGTGGCTATTTTGCTAGTAGCCGAGGGATACGACAGGGGGACCCCCTTTCACCGTACCTTTTCATTCTTGTTATGGAAATCTTCTCAGCTATTCTCAAGTCTAAAACTGACAACCCGGATTTCCAGTGGTATTGGAGATGCAAGAGACCTCGCATATCCCACTTGTTCTTTGCAGATGATGTTCTTTTATTTTCACAAGGACACATGAGATCGATAAAGCTTATAAAGGAATCTCTTGACTTATTCTCAAGATGGTCTGGCTTAAGACCAAACCCTAACAAGAGTAATATTTACCTCTCCGGAGGTAATCCTGAGCTACATAGCGATATCATCCAAAGTCTCGGATTCCAACAAGGGTCTTTACCCTTCCGATACTTGGGTGTGCCTATTATCTCATCCAGGCTGCGTAAAGAGGATTGCAAGCTCTTGATTGATTCCATTACGGCGCGAGCTCGTTCTTGGACACAAAGATTCCTATCTTTTGCTAGTCGCATACAACTTATTCAATCAGTGTTACATTCCATTCAAGTGTACTGGGCCACGATATTCTCTCTTCCCAAATGTGTCTTGAATGGTATTGAGACCATACTTCGACAATTCCTTTGGAAAGGTCCTGGCTTAGGAAAGGGTGGAGCTAGGGTAGCTTGGAATGCAGTTTGCCTCCCAAAAGAAGAAGGCGGCCTCGGGATACGAAGACTTTCTGAATATAATAGAGCCTTGACTCTAAAGCACATATGGATCCTTTTCACCGACAAGGAGTCTATGTGGTGCAAATGGATTCATTCAAATTTTTTACAGAAGAAAAACTTTTGGACTGTTTCCAAACCCACCTTTTGTTCATGGACTTGGAAGAAGATCCTTGACTTACGAGTATCAGCCCAAACTTTTTTCCGGTGGAAGATTGGCAATGGTCGGACGATATCCTTTTGGTTTGACTGGTGGCATACAAAAGGGCCCCTTTATCTCTTCTTTACCAATATGGATATCTACCAATCTCGGATCCCGCGGGATTCCTTGGTTCGGGACTTCTTTTTCTCTACATGGCATCCATCTTCCACTCTACACACCATTATGGATTGGATGGAAGCTCTTCCAAGCTTTCATGATGATACTCCGGATAGCTTCATCTGGAATCCAAACCCAACTGAATCCTTTTCGGTCGCCCAGGCCTGGAACCACATAAGGAAGAAAAGCCACCCAGTTACTTGGCATTCATTTGTATGGGACTCTCATATAGCCCCCCGGCACTCCTTTCTCCTATGGATTGCGACATTAAATCGGCTACCTACACAGGTTCTTCTTCTCCAAAATCGTCGCATTGAATCAGGACTATGTGCTTTTTGTTGCCTTCTACCGGACTCCATCAATCATCTTTTCTTCGAATGTCCCGCTACTAGCAGGCTGGCTTCCTTTTGGGCTACTAAATGTAATCTTCCATGGCGCAACCGTCCGTGGCCAGACCTTATTTTGTGGGCAAATTGTGGAGGCCCTTCCTTTGCCCATCGACTTGCTAGGTTTTCCTTCGGAGCTCTTTGCCATATCATATGGATTGAGCGGAACAACTCTCTCTTCAGGAACAAGACTATCTCTATTCTGGGAATACGTAAGCACATCATCAAGATGGTGAAGGACAAAGCTCTATCCTTAGGAAAAATTGCTGACACACCGATAAATAGAAGACTCCAAAGGAACTGGGAACTCTCACCTTCCATCTTCTGTTAATTTGGAAGCTTAGTTCTCTGTCTTGTATAGGGCTCTGCTGTTTTAGTCTCTATCTTGTATAGGCCTTTGTCCTTTGGTTAGTCTTCTTGTGTTTGGCCCTCCTTCCCCCCTTGGATCTTGTTCCTTTGGGATGAGGGTCGTTTTTTATTGTTTGTACTTGGTGATATTGAAAAGTAATATAATTCTTACCTTTACCCAAAAAAAAAAAAACTTTCAATCGTGCGAAACACAGTGTTGAGCACGGTTTGTAAAGGGCAGGGCTGGAGGGATGTCTCCTTGGAGAAACGAGATTAATGGGTCTGTTGATTATATTGAGTTCACTTGGTGAAGCATGTTGAAAGATTGGTAGAAGGGGTTTACAGCAGATTAGACATCCAAGAATACATGCTGCACACCATAGCCTATTTGCTATTTCTTTTTATAACTGAATCAATTGGCTAAGTGCACCAGCCTTTATATCCTTAACTTGCATTGAGGCTTTACTCTGGGAAATACTATAGTCAAAGCCAAGATTAACAGGCTCACTGGAATTTGCTTCATCATGTTATCCTTGTGGAAGTTCATACTTCAGGTTCTTCACTACAGTGATGTACTGAACCTAACTGCTTTTTCTACCTTGAGAAAGAAATTGTAGTCCTTTGATCTTTTCACATTGGGTCTGGGATTATAGGAGTCAAGTTCATATAGGGCAGGTTGTTTGACCTTTGGCAAATATCTTATCTAGTGGGGAGCACAAAGAACTCTAGCCACTCTATTCTGAGATGACTGTAGACTGGCTAGCTGAAACAAAATAGAGTGGATGTGATTGACATCTTGATTTTCAATCACCAAGCAATATTGGTGTATGTGTGTTGGCTGTCCCTTTATTAATGATGGATTCTTCTGGATGTTCTCTTCAAACTAGTGCCGAAACTGCATCTTGATTGTGGTTGATTTGAAAGCAAATGAGTTGGGTTACTGATATATCTACCTTGGCTGGTGTTTAACAGCATATGCAGGATGAGGATAATGGAAGGCCATACGGGAAGTTCCTCTTACTGGTTTCAAAGCGAAACGCCATAATAGTTCACTGTGGATGTACTTGAAAGACAAAATTCGGGTTAAGTTTTTCTTGTGAATCTCTTTGCTGTGTCTTTTCAGTGTTTTGATGTGCGGCAGCTTAATGCTTTTTGTCGAACTCTGATTCTTCCCATTTTTGTGCTTGTTCAACACTCTTTTTCTCTCGCTGTCTCTTCCCCTATGTGCATCGTGTTCCTTCAATGTTCGACTCGTATTGCTAGTAGAAGTAGATTGACCTAGCACTTTGATTGGCATTTGGCATGGAACCGATTGACCTAGAAATTAATTTTGCTTTTAATTAGATTTAAAATCGAAAAATAAAAGAAATGATTTTAACGTACGATCACAAATTATAAAAGTTTTTCGCAAAAAGAAAATTTCGTTGCTAATTTCATCCCTAAACAATATTCGTCATAGAGCTTGTCGCTAAAGAATTAATAAAAAATTCGTTGCTAAATAATTAATAAAAATTCGTTGCTCTTATTGACCAAAAAAAATTACGGACCCAAAAAAAAATTGGCAAATTAGCGATAAATTTTTTTTTAGTTGAAATTAGCGACGAATTTTGCCACGAATAATTAGCGATAAATAATTAGTGACTAATAATTTGTGACGAATAATTTACGATGAATTTTGTGACAAATAATTAGCGACGAATTTTGTGACGAATTTTGCGACGAATAATTTGTCACGAATTTTACGACGAATAATTATCGACGAATAATTAGCGAGGACTTTTGCGACAAAAATTGATATTTTCCGTCGCTAAATTTTGCGACGCAAAATTCGTCGCTAAAACCTCATTTTTTTGTAGTGGAATTTTGCGACGAAATTTGCGAAAAATTTTGCAACTAATTTTGGGACGAATTTTGCGACGAAATTTTCGACGAATTTTGCGACGAATAAAGTTCGTGGTTAATTTGCGACAAATTTTGCGACGGACAGTGTTTGTGGCTAATTTGCGACGAATATTTGTCCATCGCAATTTTGCGACGGAAATTGAAATTTTTCGTCGCAAAATTTTGCGACGCCCTATTAGCGACGGAATTTTTTCCGTCGCTAATTTCGTCGTAAATTCGATTTGCGACGGATTTTGCCCAATTTTTCGTCGCAAAATTCGTCGCTAATCCCTTGTTTTTTCGTAGTGATAATACTTTTCCAGACATAATAGATGATGCCGAAAATTCCAAAGACTTCATGACACTACCAGCGGAAATTTGTATCATAGAAATCATCTCAAAGGAATGATAACTGGGCCCTTCTTTTATCTCAAGCTCGACATAAGGTATAACACTTTTCTTGTAAGTGGTGAAGTCCGTCTCCCCGTGCACGATAATCATTTTACCATTAATGACAAATCTAACCTTTTGATGAAGACTAAAAGGAATGGCGTCAGCCATATGAATCCAAGACCTCCTCAGCAGTAGGTTGAAAGTCCTTAGAATGTCTGCCACTTGAAAATCGATCAGGAAAGGCACCGAGCCTATATTTACTTCCAGCTTGATGTCACCGATAACATCTTTCTTCATCCCATCGAACGAACGTACAATCGCCTTTGAAGGCTTGACAAACTCTTCATTAATTCCTAGACGATGCATCGTGCTTAATAGACACAAATTAAGTGCGGAGCTATTATCAATCAGCACGTGGGATACGTCCTTACCCCGGCATTTGACGGCAATATATAAGGTCTTGTTATGTGAACGGCCATCTATTGGAAAATCTTCATCAGAAAAAGCTATCTGATCTTTCAAAAGAATAGCCCCAATGAAATCTTCTAGTTGCATCTCGTTGATCGTTTCGGAAACATATACTTCATTAAAAAGCTTCATAAGCACCATTTTATGGCTTTCTAAGGTTTTGAAAAGATCCAGTAATGAAATTTGTGTTGGCAACTTCCTCAATTGCTCAATTACCTCATATTCAATTGTCCTCATGACTGACAACAACTGCTTGACATTTTCTTCAGTTACTCTTTTCTTTTCATGCTCACCATCTTTTGGGACATAACATCTTCCCGATCTGGTTATTGCATCAACTTCTTTAGGCGTGTAGTCTCATGGTACACATTTGGTATCAAATTTATCCTTTGGAGGCAAAGTGATGATCACAGGCTGAACCTCTTTCTCTTCAATCTTCAGTTGATCAATTGGGAGCTCAATGGTAATTGGTTCAACATGATCCTTCTCTTCGTCAAGCCTATCCACTTCATCAAGATTAATCAATAGTGGTGTAATCATGGACATCATGCTTTTATCAGCTTCAATAGTATCCATTCCACCCCAACCGTCAGGCATAATATTTTCATCTTTGGATGCCCATGAAGGTGGTGTGTATTTGACACGGTAGTTATACCAGCCACTGTCTTGTCCCAGATAATCTACAATTTCGCCTTGTCTTCATGCTTTGCGAACAAATCGTATGTCTCCTTGGCGAGCCTTTTTCTTCATTTTCTCGTCTTGATCCTCTTTCTTCTCAGGACTTAATTTGTTGATCAGGATTTTATCTATGCCTCCCCATCCATCAAGCACAATAGTTTCGTTTTTAAAAGCCCATGGTAGAGGTATGTACTTAACACGGAAGTTGTATTTTTCACTGTCTTGACTAAGGAGGTCTACAGTGTCGCCTTGCTCAAGTGATGTTTGGGTAAATCTCCTTTCACCCTACCGAATCCTTTCTTTTTGCTCTTCAAATTCATCATCTTCATCACCGGATGGAGTCTCATTTTGTCTGCTGAGCTCATCGTCCATACCACCCCAATCATCGGGCACAATCAGTTCACTTTTAAAAGCCTACGGTGGTGGAGTATACTTTACTTGAAAGTTATATTTGCTAGAATCTTCTTCCAAGTTGTTTATAATTTCTCCTTTTAAGAATGCTTCACGAAGAAAGCGAGCATCTCCTTGTCGAGCAGTCTTTAATTTGGCCTCATATTTATCTTCATCATTAGGCCTTATTATTTCTCCTTCTGTAAGGACTATATTTACCATATTATGCTCGGGCAGAGGGTTCTGATGCATATTTGGCTCTGGCTCTTGAAAACTTAATATCTTTTTGTCTATGAGTTACTGAACTTTGTATTTCAAGAGTATACAATTGTCCACATCGTGTCCTCTTTCTCCCATGTGATATGTACAAGTCTTTGACTCATCATATCAGGAGAACCTTGCAGGATTATCTCTTGGCACTTCTTTGGCCACCAAATGCCTTTCCAACAGCATCGGTAATAATTTCAACAAGGGTCGTGGCAACGGAATGAATTGCCTTTACGGGTCTTTTTTTCGACTCAAACTGTTTTGAATTTTTCCAAGGGACGTTAGACTATTTTGGTAATGAAGTCTGATTAACATTAGGGCTAGATACCATAGCCACGTTACGTACAGGTTCTTTATCCTTTTTTCTAGAATACGGTCTCCGTGCTATCACTTCTTGAGATTTCTTTTCCTTCAATGTCCATTCGATTCTTTCGCCGACCTTTACCAACATGGCAAATGTTTGGCAGCCCAATATATACAGCTTGTTGTAATACTCAATTAGCAACGACTTCAAGAAGAGTTCAATAAGCTCATCCTCACTTATAGCCGGTTTAACTTGCTCATCCTCACTTATAGCCGGTTTAACTTGTGAGGCTATAGCTTTCCACCTTTGAGCGTAGGCTCTAAATCCTTCGCTTCTTCGTTTCTCGGTTCTGACTAAGTCCTCCTGGGTTGGAAGTACTTCGACATTGAATTTGTATTGACGAAGGAATTCTCCCGCCAAATGGTCCCATTCGATAAAATCTTCTATATCGAGAGCGGTATACCATGCCAGGGCTGCTCCCTTCAAACTATCTTGAAATGTACTGATAAGAAGTGACATATTGTCTGAATATCTTGCCATCTTGCGGAGATAATATTTCAAATAGTTTTTAGGACAGCCAGTTTCATCATTCTTGCTCACGAACTCTGGTTCTTTGTAGTTTTCTGGAGCAATCACCTTTGCATAAGGTGAGAATTTATCGAACCTTTGGAGCTTATATCCTTGGCTTGTTAGGCATTCTTCAATTTTGGTCAATGGCTTGGCCTCCTCTTCATCATTTATTTTGGATGCTTTCTTGTTTTGATCATCCTCTTCCAAATTCACTGCCTTAGGCATAGTTTTTGGACGATTTTCTTGAATCGGTTGTTTGTTTCTGACTGGGTCTTCAACTGGTGTTTTAGTAGCATTTGAAGTTCCTACATTTGGAGCAGTAGGATAATACCCTCGAAATGCGAGAATAAAAGCCTTCATTTCCACCATCATGGCAGCCATTTGCATCATCTGGTTCCCACTTTAACTAGTCGAGTGCGAGTTTCTTCCTCGGCCATTTTAATTTGTAAACGGGTTCGGGGTCTTTTGCCTTCCGTTGCTAAAAAATCTGTCTTCATGAAAACCATCGGGATATTAGAAATAGTGAAATGAATATGAAAACCCACATTCTTTTAATTGTATGGTTTCTTATAATTTACAAGTATAAGAACTTTTACACAAGTCTTAGCCTTGCATAAAACTTTTCATCAATGTTTTTCTCAATGAATCATACCATTCAAAGAATTATAATCCATGGTGATCATTCATTTTAATCATGTCTTTGAATTTATCCAAACAAATTTTGAAAAATGAGTATTTCATATAAAATCCAAGATTGCTTTACAAAATAATTTTAAATTTGAATGGGAATTCTAAATCATCCAAGTCTAGGCTTCTTGCTAACTAAGGTAGCTTCCGCCCCGTGGTAATCCTTCCATTTCTTGATTCGAGATTCTCATTCTTCGACATCGATCACGATTTCTTCGGGGATGTAAGGCTCAACTCTAGGCACGTGTGGGACAATGTATTCTAGGACATACTCTTCCTCGGGATCCGTTATAATGCTTAATGGAAAATATAGCTCCACATCAATTGATTGTTTACTTGCCATCCACTTCATATATTCCTTGGATGTCATATAAATCTTCATATTTCCTTCCAAGTTTTTTGGCCATTCCACTACTTCTGAAGGTGAATTATCCAAAGAAAGGATAATTTTGTGAACCTTGGCTTAAAGGTCCTTCTTCTCTTCTTCGGGTATAATTCCATTTGGAATGTTAAAAGGAAACTCCTCAAGGTTCCATGCCGGTAAGACTTGTTGAAGCATCCTAAATTGTCCAACAACTCTCAAGAAACAATAGGCGGCTCCCCCATTCAACCCGAGTAATGGTACCGTGCTCCCTTCTTGGCTTGTAATCTTTGCCTTGCTAATCTTTGGCCAATTGATCTGCAATTGGATTTGATTAAGAGTTAAGGCTCTAATGAAGTTGGCTCAATTTAAGAAAGATTGCTTGGGCAATTTATGTTGAATACGAAGGTATCGTTCTATGGGATTTATCGTTGGGCAAATCTCACGAATACTCGTGGAATGGCACCATGGTCAAATATGTGAGATGAACCAAAGAGATAGAAGACTCGTAGAAGCTTGAAAGATTCCCTTTCTAAGATTTTGATATGTGTTCAAGGAAATGATGGTTTGGGCAAGAAATATGTTAGAGAAATCCCATTTGAGATATGCTTGCCTCGTCATTATTACAATTAAAGGGTTGAATCTCGTTCTAGATACGGGGAATAGAACGAAGCTAAAAAAGGCTAGAATGAAAACTTGAGCCGAAGTGTTTCCCATTTCCCTAGGAAGTTTGGAAAAATTAGCTATTAGAAAGGATAATGGAAATCTACCCGTATTTGACTTGATTAACTTTTCGATTTTTGAAGCTTTGAGGTTAAGGAATTCCGCAAGAATGCTTATGGGATTAAATCCAACGGGTGGCTCTACGACCCTAGGCTTGGAATCAATTCCAATGGCAGCTTGATACTCTTCCAAAGTTGGTACCAATTCATGTTCTCCAAATTGGAAGGTGGCGGTGGAAATTTTCCAAAAATGCGCTAATGCTTGGATCAAACTGACTTAATGTTCCACATGGATCAAATCTAGAAGGTATCCCAACCTATCTTAGATATAAACTTAGTTATCTTTTGTCATGTCCTTCCACCATGTCATGAGCTCTTTTTGTGGAATGGGAACCACTTAGATGTCTAGTTTTCCCATCAAACCTAATCATGTAAAAAAAATTCATTATTAATCACCATGGATTACACATCAATTTTAAATGCCCCCATTTTAATTATATATCCCTTTATGAAAAAAAATGGAGGTAAAGTACATTTGCATACTTATGACGTAATACAAATGCCACTTCTAATCCATTTATGCCTTAAAAGATTATATACTTGAAAATGTAAATGAAACCAATGTTTAATGCAAATACCTTTTGTCATGCTCCATTTTGACCATAAAGTCCTATCCTATGGTTTACAACTTCGAATACATCGAAAATAGACTTTTGGTAAATGGGATTGTACTTGTCACATCTTGAGTATTCAATCTACTTGAATCACATTGAAAATCACCATGGACGTATACATTCCATCTAGAAATGAAAAATGTGACCAAATAGAGCATGTCACCCTATTCATTCATTCTAGTTTAAAAAGGCATTTTGATCAAACATTGATTGTCATTTGGCAATTTTTTAATAAAATTGTGTCAACTAACTTTAAATAATTAAAAAGATTAGAGAAGTGGAACGACACTTACTTCCCGACACATTTTGCTTGGTTTTAGGTATACCAACCACAAAGATAAGCATATGCAACAAGTGAGGTTTTGACACTTAAAAGGGTGAGATATACTAAAGGCTCAAGGTTACCACCTCAATGGATAAGGGATTTCATTCCAATAGGCGATCGGCCTAAAGTAATAGAATATTATTCCATCTCGGTGATCGGTATTGCATTTAAACGATCCCATGAGCAATCGGCTCACAGTTTCGCCTAAACACATACCTCCTAAAGGTGATCCTAAGTGTAGCCAGGGTTAGGCCATGGGTAGTGTGTGCGAAAAGTGAAGTGCTAAAATAATTTAAAGGCAAGCACAACAATTTATAACTAAACAGCACTTCTAAAATTTGGTAGAATCACATTCAATCCAAACACCGTCCTGCAAAATAAAAGTAAGCACAGACTACGCCCCTTATACCTCCCACCTGCATCACCATTTAACACGTCATTAGTGGAACGTACCTGAAATCCTTGCAAGCACAAACACATGCATACCGTTCTATTTTAGGCTTAAGTCCACTTAGAAACCTAAGGTGATTCCCCAATGGAGTCGCCAAGCATGTCACGCCACACTCTCGCATGCTAGAATGGAGGTATTTTTCTATACAGGCCTCTCCAAGACCATACCTCACGGGACAACGGGGTTTATTTGATCTAAATTTGAACTTGGAGTCGCCACTAGTCATTTACGGTAGGTTGACTAGAAATCTAATTGAGGTACGGGAAAAGTACTGCAATCCTACGAACAAGAGATTCTGAATAAGGGACTTGGTTACGTTAACAATCCCAAATTGAGACCATTAATGCCCTTTCGGTACCTAAGAACGATATGGCTTGTCTATCGTGTCACACGGATCCCTAAGGTCAATTCACTAATCTAATCATGGACAAACAATTAAGCATCCGAGAATCAAATACACAACCTATGGCAAATCAATCATAGCAACCTTAATTTGGCCACTAAAAATGAAAATCTAGAGACACCTAAACCTTGATGAAGCTCTAATAGCTTGTTCATTTCATGGTGCATTTTTAGGTTTAGGGTTTTTTAGGGGTTTTATCCTTAAATTTGAAATTTTCCAAAAAAATGCCACTTAGGCATTTCCGAAAATTCAAATTTCACTTTTCATGGCTGGCCACGATGATTTTGGACCATTCTGTGGATTTTCAAAATTTTTGTTTTTTTTATTTATTTTTCTATGCCATTTGGTCACTTCCAAAAATTCAAATTTCACTTTTCATGGCTGGCCACGATGATTTTGAACCATTTTGTGGATTTTTTATTTTTTTTGGAAAAATTATTAAACCGAGAACTGATTTTTTATGATTTTTTGGAAATTTTTATGAATTTTCCAACTTTTCAGTTTTTTATTGATTTTTCAAAATTTTCAAATTTTTTATTTGTATTTTCCGAATTTTCGGGATTTTTATGAATTTTCTGAAATTTTTTTGGATTTTTCTAAATTTTCTATAAATTTTTCGAAATTTCTAATTTTCTAAAAAAATCTAAATTTTTTATGATTTTTTCTGATTTTCTCTATTTTTTTATTTTTTATGTTTTTTTTTATTTTTTATTTGATTTTGATATTTTTTATTTGATTTTGATTTTTTTGATTTTTTTATATTTTTGAATTACTTTTTATTTTTGAATTTTCCCGCCGGGGTGGTGAACCAAACCAAACTGGTTCAAACCGGTTCGGCCGAGACCGAACTGGCTATCGCCGGCACCGGCGCCAATCGTCTTCTTCGGTGGACACGGTGCCAAAACGGCGCCGTTTCACCCCTTTTCATTATGGCATTTCTACAAACAATTAGTGTGCATGATCCCACGTTTTAAGTTTTCAAGGCTGCCGGTTCATGCCTACCGTCGACGACCTTTCGGCGACTATTTCACCATTCCACTTGCACCATCACCAAGTCCACATGTCCTATTATTAGTCTAGCCTAATTAGGTCGCCGTCAGACATTCGCCGGTCGATGAAAATTCAATCCAAAAACCTAACTTCCACTGGCTAAACCTTCATTTTTCATAACCCAAATGGCTATCCCACTCACCCTAGCCGTCTAAAACGATCCTAACGATTATCAAAACATCAAACAAGTGATCAAAGAAGATTGACTTGAACGGCCTATAGCCACGGCGACACTCCGGCGACGTCACCTGAGCTCCGGTGAGATGGTTCACAAGGGGGGCCGACTCAGTTCATGCATTTTTTATGCCCAAAATGCAATCAAACAACATCAAAAATGATTGGAAACTAATAATGAACATCCAAATGCCAAGATTCGTCGATGAAATCACTCAAACATGCACATTGAGACCAAAACCAAAATCTGGAAAATTTTTGAGAAAACTTACTATGAACGATTTTTACCTAGTTTGTTCGACGATCAAACAAAATTGTTGAACTAATCGGAGCCTCGAGGGTCATTCCCTAACACGTGGTCTTCACCCTGATGGCCTTGGATTCGCCAGAACAGATCTAGGCTGGCCGAACGAGGCTCGGTTTCAAGCGTTCCCGGTCAGATTTTCCGACTAGAACGGTGAGGGGAGATCTCGATCAATCGCATGATTCACCGGTGCTCCACCGTCTAGGGTGGCGCCGAACACTCGTGAAAGGATCTACCACCCTCTCTCTTTCTTTCTTTCGCGTTGTTTCTCTCTCTCTCTCTCTCTCTTCTCCCTCTTCGGCAATCTGTCGAACACTGTTGACACCTAAATTTCGATCGACCATTTAATAATAATTTGCATAGAAAATTAGGGATTAAATTTTAATCCCTAAACAAAAAATATTAAAATTGCATAGCATATAGTTTTTAGGAGCATTTATCATATATCTTAATTACATTTTGCATATTAATTGGACCAATGTTGGATGGATTTAAATGAATACTCCAGACTTAGTGGAATTGGACTAAACTCGCGCGGATTAAAGATTTTGGCCTAGCCCATTTATTTTGCGCGAGGGGTCCTACACTTGGAAAGAATTTTCGTAAGTTCACGATCTAGGGATATGCGATCAAGAGCGACATATAAATAGTGCAAAAGGTTATATCCTTGATTGTGTGCATATTATATGTTTGCCATATATTTGGTGCATAATTCTCGATCAAGAATCGAAAAAAAAACAAAGAGAGAGATTCTTTTCCGAGTCTTGAAAGGCGTAATCTTGTTGGTTTAGGCGTGGAATCTTGGTTGAAATACGGACAATATTCTGATTTGGCGAAGGAAGAAGACAAAAAATATATAAAAGGAGATGTGTGCGCGAGGGGAGGGGAGAAAGAAAATTGCATGGCTAGATTGTGCAATATGTGGTTGGAAAGAAAAAAAATTGTATATTTTCTTTCCTTGGTGAGCTCTGTTTCTGGACATATAAAAAAGATGGCAGGGGGGGATGAGGATTGAGGGAGAAAAAAAAAATTCAAAGAGCACCCATAATATACAGAGAGAACACGTTGAGAGAGTGAGAGTGAAAGAGAGAGAAAGCCCGGCCTGATCCTCCAAGGCCGAGCCCCACTCTTCTGCGGCCAGACCTGTGGCCGCGTCCCCGACGACTCGCTGCTGTTTTCCTCTCGCTGGACCACCGACAATCCCAGCGAGTTTCCCAGCTCAGTCCCTGAAGTTTGCTGATTCCCTGCTGACGTTACCGCAGTTTTGCGGAACGCTATCCGGTCTAATCTCCATCAACACCAGCGAGACATTCAGGAGCCGGGAGTTCCAGCACCTGCTCAAAAAGAAACTTCAAAAGAAAATAGCACAAAGAGAGGGCCAAGTGGTGAAAATCTGGTGAAAAGGAGGACTTTGACCGCTTGAAAAGAAGGGTCCTTTGCGAGGCCAACAGGTGGCCTTGAGAAGGAAAAACATTCAGCAAGCCTAGTTCCAACAAAGCACCATCGTTTGCGTTGATTCGGTGACATCCTCATCAAGCTTTCCGTTGTGTCCTCCCTGCTTCCATTGTGATTCGCAGTCACTTTGTTGAACCGACGAAGCAAACTGAGTCAAGCCGCGACTCGTTGCACCGTCGGCCATAATCTACTCTCGGCGATCTGACGAAGCAAACTGAGTCAAGCCGCGACTCGTTGCACCGTCGGCCATAATCTACTCTCGGCGATCTGCACAAATTGCAAGCCCGACGTTGCTTGTTCTTGCTTTTGTTTTGCAGGTGTTGTCGTCGTTGCCAAACTCCTCACTGTAACGAGGAAATCGTACCAAGAAGCCGACACCGAGCACCACCGCCGGTCCACTGCCGCCAATCACACAGTTCCGATCCGCAAGCCCGATCCGGCACTGAGTTTGAATTTGGAAGAAATCCGCAAATTAGGTAAAGTCATTATCCAAATATTTTTCGAAATATTTAATTTCTTAAATTTTCGGTGTTTGAATATTTCGTGGATATTCTTTGGTGGATTGTTAAATCTTAGGATAATATTTGCGATATCTGCAATATTTGAAACACTTAAAATTAGGAATTTTGCCTAATTTAGCAACGTATCTGGACGACTATCCGACCTTATCCCTAAGGTACGATACGCGGCGATACGGAAAATCGTTATATTGTTCATAATCACTTGGACACGATAATAGATTTATTTGCTTTTCAAATTTGACCAATCAACTTTCCGTCGATATCTATAACCCTATATATATGACCGTTAGTTTGATTTCTTTGTCTCGTTTAAATTTGATAAGAAAAAATTTGCGGATTGTGTGGATATTGATTTGATGGTGGTGTTTATCTCTTATTTGATTTTGTTTCTTTAAAAGAAAAGCCAAAAAGATTAGATGCAATTTGAATTGATTTCTTTGAAGATAATGTTGCATGTTTAGAATATATCTAGATAATATTTTTTTGAATAGAATAGGACAACCAAGATTTGCTAGAAAGATAAGATAATTTCTAATTTAAATTAGGAATTAGGGTAATTTGTTTCCTAGTTTAATTAGATATTATCCTAACCTTGATAGTTCATTTCGGATTGATTTTAATTTCGAATTTCGATTAAAAATACCAAAAAAGAGTATTCTAGAATAGGTTAATTTGTTTTTTTTTAAATTGCATGCTTAGATAATTGGCATTTTTTTAATTCCGAATTTCATAAAAATACCAAAAATAAATCATTTGCCCTTCATTAGAATTAGGTCACGTCGTCGCACGACATATAGTTTGCACGTTAGGTTGCATTAATCGCATGTTAATTTTTGCACGTCATTACATATAGGTTAGTTTTCATTTAAATAAGTGAAAATTCTAAAAAATATTGAGTGAACTGCTTGTTAATTAGAAATCATATTAGGATTGTTGATGTGATTTTCTAGCTAACAATGCAGATGCTTACGTTGCTTTGAGGTAAGTAATTTTTTCAATCTTGCAATTTATTTAATGTTTTGATTATTAGGTGTAACATTGGTGGTTTGCGCACCCGCATGATCGCCTCACATTCTAGTGGCTAAGTAAAAAATGGATCCAGACTGCATGCATAAACATTTTTGAAAAGGAAAGGTACCGAAAGGACGTTAGACTAGATCTAGCGTAACCAAGTCCCCGAGCTTAGAATCTCTGGTTCGTAGGAATAAAACATATCTCCCTATGTTTTATTTAGGTTTCTAATCGACCTATCACAAATAGATTAGTGGCGACTCCGAGCACGAAAACTTTTGCACGTTAAAAACTTAAACCCTAAGTTGCGAATTGGTAGGGCTTGGGAGGGCCCGAGTTAGGCTTAGTCTTAATAATCCATTAACCTGAGAAAATTTAGATCGCGACAAACACCCTCTGTGTTCTCAAGTCAGGTTTTTTTTTCATTTTTTTAATCTATTTCGCGCTCAAAATCGGTTGGAACCGAATTCCAATCGATTTGGATCGTTAAACAGTGCCAGCTGGACATTTTCCAACTGGCCTAATCAATTTCCACGTGCTGAATTAATGGGAAATGATCGACAAAGTTCTGGGTTTGAGTCGTTTTTCTGGGTTTTGTGTGCATTCTGGCAAACCAGGTGAAGAAGATGCACTGTTCGAGTCGAGTCAGGTTGACCTGCCCATCCCGGCAGTTCCAGTTTTGTATAAATTCGCAAATTTAGTCCGATTTCCACCAAATCTTCAAAATTCGATCACAAAATTAAATTTCCCATCATATTCCAAACCTAAACATATAAGTTTCCCTAAATTTTATTGTAATTGAGGTCAAGATTTTCTCATTTTTATACTCGGGTTAATAGGATTTTGTTCAATTTGATGTCCTAATAACCTGATTAGGCAAAATTGATGCCAAAATTGAATTTCCCACCCCTGATTAACCCTAGAAGTGATAGTTTCATATTTCAACAATTTCATTTTGGGCACGATTCCCTATTTGGGTTCAAAATTTTTAATTTTCAATCAAATTTTGGGAATTTTTTATTTTTATGTCAAATTGTGCAATTGGACTGACCAATATGCAATTCAAGATCCCAGAAGCAATTGTTGTGAAGACACTATGACTTAAAAATGTCTAGAAAAAATTTAATTTCATTTTTGGTTCAATTCGGGTTTAATTTTGCCCAATTTTGGGAAAAGCATATACCCGATTGAAATTTTTCAAAATTGACAGTTTATTTATAAAATTGGATTTAAAATAAAATTAATGACTATTTTTATGGAATTTTCTGATTCCATTTGCTATTTTTCTTGATTTTCTTGCTTATTTTAACTAAAAGAAATTAATAAAAAATGCAGAAAATGCTAAAAAAATTATTTTTTTTGGTTTAGAAATTGGTTTCTAGACTTGGCCAAGATCCCTAGACCTAATTTTTAAATTTTTAAAAATATGACAAAAATTAGCTAAAAATTAGGAGTTAATAGTGCCATGCCCAACATTGATCGTCAGTGGCATGGTTGCATTTTTCATAGCTAAGCTGTTGAAGGCCCTGGCACCGATCAATTTGTCATTACATAGGGATGGCTTGAAATCGCACCTCCCCTTCCATTTGGCCGGCGGCGGTTGCATTCCAGCTCCGCTAAATGAAGGGTGCTCAAGCGTTACTCTTGTATCCACCACGTCAATGATAATTCCCTTTGCCATAGTTGAACTATTGAGAGATCCTAGACGCAGTGGTAAGCCCAAGAACTGGGGGCTGCGCGTTGTTTGGAGGCGATACACTTGTTCCAGGTGAGTCGTCACGAATCCCTGCTTGTCCTGCATCACAGTGACTTCATCCGGAGTCAGCCTGGCTGCAAAACTAGTCATCACGTTATGGTAAGAGTACAGCACACGCTACTGTTTCTCCAATTTGGTGGAGTTTGTTGGCAAAAAGGAGTGGTACCAGGACTCAAGACCTTCCAATTCAAAAGAGTCCTGGCCGTTTGGGTGAGTCACCTGGACAATGTAAGTTTGCAAGTCGCTGCTCGCTGATTGAATCGGGGATGGCAGATCATTTGCAAGACACAGGTTGTTATGGACATTGGAAAGCCAGACAATTAGGCAAAGCAGATGAATGAAAGCCACAGTGTTGGTCCAGAATGTGGATTCAAGTGATGGAAAATGATGTGGTTTGTATTCAGTGACCAACTGGAGCGTCTATTTATACAGAAGCAGGACGGAGATACAGCCAGCTTGTGCATATCAGGTCAGTTGCTGTTTACTACAAAATCTCGGATGGGCCCTGAGAATAATCTGTTTTAAGTGGCTTTTGTATCTAATTCTAGGAGTTGTTTCAAGAGCATTATGTTTTATCTATCTAAGTATAGGAGTTTCAGCAAACAAGAACTTGCTTGAAAGAGTTTGGTTTAATGGGATGATGCGATTCTCAGTGTTCTACTCGGATAGTCTGCATATGGTGGACGTTTGTTGCAGTGATGAGAGCATGCGGAGTAGGACCATCATATTTGTAGATTTTGAACCAATTCTTTTCTGTGATTCACAATCGTTTAGGGAAAATTCACTTTGAAGCGACTATTCCCTAAAACACAGCTGGCCAGGAAGAGGAGAGACCCACGATGAAGCCACTAGTTGGAAAGGAAAGGACAAGACCACCTTTCTTACGTTTCTACTGTGGAGGGACAGAAAAATTGATAATTCCAAAGGTCACGGCGAGAAGCCTTCTAGATCAGGATTGTTAACAGAATGGTTAGAAAGTCCAGCAAAGAATAATCAAAGTAAAAGTTCTCAATTCTCGCCCATTGTTAGCTATTCGTTACGGTGATCACTTGTTTTCTCAAATGAAACCGCAAAATCTGTTTTCAACAGAACTTTATCTGCAGATGACGCATAAATGTACAAAAGTAAATTTTCACCAAATGTAATCAAGAAAGAAATGTTTTCTCGATGACGTATCTGTCCATGAGGTTTGAGCAATGGAATTTACAGCAAACGTGGTTAAGTTTCTCAAACAGGATCAAGTCTATTGTGCCAATTCCCTTTGCTCTATTAACAATTTGCAGTTTTACGAATAGGTGCTTGTCCAGTGCATCAGTAGAATATCTAGTCATTACCAATCAGCAACAAGAGCAAATGGAGTTCCAAAGTCAGGAAGACATCAGCAGTTGCTTTAGGTTCTGGGCAGGAAAAATGAACGAGAAGACTCAGGAAAGAATGGCTAGAAAGGCAGGAAAGGTGGTTAAAGTGGTAGATGAGATCAAATGTGACATTGAACTTGTTAAAAGGGCACTCAGATCAGTGGAACATCAATTGGTCCTGGTAAGTGCATTGTATAAGCATTATCAGATGAGGTCTGTCAAAAACTAAAAATTGAGCCTCGTCGGACATCATGATGTCCTGATGAATTTACCCAAAAAAAGGAAAATGAAGCAACTTCACGGCTGTATCAGGACATACAATACCAGAACAGGGAAAAAGAGGAGAAAAACAACTTCTCGTAAGAGTCAAGGCAAAACATCTTCGTCATTCTGTGTAGGCTAACTCTTAATAAGTGCTGGTGTGGGGACAAGAAATGCGTTCACAAAGAGATCTGGATTCGATTAGTAGTTACTCGTCACGATTTGGGATCCCAAATCACGAGTGCTTCTAATGCTGTTACGGGTCAACTAAGAGTCTGATGCTAGAGGATTTTCAAGATAAGCTAACGTCAGTTGTACAAGGCTGATGCCAG
This sequence comes from Syzygium jambos, assembly GCA_031216235.1. Taxonomy (NCBI): domain Eukaryota; kingdom Viridiplantae; phylum Streptophyta; class Magnoliopsida; order Myrtales; family Myrtaceae; genus Syzygium; species Syzygium jambos. Next base: position 18,742,244 of record CM062229.1, read on the forward strand.
GATTTGCTCAAGAAAAGAAGCCCTTTTACGAAATATAACTTGACATTGCTTAACATGATTAAAAAGATCTTCCCACGGAGGATTTCTTTGTTTTTTATTTGCAGTTTCGTTTCGTAGCATACTTCTTTTTTCCTTTTGCAAGCAAGATTAACATATTAGTGATCCTTTGTAGTATTCCAACACTTCGAAATAATCCAATTTTAGACAGAAGTCAATGCATCAAAATTCGGGAAGTTTCAATTGCGTGCAAGTGAGTGGCCACGGCTACGAAGGTCATGAGTTGGATTTGTAAAGCACTTCAATCACTTCAGCATCGAACAGTACTACGAGAAATAGTTCATTGTTGAAGTAAACTCAAAACCAGCATTCAACCTATTCATTTCCTTCTCTAAATCCATACAACAATAGGCGCTACAGATCACCCAATCGAACTTAATCAATTTGGAAAAATCTCAGCCCAAAACTCTAACCAAACTATTTAAATCACAACTCAAACCAAATTAAAACTACAGTTTGGTTCGGTCTCAAGCCATTATTATCATGTCAACACCGTTGGGAAACTCCTTGTGTATTTTGGGGATGAGAAAAATTCTCTGTGAACTAATATGAATATTTGAGGGTACAAATGAAATACCCTCTATACACCCAATTTCGTATTTTGATAATAATTACGACAAGACGTACTAGGAGAGAGCTTCCTTAATATGCAAATGGAGAACAAGATGCAGAGTAGAAAGGTTAGAGTTGGAAGGATCTTTGATGGATAAGTGAGGGAATTGGGCTGCAAGGTACTTGGATGGACCAAATGAAAGGTTAACAACTTGGACAACTCAAGTATGCTTGAAAGGACCCAAGTACAGCAGGTGAACATATTGGAATTTGGTAAAATCATCAAGTCTGGATGGATAACATCGTAGAGAAAGTTCACGCAACAGAGGTAGTGGACAATACTCCACGTACCTAACAATAAAGATTCAGCTTTATATCAATTTGATTTAAACTCAAATTGATACTTTGGAGCCAATTCCAAGATTTGGAATCATAAGAGAAACATTACGGAGAATATGGGTTTTTGCCATTTTTGGATAAGTAGAGGAAGTGTTGGATAAGTTTACGGAGTTGTTTTGTCTATATTGGACAATGCTCGTTAATCACACCGAGTGAACGTTTTGAGTTAAGAACAAAACACTTCAATGTCTCTTTTGACCTAGGAGAAGTCTCCAACTTGCAAATCAAGCTCGGAAGCCTATGCATGCGCTTCAAAGTGGGAGTTTAAAATGCTCTCAAACCTTGTTTTATTTTTTTGTGCTTATTCTTTCAAAAAAATCTTGGGATTCTAATTGTAATTCTTTGAAAGATTATAGGTAAAATCATCATAAAGGGAGCTTTGAGCTTAGGTAAAAGTGTGTGTACTTGTAGAGTGAGCTACATTTTTCTCTTAGAGAGGTAACTTCATCTAAAAATGCTAAAAATGCTGTCAAAGGCTTCAAAAATTGCACTAGTGGAATCTAGTCTAATTATTAGGCTACTAGAGCCGAAAGAGTGGAGTAAAACAAACGGAAAGGCCAAATCATTAAATTGCTCTGCAATTTCTTCTTTTCCTTACTCTCTTTACTTTTGTTGGTGCATTGCATATGTCATTAATAAACATCATTTTATCCTCTACACATGTTATGCAAAAAAACAAGAATGAAAGTTCTAAAATTCTTATAATAACCAATAAATCCACTACTTGGTTGTTTTGTTCAGTCCATTTTAACTCGTATTAGAGCCTGTGTGCTCAGTTATTTTTATTGTGTTTTACTTTCTATCGAAAGATCCATGACGGCTGATATCATAGGAGCATCCTTTGGTGAAGCTCAATATATTACTAGACCACCAAAATTTGATGGAGATAACTATGCTTATTGGAAATGTAGAATGAAAGTTCTTGTTCAATCAACTGATTATGAATTGTGGAACGTGATCAAGAATAGTCCATTTGAGCTACCAAGGAAAATTACAATCCCAACACCTCCACCTCGACAAGAATCCACTTACATATTCAACCTCCATTACTACGTCAGATCCTCCGACACAACTAAAAATTACAGAAGAAGAGCAAACGAGAAGACTTATATTAAATGCTAAAGCCATTCATATCATGTATTGTGCCCTGTCTCGTAGTAAATTTAATAGAGTTTCATCTTGTGTCACAACTAAGGAGGTTTACAACCGAGTTGAGCTCCCATATGAAGAAACGGAGCACCACCTGAAACGTGCTGCATAGCTTTGCGGTTGTGCGACACTTATACCAGCAAAACACTTCGAGACATTATTTCAAGGCAAAAGTCAGTCATGTAATGACACATCCACTTCAACAAACTGCAGTCAAAATTCAAGTACTAGAAGTTCAAGAAAAGAGTGTCCATTTAAAAAACCAAACTCTGTACAATTGCAAACAAACACTGAAGCCGTTTGGAGCTGACATAAATTCGATCGACTATAATACAAATACATTTACTCTTCTTGTGCTCACACATTCCAGATAGCTCTCAGATCTCTCTTGTAATTCCTTACAATGTTTACCCCATTTAACTCACGTGTGCTATCAAGTCATACGAAAGGTCACCAACATGAATTCAATTTCTCTGTATACGCAATAGCTATAAGCTGTTTCAAACTCCTTCCTTTCCAAAACTAAAGATTTGGTCAATTCTTCGAAGAAAAATGAACCATAGTCACCTAGGGCCTGAGAGCTCCATTGCTTGGACCAGCAAGGAAGAATCATCGGTGAGATCGGAATATCTATCCGACGATGAGAACTCATGAGGCTTGCCTTTGTTCGCTTCAACTCTCTGAGACGCTTCCCATCTTTCTGCAAGGCCATCACCTTCAAGCATTCGGACCACTTCTGACATCTTAGGCCTGTGAGCAGGAAGGTACTGGGTGCATAGGAGTGCTACTTGTACTATTTCCTCGAGCTCAATCCGATCGTAGTTGCTTCGGAGGTCCTTGTCAACGAGCATTTCCAGTTTCTTCTCTTGATGAATTTTCTTCACCTGAAGTGATCGCTCAATGTTAGCCAAGTGAGGATAGCCAAACATTATCAAAGGAACGAGGACATTTGGATTGATATCAAGCGAATACAATCTTTGTAATGAATTTTCACTCACCCAATCAAGCATCGCTCCTTTCTGATTAGCAGCCTTGCCAAACTCTAGTGCTCTCTGTCCAGTGATCAGTTCAAGGAGAAGAATCCCAAACCCGAACACATCCGTCTTCTCTGAGGATTGCCCCGTGGAGAGATACTCAGGGGCTATATGACCCACGGTGCCTCTCACGGCCGTGGTGACATGTGAGTCCTGGTGATCCAAAAGCTTTGCCAGCCCGAAATCTCCGACCACGGCCTCGCAGTAGTCATCAAGCAATATATTTGCTGCCTTAACATCTCTATGGATTATTTTCGGGTCACATTGCTCATGGAGGTATAGTAATCCCCGTGCAGCTCCTAAGGCGATTCTCTTCCGAGTGCCCCAATCCAAGACTGGCTTCCCTGAGAAACACAATGCAGGTCTTTCTTATACCTTTGAAAGCTAATGCAGCATCAGAACTGTCATCATCTTTAGCTTTTCAACTCAGTTTCTCATTTAGAAAAGAGGCAGGCTTTACCTTTGAGGCGAGAAGCAACACTACCATTGGACATGAATGGGTAAATAAGGAGCTTTTCCGCAGGCGTGATGCAAAACCCATACAACCTTAGGAGGTTGCGATGCACCGCTAGGCTGATCATTTCGATTTCTGTCTGGAATTGGATCTCACCCCCTACAGCATTCGCGTCTTTAAGCCTCTTGACAGCGACGAGCGTGCCGTCTTGAAGAACACCCTTGTAGACATGTCCAAAGCCACCCTTGCCAAGAATGTTCTTGCTGCTGAAATTATTTGTGGCAATCTGAAGTTCCCTGAAGTGGAACCTCCTCAAGTTCCCTAGCGAAGTTTCCTCATGATGCCCATCTGAAATTCCAAAAGGAAGATACATAAGCTCAAGTTCCCAGTTAAATTCAGGCATCTGACATTACCATACCATTCAAAGATTGATTCTAGATTTTGTAATTTTGTACAGACCCTTGACATCGAAGAATGTGGGTTGGTTGTGCCTTTGCCTTAACCAAAGAAGTATGCCAAAGGCGAGAATGACAAGACAGACACAACCGATACTAGACGCCAAGGCAAGGGCTACTTTGTGACTTTCATGTTTGCTGGAGGGTAGCGCTGCATTAAAAGATTAAAGACAGGTTAGGAAGAAGGCACCAAGACCTTGAAAAATGAACAATAGAGATTTCTACTTAACACAATAGCAACATGATATGGAACTTTAACTGGCAAAGAGAAATAGCATATGGCAAAGTTCAGGCTTTACTTTGAGAAGTATTTAAGCTCATGGACATAGGCATCAGTTGTGTTCCATAGCAGTCCGGCTCAGTGCCAGTTGCACATATTTGAGGGTTCCCAACAATGCTGCTCCAGAAATAATTAAATTAAATTGTGACTTGTATAATCTTTATACACACAGAGACGAGAGAGAGAGAGAGTGAGCATTACTTGAATGTTTTGGCCAGAATTCTTGGGACAGGGCCACTCAAGTTATTGAAAGACAAATCACTGTAGAAATAACCAAGAACAATGGCATGAGAAAGTTGTACTCTCCAGAAGCACTTCCTATTCAACATGTGCACATGTAGTCACAGAATTAGAACACTCACAGGAATGCAAGTTGAGTCATGTTGGCCAAAGAGCTCGGGAATGCCCCAGAGAGACTATTGTTGTTAAACCTCCTACAATCATTTGATACTAACCATGTTATTTTTAGAGGCAAATAAATTCTGAGAAACACAGTTCTTGTGTAAGTGCCACACAGGCTTTGTTTCTGTACTTAGTACTGTAGAAGAAAGGCCTACATGTACTGAAGACTTTTCAAATGACCCAAGGAGGAGGGGATTTCTCCGGTGAAGAAATTATTGGACAGATCAAGAGTGCGAAGCTTCGAAAGCCTCCCGAGCTCTGGAGGAAGCGGCCCTGTTATGTTGTTGTTCTGTAAGAGCCTGCATGCGTCAATAAAACTTTAATAGCAGTCCTTGCTCAACCACTTTAAAAGGAGCTGTGATCAAAATGCACTCTCCAATACTCACACGATCTGAAGGTTTGACAAGTTGCCTATGCTTGGAGACAGAGTACCAGACAAGCTCTGGCTAGGAGTTCCCCTGCAATACATGACAACATAACCATCTGAACTTTCAATTCACCTCGATACTAAAATTGCATCACCCTTCATTTTCCCAAGATAAATGGATTGTAAAAACCACCACAATTTTTCCATTTGATTTGTTGTGTTATAAATATCATTAGACAATCTCCTACAGACACAAATTCCCACGAACAGAGTTGGAGAAGAGGAAGAAGGGGACTTAGTACTTACAGTCCAACAACTAAACTTTCAGGTGAACACGTGACCATAGTCCAGCTACATGGATCGACAGCATCCTTATCCCAATTCTCAAGCACATTGTGAGGATCATGTAGACAGTCCTTTATGTGCATCAGAGCTTGCACTGAAATCATTCCAACATCAAGCCAAAAAAAAAAAAAGAGAGGAAAGAAAGAAAGAAAGACAACCTTCAATTCTTAGCATAAAACCCCAGAAGAAATCTTCATGCTAATTATGAACAAAACCAGCCGCGAGATAAAAAAAAAGTGCCCATCTTACCTTCAAAGTTCACACCTTTGGGAGAGAGCAATCCATTTGCCGAATTCCAAATCCACAAGAAGGCCACTATACACAGAGCAGCTTCTTCACCTCTCTTCAGTCTCATCGTATTGAGATTCGTCAGAAGCACAAAAAACCCAGATGGGCTAAGGCAAGATTAGTCCAAATCTGCTTGAAGCAAATGATGTTGCAGATAGAAAGATCAATCTCTACAATAACGTTTCTTGGTTGTGGAGTGAGTCTCTAGCAAGAATAGAAACTTGAGGTATCCCACTGTTTCGTGTGTCAGACCCAAGAGAGAGAAAAAAACCTGCTTCTCTTGTATCATATAAAAGAGAAGAAGCATGCCCTGCGAAACTGGGATGGGGAGGTCATGAAGGAAAGAATATTCAAATAACCCCATGCTCTTAAAGTGAACACAGACTTACCAAATCAAGGTGAGAATGCACAGGGGAGCGGAGAGAACGGGAAACTCCCTTTGCTTTTTCAATAATAATGCATGTCCAACGAAATTCTTTTAATTTAAAAAAATTTCTTTCTAAGTACTAATTTCTTACCAAAAAAAAAGACAAAAAAAAGAGGTGAGTACAGGATGTACCAAGGAAGCAAGCACTGAATATTAAGACCATAGAAGTTTACAAATGGTGGTGCCAAAAACTTCAGTACGGTCAAAATCTGCATTGGGTCGTATAATTGCCCCTGCGCACAAAGCCTTGTGGTTGTCTTCTTCTATTTTGTTGCATTTTTTACAGATATAAACAACGTTTTCCATTTATCTTTTAGACAGAGGACAGCACAAGCTGTAAGAATCAGGTTAAGTATGCTAACTGTTGGTTGCTTTGTTCATGCATGCATTGGACATAGAATAACACCCGAAATGCCTTGCTTGTGGCTATAACTCATGGGATGCCAACCTTCCTTGTGGTTGGCCACTAGAGAAAAGTACCGAAAATACTTCAAAAAATGAAAAAGCAGAAACCAGCAAATGCTTTTGATTTGTTTATTCGAGAAAAAGAATGTGAGAATCTCGAGCGGCTCGAGATTAGATGATGGATTTGGTCACCCACACTCCATGGCCCTTTGCTTTGCTTGAGTATCTTCGTTTGGATCTTTTGTCATTTCTTTAATGCAAAGAAAATGTAAGCATACCTGTTTCACTTTCGTGCCGTAAGTTTTAGGGTTTGCTTTATTGATTCCCACAGCCCACTATCAGCTAACACAGTCTCTCTCTCTCTCTCTCTCTACTGTGTTGTTCAAAAAGAGCGAAGCTTTCAAAGGCAAAAGCTGACACCATTCTCTCTTGAATTATGAGAGAGAATCATGAAATGCTATGCCCGCGTGGAAACAGGGACATAGATCATGCCGTGTTGTTCAATTGTTTCGGTCTGCTTTCTGCTACCCTTTCGCTTTATTTTTCTTTTCCTTTCTTTCTCTTTTGATTTTGCCCTTTTGTGGACCCAAATGAAAATTCTCCTTTTCTTCTTTTTCACTGTACTTAACTGGATATGGCTTAGAGGATTAGACGCCAAGACCAAGCTATGATTTTCTTTCTGGGAGCAAATTGCAGCCAGAGATGCGCTAGGCAATGGAGATGCCCTAATTTATTTTGGGTACTTATTTTTGTCATAATTTCTGCATACGGTATCATGTCACAAAGGACTTTTCATTCAAAATTTGAGTACAAGTCTGGTATGACAAGGAATTGGTCCCTCGAGAGACCATAGAAGAACCCACATTGTTATCAATAATCATATTATTTTCCGGTAGATAGCCTCGATTCGGATATCATAGTACAGTAAGGTGTACAAAAATCTCTAAAGAAAACTTAGTGCATAGTACAGAAAGTTGATTCTAAGCTTTTTCAAGCTTTTGTGAGGAAAGGAGTCCAATTAGAAAGAGCAAAGCACCAAGCATTGACTGGGCGGTAGTGTAGTTCAAATGTTATCATGCTTGCATCACACATCTTTCCTTTTCTTTATTTTTTTTGTCCATAACATGTTTTTTTCCCTTCCTTTATTAAAATGTTTTGCTTTAAAAAAAAAAAAGAAAAGTGGGGAATGAGACTTATGGCTTGATGTCACTAGGTCAAGCTCAGACAGAAATCCAAAGAACATCTTGCTCATGGGACGTATGGATGAATAGGGACCCCAATGGAATTGAAAGGTAGTGGCCAAGCAAACCATAAGCAAGAAAAAGAGGAAATTGACTGAACATAAGAAAAGAACAGGAGTGGCTTTAATATTGTAAAATGACAGATGCCCCGGGGATTAGGCCAAAAAATCTGGGAACAGCTTGGCACATTTTGTCTCCTTGTTCAGTATCACCTCCCACCAAAAGAGTAAGTTCAATCTAGAGGAAATCTAGGAACCATGACATTTAGTTTCCTCCTTTTTGGCTCTCCCTCCTTTCTTCAATATTAACAATTATGAAGGAAAATTAATAATTATACGTGCTCTAGAAACATGACATTTCCCATTCATCCACGCCAATTATTGTATCATACTTTGTCACTATTTTGGAAGAACATAAGGAAACTCATTGCATTTGAGAACACTAACGAATCTGTGGGGACACCAAAGTTATAGTCTAGGAATATCTATAAATTTCTACCCAAAAAGAAATTTTCGGTTCGCAAAGAGGCCAGTTATCTAAATTATTAACCATTGGATCAAGGCTTACACAAGAAAAATCATATAGGTAATCTCAGTATTTCTTAAAGTCATTTCTTTGATTTTATGTTACCGGATAGAGAAACCGGAGTTCTAGTGGAAATAACCAATTTTACGCAAAAGTATTGACATATTGAAATACTTGGATAATTACACAAACATTATCTTGTCTATTATACAAATAAAAGACTTTTACAAGTTGCATATTGGAACTTGTTACTAAGCCTGCGAGGCTTGACGCATGGTGAACGACATGAATTTAATATCAACTAATGAGAATGCTGCCAAAATTGCTCGCATGTCTTGATAAAAGCCACACTCATTTGCAATTGTGGATTTACACATCATTAGCAACTCCCGCATGAATCACTCCCCAAAGTACCAATTAACCAACCCTTTTTCGGTTGAACTTGAACCCCACATCATTTATTGGAGACTGGGTAAATTCCTAAGTAAAGAATTAGGAACCGGCCTTTACCGATTCGGTTTCCGGTTTTATAATAAAAAACATCATAGAGTCAGTTTTTAGCTTTTCTTTTCTTTTTTTTACTTTGTTTAAACAAAGGTAGCTGTGTTAAGAATAGGATCCGAACCTGAGAAAGTTAGAATATCCATAACCATTATGCCACATATTGCTCACATGATATGTTTTCCAAATTTAATAGTTACATTTCTTCGGTTCCAGGCTAGTTTCCCGTTACTGATCATGACAGGTTAGGTTACAGATTCATATTAAGAGACCTACCCATTTTAGAACCAATCACTCCTAAAATAAATAAATAAAACTCGGTGTTTAACGATACCCTAAAAGAAAGTAGAGAAAGGAAACATAGACAGAATGATGGGAAGAGAGGAGCGCGACACTTGTGGTTAAAACGTGAGGATATTAGTGATATTTTTTCCTGCTTTTTCCAAGCAGAATGATATCAAAAAATTCCCCCTCCCCCCCCAAAAAAAAAAAGAATTTTGAGGGGCTAATATCGATTGATGAGAAATTGAAAAATGGAATCGGACAAGGTGGGGTTGATGTTAAGTGCCAAGGCTAATTATTTAATTAGCTTTCCTTGAGGCTCGTGTGCGCTTTGATTAGTGATTAGGCTTCGAGGGTGAGCCCACATTATATTGAAGGGTGGCAAAAACATTGGTCTACCATTCGGAAATTCCAGAGAGAGAGAGAGAGAGAGGGTTCATTCAATGCAAGTGTATTGATATTGATAGGAGATGCATTAAAAATTAGATAGAGATGGTCCACGGGTTCTTAACGTAACACTAAAGTAGTCGAGATGAGCAAAATTATTGGGGAAATAAAGATGAAAAATGTTGGAGTGACCTTGAAGCAATTACTCGATTATTATGGTAGATGAGAGAGGGTGATGAGAGCTTTCGATTATTGCAAAAAAACAGCTGCCTATCTATAAATGCAATCGAAGTTATTTCGAATTGAGTTTCTCAAGAGGTGTGCCCTTCTCTCTCACCATATCACCACCTATTTGTTACTTCTGTCCTCCCTCCTCTAACTCGTGCAAAGTTAATGATATACTTCATTTCAATGTTCAGCATAACGTGGGGAACCCAGATTCGATTTTCTCAATCCAGCTTTAATCGCACTTCTTACCAACTAATCAATAGTTAATTGGAATTTAGACTCCGTTTGTTTTACGGAAAACAACTTTCAGGAAAACGTTTTCCGTATTTTTCAGCATTTGTTTCACGGAAAATAAACTAGTTATGGAAAACATTTTCCATTAATGAAAAAACACCTTCAAAAGTGAAGAAAATGTTTTCCACTTTTAAAAGCGGAAAACATTTTCCATATATTCTTTCACAAAATGCATTTTACTTTTTATTTTTTTATTTTTATAAAAATATTCGAAATTTTAATTATTTTAATATTTTTCTTTTTCTTTTCTGTTTTTTTCTCTTTTTTTTTTCTTTTCCTTCTTTCTCTACCGGTCGCCGGCCATGGGTGAGGCTCACCTCACTTGCCCAAGGCCAGCAAGATCGAGCCAAGCTAGCCTTGGGCAAGGCTAAGAGTAGCCACGCCTCACCTGAGGCCGGCGAGGTGAGGTGAGGCCTCGAGCAAGGCCGGCGAGCTCGAGCCTCGCCGAATCTGGCGAGGCCTCGTTTGAGGCCGGTTGTCGTCATGATCAGCGACCAAAAGAGGAAGATATAAAAAGAAGAAAAAAAAAGAATAGAAAAGAAATATAAAAAATTATTCAAAAATAAAAATAATTAAAAGTTATATTTTTAAAAATATAATATAAAATATAAAAATTTGTTAAAAGGAGTGCAAGAAGGAAAATCAAATCATATTTTCTATACTGAATGATTGAATTATTTTCCAGTTCATTTTCAGGTCTCAATCGAACACCGAAAAATGTTGTCATTTTCCCGAAAAATGTTGTCATTTTCCCGAAAAATGACTTTTCGGAAAATATTTTTCAGAAATGTCACATTTTTTGCAAAACGAATGGAGCTTTATAGTTAACTCATTCCTGTAGATTAAATCGAATTGAACCTTGCTAATTGGTGGAGATTATTCTCTAATCGAAGGGTTTTAACATTTTTTATTTTACTATTATTTGAGGCGAATTCAAATTCGAATTTGTTCGAATGGATAATCGTTAATTAGAGACATTGGTAAACGACCCAAAGCATGAATACACCCATGCTTTTATCAAAAACTAGAAAACAATAGTAATAACACTAATAATTACACGTATCTAAGACATGGTAAAGAAATGCGTAGACTACAATGGGTCATGGAATCACCTTTGTTAATTTCATTTACATAAGTTGTTACGAAATATGTAAGATTATTCAGTTACCTTCTTACGTTGGTACATTATCTTTTAAGTTATTTTTATGCTTAGATTTTCTCTTTTGGTTCATTTTGGTTATAATTGGTACAACCGCTCTCGCAGAGCACGAATTTACATCAGCTCTAATATAAATCATCTTCCAGCACTAACTTTTGCTTTTCCAGTTTTTAAGCATACTAATATATATTTATGTGATTCCCGATCTAATAATTATATGCTTCAACTAGTGCAAATACTATTTTAGTTTTCAGAAAATTAAAAACTTAAATTTTCGAGTAGCTTGCTAAAATTTCTTGTCTTTTCTTTTCTTTTCTTTTCTTTTTGTGAATAAAGGATATGAAGGAACAGTCAGTTCAAGAGCCCATGACATTATTACAAAAGTCTTCACACACATCGTGTGTTCGGGCAACATTACCATAAAAATTCCATAACCGTTATGCTTTCGGTGGTCGGATTAAAGGAGTTACAAGCCCTCACCACTTGACCACCACACTCGATGTTGGGTTGTTGCTGCTGTTCTTGGGTTTGAATGGACATCCATTCCAACATTCCAGGTACAAAACCACATGATGCTTTTGACAGCGAAATCTGGCTTCAAAGAAAATTGAGACCCCATCTTGTCTGCTGATGCCTTCCCATCCATTCATTGCTTATAAGCATATCTGGAGAAAAATGGAAGATTCACACGTGTTTGTCAAAACATTTTTTTTTTGGGGGGGTGCTCTTTTAACATTGAAATTGTTCTCTGTTATGCCAAATCTCACTTATATGTTGCAATTGCTTGGGGCAAGGTGTATCTCTTGTTCTTAAGTAGTAATTCGATAGGATAAAGCATTATTTAGCTGACTTCATATTCTTTACCGCATCCAAATAAATCAACTTGTGGTAAACGTACAATCATCTAAAGGGACTAAGGCATCCCTTCAATCATGACACTTCAATTATGAGCTCCTAGCTCCCTGGCTTCTGAGGCCGTGTCCACACCTAGGAAGTAAAACCTCCGGAAAATTTGATCTCTACCGATGGAATGATTTGGTCCTTAGTACGAGCTTAAAAGGCTTCATCCTAGACCTCGCTCATACCTATGAGTTTCTTGATTGTAAAGCACACAAAGAGTATTCTCTCTCCCTCAAGAAGACAAAAATAAGCTAGGAGGGAATTGGCGATGTGCAGCGTGCAAATCCCAGCACATTAAAATAAAGTATGCATCCGTAGAGCCCTTCACTTCTCATGGAAGTAGATAGGTTGCAAAAGCCCCTTTAGGAGCACAAGCTCCCGTTCCTTGGTGAGGTTAACTTTAATCGAAGCCAAGGACCCATGGGACGCCCCTTATTAAAGTTAGAGTTTTAATCTCTACCAATGGAATCATTAAGATGGCATGGACAGTAAAAGAAGATAAAATCGCGAGATGGATTGATCCTTGCAAATCTTTCAGGATTACCATAAGGACCCGAAACCCGTAAATAAGGAAGATTTGAGTACCCTTGTACTGTATAGCTCGCTCGTTGCATCCCAAGAAAAGCTGTGACTGAAAAATTTACTCTCCTCATCATCGTTCATCAGCTACAGTAAGGACTGTTCATCATGGTTACGCTTTTTCTCTGGACTGATCCTTTTTGGGACATCTCAGGGGTCACTTGAGAGGCGGAAAAGGAGAAAAGAAAGAAGAAAGAAGAAAAAGGTGATGGCAATTCAAAATGCTGGAAAGTGAGAGTGAACAGGTAGTTGGAAGAACAACGATCCCTGCAAGAAAACGTTTGGGGGGGCGGGGCGGGGGGTGGGGGGGTCCCCAAGCCTTTGCCGCTTTGCAAATGGATGTCACGTTAACAACAACCTCAAAAGACTCTAACAAAGGACCCATTTGCATTATCCCAACTAATTATGATCTCTTTAGCTCGTTTCGCAACTTTTCTTGTTCCAAGTCATGATTCGGTCTTCGGTCATATTGAGAGATCGTCGATCTTATCCGCTGCTTTGTGTACGTCGCAACGTCGGTCCATTGGCTTCCACCGCTCGCTACACAGTTACTCTTTTGCCTTTTACACTTTTTGCGGATTGATTGCACGCTAGAGAACATGTTCTTTCTTTCCCAGCCAAAGATGCTCCAGTGAGTTCACTTCGCAGCACGTCTACTCTCATGCCTCCTCGACCGGACTCGTGCTTCCAATTCCTCTCATCTACCCCCGAGGTGAACTTACCCGAGCTGAATTTTCGAAATAGTTCATTCTTTCACCCTATGACTAGAGTGAAATCCGTGTATCGGATAACATATCACTCTATATCTCAAGCAGCTGATTCATCAAAAATAGTTTACAGGATGGTGCATACAGCCAAAGTTGTAACTAGTCCGGAATGTACACACAGGCAGTATCAGAAATGAAAATTGATCTCCTAGTTCACGTGTACATTCACTTTGCGTTAGTGCATGACAAGGCAATCGGGCAGTTTCAATAGAAGTGCATCTACTTTTTGGATAACCTTCGTCCTGCCAAAACTGGATTCGAGTCGGCTTTTAAAAGATTACCGAAAATCTCGAGTCCTACACGCATTAATCTTCACTTGAGTGAGAGAATCATTTAGAAAAGCTAATTTTGATTTGTTTCTCATAATACCCATGTGTATATAACTACGTGATAACTAGACCTGTCAAATGGGTGTGGCTCGAGTCAGGTTGAATTTGGATGGATTGAAAATGAGTTCAACCCAAATTGACATATTTATAACATATTGACCCTTGTTTATGTAATACAACTCCAGCAAAGAGCCACCAATGACCAGGGTTGGCCACCAACATAGGATCTAGGTGAGGCCCGGTGGCCCTTGCCTGTAGTCAGCAGGGTCACCAAACACTGGCTAGGCCCGACGACCCCTAAAGATTTGCAACATCTCTTACAGCCATCATTGAGCCATGTCGCCGTCCAATGATCGGTGTGACCAAACTGTCGCAAGCCATCATCGTGGCCTTTCCATCTCTAAACTACTCTCTCTCTCTCTCTCTCTCTCTCTCTCTCTCTCTCTCTCTCTCTCTCTCTCTCTCTCTCTCTACTAGGTCACAAGCTCGAGCTCGCAATGCCGCGCTAATTCACCATGAGGTCGCCAGCTCGCTTTGTGTCAAGCAACTATTTCAAACATATCTAAAAAAATAGAAGAGAGAGAGACACCGCTACATCTTCGAGCCATGGACATTGGTGAGTTGCTAGCGACGTTGCCAATGAGATCTACGGCAACTTTAGGCGGCAGCAAGATCGACCGATGTGGACGACGTTGCCACCATCAATGGCCGTCGCTACTCTATCTACCCCCTGTCTCTCTCTCTCTTCAGACCATTTCCATTGCTCTTTCCGTTTATTTTTTCTTTTTTTTCGGGAAAGTAATTATGCTGCAATGAAATGGATTTGTAATGAATTATGTCCCACCCCATTAAGACCTATATGTAGTTGGACATTTATTTTTTGAATCCATTCAAACATGTTTTAATACTTCAGGCAACCCATTTATCACCTGACCCATTTAGTATGAGTTTAAAAATTTCATTTTTGCTACCTCTACTAAGTCCGTGCTTGCCTTGGATCACAACCTATGGTCCCCCACTCCGGTCATTCCCTAGAAGATCGACTCTGCTCTTGACTTACCGTTCAACAACAATGCAGGTGAAGGAGATAAGAAGAGAGAGGGAATGAGAACTACCAATCATCACAGAATGATGGCAGATTTTGTCATCCTGCGGGTAATTTTGCATCATTTGTCCCTTTCTCTTCCATCTCTTTTACTGATAACATATTCCGCGTCGCAACAAGGAGGAAGAACATGTCAAATGGAAAGCTCCAAAGGAAGCTCCACTACTCCTTTGTAAAGTGATCGACGCGTAATTCAAATCTTGGGACTGTGACAAAAAGAATTTACTCCAATTTGGCTTCGTTCCGTCTTGGTCACTTCGCTTTGCTCATCGACATGTCTATTCTGTACAATCAGGCCACGAGATATTGGCGAGCAAAGAAGAGCTTCTTGTGCGATAACGAGACGCTCCCATAAATGCATGCAGAAGCGGCACTAGGTGGGAACAACTATACAGCAGGCATCTGAGAAGTCATTTTCTTTCCAAACTGGACAGCCGAGACGAAGTTCGACACTTTGGCGCATTTCGCCATTCGATCTATCGAGCTGAATCACAATACTGACAACGCAAATTGGAAAGGGTCACGTGTTTGATGATGAAATCTATCATCTAATGCTAGTTCATGTTTCTATAAAGCCAACCAATTATTCAGAACTCAGCTGGTTTGATGATAAGCAGAGAAGAGAAGCATTTGCGATCTGATGACAAATTTGAACGCCTCAGCGAGCTCTGCTTAGCTCAGCTTACTCTTTATTTTTTTTAATTGGATTATTTCATCCGAAATAAAGTGTAGAGAAACCAATGAGACGGTTTCACATCGCCTGCGTGTGCACTTGAGAGGTTGCATATAACCCCAGTTCCGCATAAGCAAGAACACCTAGATCTCCATTTTCTCATATAGAGATGCACTTAATGTGGTCTAGTTTTGTCACACCCCAAACTCTACCAGAAAAGGGGCAACGGCACGGCCGTCCTTCTATCCAAAGAACACAACCTCAAACATAAAAATCATTAACATATTATCAAAATATATACATCTATATATTTCATAAAAGAGTCATCTACTTACAGCAGCAGAGTTTCTATACTCCTTCAAAAGAATATACACATCTCTATCTGACAATTAAACTCACAAGTTCATCTTAGACATAAACAACTCATACTCAAAAATCTATTTATCAAAATGTCTTGCTGATAACATAAACGCTCTCGTTCTACTTGCAGCCAGCCAAAGAAATTGAAAAAGAAAGTAAGACGAATGGAATAAGCAACCACATCACAATGAATAGTATATCTTTTCTAAACAGATCGAACATTCACTATGCAACTTTATAATACAATATCATAACTCATTAATCCTTAATCCAGTATAGGATATGCATAAAAATATTAAAAGTGGATTATATCTTTTTAGCAAAACTTTCTACATATAAGATCAATCAACACTAACAACTCAACAATAACAAAGCAACCATCGATGGTTTATTCCATTAATCAATCTCTATCAAATCAAACATCAATGGCCCATTTCATCAATTAATGTATTGCTCGATATTAGGAAAAGTGTCAGAAAAGTCCTGAATATTTTGTATTTGTGTCAATTTAGTTTTAAGCCTTTTTTTGTGCCAATTTAGTCCTTTTGTCTAATTTTGGTAGGATATAGCTAACATGAATGCCAAGTGGCTTACTTGGCACCGCTGGCACTAACATGAATAATTTTTAATAATATTTTATTATTTTTTCGATGTTTTATTTTTCTGATTTTTTTTCCTTTTTTCCTTCTTTTCTTTTTTATTTCCTTTTTTCTACCTTTGGCTGGTGACTAACCACCGACCAACCCCCGCCTGGGCAAGGGCTACCCTCACCAAATCTGGCGAAGCCATCACTCACCCAGGCTACGATGGCCTTGCCAAGCATCACCCAGGGCTCGTCCTTGCCAATCGGCCTTGCCAAATCTAGCCTGGGCTAGGCATGCCCTCGCCTAGGCGAGGGTCGGTTGAGCCTCACCTGTGGCGAGCGAGGCCAGGCAACCAACCATGGCCGGTGGCTGGTGGCCAGTCATCGACCAAAGGTAGAAGAAAGGAAGACAAAAAAAAAAGAAAAGAAGGAAAAAAAAATAAAAATTACTTTAAAAAATCGAAAAAAATTAGAATTTTATAAAAAAAAATTCACGTCAACACCAGTGGTGCCACATAAGCCAGCTAGCATCCACGTCAGTAATATCCGACTAAAATTAGCTAGAAGGATTGAATTGATACAAAAACAAAAGGTTTAGGACTATATTAGCACTAAAATAAGGTTTAGAATTAAATTGGTATCAATTTAAAAGGTTTATGACTTTTCTGATGCTTTTCCCGCTCAATATCTAACTATGGTCACGTTTAATGCCCGTGACAAAACCAACCAAGTTTTCCCCCTTTAGCTAGGTCTCCGCCTATATCAACCGGTGATTTGACCCAAAAGGACGTCATGTTAATAGTATGCATACTTGCCCCTCAATGAGTTCTAATCATAGTGACATAAGCATAATCCACTAACCTCATTCTCCAGTAACCCACAATCAAAACCAAAATCCATGTTAAAACTCAAGTTCAATAACAAAATCATACAACTTTTCAAAATTGAAAATATCAAATAACATACCTTTCATAAACCAAAATATATATTCTTTCATAACTCAACTCATCAATCAAAATATTTTTCGTACAAACATATCTCAAAGTATTTGAGAATTCATTTCATAAACTAGATTCACAAAGCAGCATATTTATAGAACCTTTCATAATAAGTTTCCTACAATGTTTCTCAAACCATTCACATATATTAAAGTAGCAATTGCTCGATCTAGACTTTTATGCAGCCATAATGTCATTTCATAACTTGTAATATATCTAATAAATATTGCTTCGAAATATGAGTTTACAAACTCGAAGAAAAGATAGCACCACTCACTTAGAAAAATCAAAAACCAACCTACGAAGGTTACTTGAACCGACAAACTCATATTCCTATCAATTTATCAAAAAACGATATCAAACTCCAAGTAAAACAATACTCTAACAAACGACTTGATTAAACTATATTTATTTGTTGACCAATCGACTCATACGCACTAACGAGTAAACTCATTCATTGCGAATATTCATCTTTGTCACACGAAACTTCAAAAATCTGTTTCTATCAAATCACAAATCAAAATCTATTTTTGTTAAACCCCACGGCTCCACAACACCAAAAAATATCATCTCCACATTATTCATAGCTTAACAACCCCTAAATTGAACCCCACAATTTAAAATTCACATAACTCCAAATTTATGACTTAGGGCGTGTTTGTTTCGCAGAAAATTAATAATTTAAAGTAATATCTTGAATCACTTATAAAAATGAACGAACGGAATAAAATTTCATTGTCTACGAAAATATTTAGATGTTGTCAATAGTGAAACATTTTTCACTAACTAATTAAATAAAACGGTACAAGTGATTATTTTTAAGAAAATATTTTTCAAATTATTCATTTTTCGATAAGCAAACAGAACCTTAACTAGAAAAGTTACTACAATTAGATTAAAGAGTTCGATTACTTACCGAGCATTGCAAAATGGAGTTACTTCAACTTGTCGAGATGTCCAAAATGTGTACACGCGAAAATTTCTCTCACTCTGCTTCTTTTTCTCCATTCCTATTCATGAACGAGCTCGCTTTTCTCTTTTGTCCGCTGCCTTCAATGACTTCACGGGTATCATCTGCGAAGGAAATTGAAGGTGCGCTGAGTTGGCTATTGAAGACATTGGCTTGGGCTTTGTTGGGCCCATCTGTTACAAGTTTGCCGCAAGAATCAAGTTCCAGAACTCTGATATCAAGAGGCTGATGTTGAGCTTGTAATGATGAACAGCCAAACTCAATCTTCAAGAAGTCGTTGATAAGATTTGTGGTTCAAATGCTTTCATAGAAAAGTGAAGAGACATTACTCAGCTTTACCGTGAAATAAGGTAATTTGGGGTCTCTAGTTTAGCCTACGATTTTGCCGTGTTCATCCATTAATTGAAAACTTTTCTAAAGTTCCTAACGCATAAGCTAGAAGACATCAAATAGCAGCTAAGTTACATCAATTCGAGTGGCTCGTGTACTTGTTCGTGTGTGTTCAATCGAAGGCATCTTCAGTGCATCATCAAAGACTCAGAATCTATTCCACTGCGTGATTGTATTGTAATTGCGTCTTTTGCCTACGTTCTCTTGTTTGTCTCTCAGCTCCCAGCTTAATATACAGTACGAGTTAGGCTTCACAGTAAGCATGCACTCGAGGACAACAGAAATGAAAGAGTAACTACATTATGGTTGAAACAAAAGGAGAATTAACCCTAGATTTGTTGAGTTGGTTAAAACTCCGCACCATATGTCAAGGGGAAAATTGTCCAAAAAGTCCTAAACCTATTGTATTTTAGTCAATTCAGCCTTAAACCTTTCAATTTTGTCTATTAAGTCATAAACATATTCAAGTTTTGCCAAATTAAGTCCATTTGGCTAATTTTAGCTAGAAATCACTAACGTGGACGCTAGTCGTTCTACATGGCATGATCGGTGATGTGTATAATTTTTATATTTTTTTCTTTCTTTCTTTTTATTTTTTCTTCCAAGCCCGGCAAGGGTCAGCTAGACCTCGTCAAACTTGGTAGGAAAAAAAAAGGAAAAGAAAGAAAAAGAAAAAAGAAAAAAGAAAAAAATTCAAAATTCAAACATTATAAAAAAAAAATTATCTACATAAGTGCCAACTATCCTACGAGACACTGCCAACAAAATTGAAAAGTTTATTTATGACTAAATTAGCTAAAGTGCAATATGTTTATAACTTTTTGGATAATTTTCCCAAGCGTAGGGTGATCGTTCAATGGCAATAGGACTTGGGACAGCACTAAGGCTCGAATCCGATGGAGATTTGTCGAGTAGATCCAAATTCTCTATATTCCATTTAAGAAAAAGAAGTGCAAAGAAAAATTATTCATTGAAACAATTTGTTTCTTTTTTCATCCGGAAGAGATCTTTTTGGTCCAGACAAAGCAGCAGCAGAGACACAACAGTGCGAAACCTCCACGACGAAAGCACGCTCACTTGTTTTCAAAACAACAAATGACGCTTTCTCCGGTCCCCGCCCGTGCAGTTCAAATGGACAACATATCACTGAAACGCCCAATTATGTCAGAAACCCACGCCACTTGATCCTGTTTTCAACTGATTCCCTTCTTCGACAGAGGTGGGCATCGCTGCTAGCGAGTGCTCCTGACATGTTTCTTCTTTCCGTTTGACCCATTATTTCACAGAGAAATTCTTGCGCGCCCCTAAGCACGTGGGCTCAAGTGATCCGAGCCTTTAGATCATGTGGGTCTCGCACACGACCCGTGTCATTAGACAGTTAAGATCAAATAGGTTTACCAGTAAAAATCAGTCTTCAAGATTGTAAATCTTAAACATGAAGTTGTTGGTGTTGACAACAAACTTTAGTGCTAGTTGCTCTTCCTTCTAGGATGATAATAGACAGATTGAGATTCATTTATGAAATTGATTTATTGAGCGATGTGACAAATGCATATCTGATATTTGGTTTCTACACTTGTTTGACTTTTACACAATTAGGTCTTTAAACTAGTTTATGCAGTTTAGTACTCTAACTAACATCAGTCTTGCAATTGAGTCCCATCGCAATTAACACACTTAATTACGCAGACCAGATTGCTAACATGTCAATGAAAAATGACAAAGATCTTAATTTATTATAAAAAAAAAACGAACAATTTTTGTGAAAAAGAGAAAAGGTGAAAGCTTCATAATAAAAGATTAATTTTTGTATCATTAAAATTCTTGCTAATAAGCTAAGAGTGGTTTTGTCTAGCTTTGTTAGCATGAATCGATGTGCTTTGTTACCTCCATGTGCTGCTCCGTCATGAGGTGACAAGTTCTCCTGAACAGTTCATCGACTGGACCAAGGCTTGTATTACTTCTCCTCCCTTCTCGGTGGTTATAAATTGTAGTTTGGAGGATTATTTTCATGGTGGCAAAGGCTTGAGGCAAGGAGGAGATCCAGTTTCTCCTTCTATCTTTGTTGTGGTTATTGAAGTGCTCCCTCGGATGATAAACAAAGCTACTGAGCAAGGTAAGTTTCCATTCCATACGATTTGTTCTGAAAATCAAGTTATCAACTGTGTTTTGCTAATGATATCTTGATTCTAACTAACGGAAGTGCAGGGGCTCCAAGGAACATCGTCAATATATTTGATAAGTTCTGTAAAATGTTTGGACTTGGACTTTACCCACAAAAGACAGGGTTTTATACTTCTGGTATTTCAAGTGATTCCCCGGAAGAGTTGGTCCATCTTAGTGGTTTTAAAGTTGAGGTTCTACCTGTGAGGTACTTGGGTCTTCCCTGAGTCTCAGGCAGACTCACCGGAAAGGATTGTAAACAGACCTAGAAGATTTTGAGTAGAGTGAAAGGTTGGAGTGCTGAAAGGCTATCATTTGCTCGTGCACGTCAGAAGTACATCAAGCGGGCGTGATAAACAGTAAAGTAAAGCAGTGACAGCATCCGTTTTCCAGGTTGCAAGTGTAAAGTAAGATTAGGGTCCAATCATCAATATAATCCATATCACAAAAACTTCGACATGGTGATATATAATGAGCCCAATAAATGCAAGTAAAGAATGGATTTACGAGGGCTTTATTTGCAAGAATATTGAGGTGCTTGCCACTCTGAGGACAAGAAATAGTCAACAAAGGCAACAAAAACTCTCTTGCCAACCAAAATTCCTGAAAACAAGACATTCTACCTATTCCTCACATAGCACAACAGGATTTTACTAAGGCTTATGCAGCCGCAGGGGCAACAGTGCCTTTAGACTTTGAACAAAATAAATCCAAAACATCCACATGGTTACGTATGTGTCTCGGGCACTTAGAAAGAAGCTCTTGTGCTTCATTATGCCTCCTAACCTTGAAGAAGGCTTCAAACATTTGGAGAAACACAGATGTAGATGGGAATTTTTTCGAGGTCATTGCCTTTAGAAAAGCAAGAGCATCGTCTTTGCTTCCTTTCTTTGATATGTGCTGGATAAAAGGATGAAGGAAAGGTGGGAATCCATGTTCCTTCATCAAACTCAAAAGTGTCAATGCATCTTCAAATCCTCCTTGAGCCAGCAATTTCTTTATTAAAAGTTTGTACGTAGTATGCCAAGGCTTCAACTCATTGTTGGATGCACTATCTTTCAAAATTCGGCAAGCATCAAGTGCTCTGTTCTTATCGCAATATGCATTAACCAGTGAATCAAGAGCGCGGCTTGCAGAAGAACCTGCGTCCTTCTCAACCATCTCATGGAAATAATCAGAAACCTTTTCAAGATCTCCCGAAACACAAAGCCCTTCTATTAGCGATGCAGTGGTCCTGAAATCAGAAGTAAGCCCAGATGATTCTAGTGTATCCATGAATTTACTCGCCTCATCCTTTTTACCAGTACTACTAAGCCGGAACGCAATTTTGCTCCGGAGATTGCCACCAGGTAAGAACCCGCACTCCTGCATTACTTTCAAAACCCTGTCGAACTCCCCCAATCTTCCGACACTGTCTAAAGACTTCAAAACTGTATAAAGCATGGAGTCTGTCAGTGTATTCCCTTTCTCTGTATAAACCTTCACAACTCTAGAAAAAAGACCCATATCAAAGTCCTTGCTGACAGCTATTTTCCTCAATAGGAATGTACATTCCTGCGCCGAAGGCTTATCGACACCACTCATTGCAAACTCATATAAATAGACTGCATCCTTGATCATCTTCCTCTTACAAAAGCGACCCAATACCTTGACGTAAGTCTCCCTTTCCATTTCATACCCGGCAACCTTCATTTCATCAACCAGCTTCCAAAATCTATCGATACAATCTTCTCTCCCTAAGACAATTGCCATGGCATTATACGTCTGCTTATCGTGCTTAAACAAACCACTTTCTTCGACCCACCTGAATAACATCAATGCTTTCATGGGCTCGGTAGCAAGATTTTCCACTACCTTCTTAACCACATCGGTCGTAAACTCGACATCTAACTCCCGCAATTTCTTCTCGACATCTTCACTCCAAACCTCATTCTTCACTATCCTACAAATCCCGGAGGGATTATTCTCAACAGAGCTATTAACCGATCCAGATGCGAAAGCACCTCTCAGCTTCTCCGCATCACTATCTCTCCCCTCTTTCTCAAACGTCTCCAACACTTTATCTCTAACGTATCCCGACATGCCATAACCAAGTTTCTTCATAGTCTCAAACAAATCCCAGAATTCAGAGATAAAGCCATTCACACCCAATACACCCAGCATCAAATTATACGATTTCGAGCTCAACCTCTCGCTATTGTTCGCTGAAACCCAATCGAAAAACTTACCCGCAGCGCGAGGACTAGCGGAGAGGCTCTCCAAGACCTTCAGAACCACGTCATCGCTCACGGCGACATTGTTCCGCACCAGCTTCAGCTTCTTCACCGCATCCTCCGAGTCCTCGAATTTCGCGAAAGCATCAGCGAGGACCGCGTGATCCGAGTCCTTCCCTTCGACGGCCGGCTCCGACGAGAAGGTCCTGGCTGCGAAGGAGCTACTGGGTCTCGCCAAGCTCGCGACTTGGGCACGAAACGGGAGTCCCGGAGGCGAGTTACGAAGAGGGTCGGTGCGGAAAAGCGAAGCGAAGCGACGGAGCGAGTGGACATTCGGGTTGTAGAGCGAGGAAGGGTGGTGCGGAGAGTGCCGTGGGACGTTCGATCTTGAACGGAGGTGGGCTCGGGAGAGGAGCGAACGCCATGAATGTCTCATTTCTGCGCGATCTTTGCGATGCGATTGCCACGAGGGTTCTTGTGAAATGGGGGAGGAGGAGAGGAGGAGGAGCGGTCGAAGACCAGCGTGGGTGCGGGCGATGGCGAGACGAGGGAGGGGCGGCGGCGGCGGCTTAGGGTTCTAGAACGGCGCTAACGCTGAACAGTTATTATTTGTGGATTCCGAGATTGGGAGTTCGAATCTCAATGGCTGCAATTTGTAAAGGAGGGACCATGAGAAAGTAAACCTGCATGCAATAAATCTATGACTCAATTTGCTTCCCGAAAAATAGATAATTTGACAAAAAAAATTTCCTAAAAATAATCTTTTATGTCTCGCTTAAAATAATTAATCATGAAAAATATTTTCATTGTTGATAACAATTTATGTTTAAGTATTTTTGCGTACGATGAAAATATTTTTCGTTCTTCATTTTTTTTAACAATACAAACAATCACAATTTAAGAAAATATTTTTCAAATCATTCATTTTTCATACTATGTATTGACAAGTGATTGGAGATTTTTTTAGCTCGTGCTTTTTCCACCCCTTTTTCGACTTCTAACACCCTCTATCACCTTAAATTGACCACACTATCTCTTGTAGATCCCAAATTTAATTATTTAAGATTAATTCTTACCTTTTTTCTCCTCTTTTTTTTTTGATATTCTGATGCATTTATGTATTTGTAAATGGTTTGAATGGATTGTCTCGTAATGTAATTACAATAGTCATAATTTTTTTTGTCAACAGCTAATTATTTCATGTAATCAAAGAAAAAATTAATATTCCATATAATGTTTTGAAAACCATTTTCTTTTGAATTTGCACGATAATAATAAATGTTATAATTTTTCATGTAGTTAATTTTTTCATATTTTTAAATTCTTTGAAATATCTTTTAAAAAACCATGCAGTGATGGCATGAAAAACAAATAAAATTTGGAATATAAGATTTACCGAATAAAATAAAAGGTGACAATTAAAATAGGCGGATTATGACGTAATCATACATATTAAAGTTATAATTAAACCAATTGCATTCATTAAAATTAGTTAATTATTCTTTTCACTTTTATTTGTACTATGTTTATTATTAGAATAATGGTTTCCAGTAATAAAAAAAAAGAACTATACCACTTATTAACACTAAAACTTGTTAATTATCTGCCATATAAACTATTTTTTGGAAAGAGAGACACCATTTTCGTCCTAGACGGCAGAAAAAAAATAAAAAGAAGAAGAAAGGTAAGAAATAATCTTAGATCCAGAATAATCCCCACATTTGACCTTAATCTTTGTTGTTTGAGTTGAGCATGGTAGATTCTTCTTTTAGTAATTTTAAACCAAAGAAAATGAAGAAAAAAAGGTAAAAAATAATCTTAAATCAAGAGTGAACCCACAAGAGATAATTTGGTCAATTCAAGGTCGTAACGGGCATCAGAAGTCAAAAAGAGATGGAAAAAATGTGAGCCATTTTTTTTTAACTTTTTGCTAGGGAATAATGTTATTCATCGAGAAAGATCACTCGTTCTTATTAGATTGTGATTGGATATGCAAATGTTTGGTAAAAAGAAGAATCTTCTCATTTGAGACTAATCCAAAATGAAAAGTGTTCAACTAGAACATGAAAATGAATGAATTGGTCCTAATTACTCTTTGGAGTGGAAGAAGCAGGGAAATTCTCGAACGAGGAAAAGGACCCAATTCGATCCCCCAATTGGATCGGGAGCAAATGCCTACGAAAAGATCACTTGAATATAAGAAAGAGTCGCTTAGATTTTTCCATGGTTTGTTTATCCCTTACCCCCAAAATCCTATTTGTTGATATAGACAGTATATAGAAAAAGTGTCGAAAAAGTTATAAACATATTGCATTAATGTCAAAGTACTCATGAATCCTTTTTATGGTGTCAATTCAGTCATAAACTATTTATCTTTGTGCCAATTCAATCATTCCGACCGATTATGGTCGGATATTGCTAACATGGACGTTGGCTAGACTACATAGCACCGTCGGTAATATTTTTTGAATTTTTTTCTTTAATTTTTTTTCTTTTCTTATTTTTTCTTTTTTTTTCTTCCCTTTCTTCTTCCTCTAGCCGATCGACAGCCTCTGGCGAGGTTCGCCCTTGCCAATGACAACGAAGGCAAGACCTCACGACCTCTGGCGAGGGCTAAAGTCTCACTAGCCTAATGCGAGGCCGCCCTCACGGCTATCTGGTGAGGTTGAAGGCCGCGACCTCACAGCCTCTAGCTCACCAGAGGTTGAACGAGGTCACCCTCACAGCCATCTAGTGAGGTCAAAGTCTGCGACCTCGCCAGATCTAATGAGGTCGAGCCTCGCTTGTGGTCGACGTGGTTACCTTGGTGGCCCTGGCCTTTGGCTGGACGCCGAGGTTTGACGACCAGCTTGTGGAAGAAGAAAAGGAAGTTAAAAAAAAAAGAAAGAAAGAAAATTTGAAAATAAATAAATAAATCGAACAATATTAAAATATTATTAAAAGTTGTCTATATCAGCGCCGGCGGTGTCACGTAAGCCAGCCGTCATCTACATCATAAATATCCAATCAAAATTAGACGAAAGGACTGAATTAACACTATATTAAAAACACTAATATAATAAGTTTAGAACTTTTTTGACACTTTTTCTGATGATATAGACTTTATCCATATACATTCATCGAAATTACTTACTATCCCCGAGTAAAAGGAGGCAAAATGGATCATGGATCCATATCTTAACTCGTACATAAAAAATAAATTGGACTAGGTTTGATAGAGCAATGCCAAGCTAATGACGTATTCTAGTGGATCCGAAAGGAACCCACTTTCGATCCATCCATTGAAAACGGTAAAAAGGCCGAGAGCCTCCGCTCAACTCCGAATGCATTTAATGGAGCACTCGTGCAGAGACGTTCTTTCGATTCAAGTCTTTAAATTGTAAACAAACAAGAAAAAAGGGTCTATAAATAAACGAAAGTGTTTCAATTTAACACGCGATGGACGTTGTTCCACAATTTGACATTTTCAGTTTTTTTGTTATAACTCAGTTTATTCACTCGCAACTTTTATTTTGTAATATAGATACCAAAAGTAAAAGTTAAGACAATGAAGACGCTTATACAATTCACAGGCTCCGCAGGCATTCCGGGATCTCCTTCTTTGACTTCTCAAAGCCGGCGCAATGGTTTTCGAGATACACGAAGATGTCTTTGGTGGCGATGCGGACTCCTCTTCTTCAAGTTCTGTCCAGGAACCACCCGTGTTCGACTAAATGTCAGTTGATTGGCTAGCAAGAGCTCTCGAAACTCGAAGGCACCAATCGCCCCCATTCAAGTCAACGTTCCAGACTTCGAAGGCTTGCCAAGTGCAGAAGGGCATTGTGACAGGCTTCCATTGAAGCTTTCTTTGATTAGTAAGATCTCCCTAATGCGAGGAAAGTCCAATTCATTGCTCCAAATTGAAAGGCCATGCTCTAATCAGGTGGCAACAATACCAGAGTAGACAGACAAGGGGAATTCCAAGGTCTCTACTTGGGCTGAAATGAAGCTGTGGTTAGATGAGTTCTTTCCTCTTGATTATAAGCGAACTTGGCTTCAAATGCTTCACGAGTTGAAGCCCCGGAATGATCAATCGATTTCCAACTGCACTGAGGATATTTACAAGTTGCCGAACTTGATTAGCTTAAACAAAGGTGATGATCAAGTTGTGACTCAGCCTCGCAAGTAGCCTTAAGCAAAGCCTAAAGGAGAACTCATTATGCATTTCTCGCATTCAAGTAACATACTTGATTCGACAAGAATAAATTCACCAAAAACACAAAAGACGCCATTCGAGGTTTATTCTAAACACTTAGGCTGCGTTTGGTCGACCGTACAAAAGCCAGGATAGGATATGTTTTATCCTATCCTGTGTTTGGTGATGGTCCATGATAGGATAAGGTCGGATATAGATCGGATATAGCCCGGATAAAAAAATCCGGGGGAGGGGGTAGGATAGACCCGGATAGGATTTCTAATGCCTATTTTTCCAAAAATCCTACGCTCCACTCGCCGTCATCTTCATCCCCACACCTTGTGCGCTTTCACCAAAAAAATTTCTCGACTTTTTTTCCTTCATCGACTCCTCCGGACCCGTGAATAGCAAAAAAAAATAATAAAAATTATCCTATCCGACTTTAAATCCGTAGTCCACCAAACAGTGGACAGGATATGAAGAAATCCCAGGATTTCTTATCTTATCATATCCAATCCTATCATGTTTAGAAATCCGGACGACCAAACGCAGCCTTATCTTCTTCCCATTGAGAATCGGTGTATATATATGTAATTGCAAAGTTTGACTACATCTTCCTATGCTACAACTGACTAGGCAATTAAATAATATGACTCGCTAAGCAAGTTTGCAGCCAACAAAGCATAACAGACGAGAGTTTCGCAATTCCACTGCCAACTGCTATTAGTAACCGGATACATATCAGCCTTGACTTGCTGACTTGGATACCGCATCGTGATGAGTTGGACACCATGTCATGCCCCTGCATCAGTCTCTAATGGGGAGTATGTACTTCAGGGTCTCCCTTGTTGATAGGGTCTTGGAATCTCTTTGCCCCCAGTAACATACTGTCTTGGCCTTTCAAATTTGCCTCCAAATCAGATAGAGAGTGTCATCTGAGTACCTGCGCTAAGTAGCTGGTATGCCGATCTCACCGATAAATCTCCAGACTTACAAGGCCACCATACCACATTTCTGGCGACCATCATGAACTCGTAATCAGCAGATAAACATTCAGCTCCAACGAGTACATGGTATGTACAGCCCAACAAAAGTATCAATTTTACAAGAACTTGATGAGATTCCAGTCTGACACTTCTCTATTCTTAAGTACGTAGTTGAACGACACATATAAATGACCAAGCATTCATCATTTAAGGGAGAAACAACCACGACCAGCAAAGTTTCAGATCATGTTCTTTACATTCAAGACAAAAAATGTAACGATTCCATGATGAATCGATATTGATCCCTGGTGATTCCTTCCCACGTAAGTGTACATGCCTGTGGGACCAAAACATCGTCCAAATGAGACTAGAATCATCACATTTCATATTCAGAGAGAGGTGGCCAGCAAACATTCAATATGTACACAACATGAATCGAGCATGGCAAAGGCAAAGAATTTATGTTATTTGAGTACAATGAATAGCTACACTTTATAGGTCAATATAGCTCAAGCCACCAACAACCGACACCAAACACCCATGATTCCAAGCTCAAATGAGGCTAGACAGCAGGCACTTAAAAGATAATTATCCCATTCGAATGACCAATATATGACGTATCCATGAAAAATGGACAAGGACCTCACGTACGCTCTCCGCTACGAACCGAAAGTGATTATCATTGAGCACACCTTATTAGACCTCCACACATTCATGGAAATCGCAACACATGGTAAGCAAAACATGGTATTCGAATGCCTCATTCTTTGCCATAAAAGTAAACCAAGACGTTATCAATGTGATGCAAACAGGAAACAATCCAGTATGTATATCATAATGAAAACACGTACTTTCAGCATACCTAGATCTCATTGTGTGTCAATCACAACAAGCATCGATATATCAAAGTGCAGAAAGTCACAGCAAAGGAGATTACAACTAGCTTCAACATCCATATTCCTCACGGTATCTTATCTCGCAACAGATATCAATGCATTGAAACACAAAAGATCGCAGCGAAGAGGTTTTAACAACTCTCGGTTTCTTCTTCCAGTCCACAAAACCTACAAACTTTCCTCTTTAGTCTTTGAACGAGAATATTTACTTCTGCCACTCCCGTTCTTTCGGTCTCTCTTAATGTTACAGAATACAAATTCCTCTCACCTCTCTTCTTCATTGTAGAACACATCACAAATCTCTTTCATTTTTTATCTTCCTTCTGTTTTAATCCTTTATTCATTCTCAACAAAGACTAAACATTACCCTCTTCTATTCCACTTTCTCATTCACGGCTAGTCTTCTTCTCCTTTCTTTATGCACAAACTCAAGACTTCATCAATTCACAGCATGACACCAATTGCATCAACATATGGCTTATACCAAAAGATGTATATCTATCCGCTCACAATGGAAAGGATCTCACAACTGCATATCCAGATTAGCGTGAAGCCAAAGTATCCTAAACAGTGAAATCCACTCAGTTTTGTTTAAACTTGGTAAATGACACGTTTAAATTTAGTCCTGTTTCAAACAAGTAATTCTCAACCATATCCAGAGATCAACCCATAAACATATCCATCTATGGCCTGAAATCAAGGTCAACAACACGTATACAAGAGAGTAAACACAAACTGAGTAGACAAAGTACATATGGAAGCCTCTGTTATGGATTAAAATAACGCGAATCTAAACGACGTGAATGAATCAAACATGTGCAGAATAATCAGAGTCTGCGAAAAACCTCGAGACATACAGGCACCGGCAAAGCTTCTCTAATATGGATACTATCTTGTTCAGGCATTTTAACAAACACATTGTCATCTGTTCGAACAAAAGATATAGATGCAATGTCGACGCGATATTCGGATCCAAACTATCATCGCATCATCAGAGCAAACTCAAATCATTAATGGAGCCTCGGTCGTGATTGATTTTCACAAAGGCAATATCCAAGACTCGCGGCTTCTGCTTCGCGTGGAAACTGACTGAAGACAGAGTATATGGCCTTACCTTAGTGCTATGATTGAACATCTAGCCTCAAACGTTGAGCAAGTATGAGAGTGGATATCCTCGGAATGGGCCGGGAGAGTATGGGACCGGGTTAAAGCTTTGTTATTGTAATTTTTTAATTTATTTTTACATTTCTATCTCTCTCTTTCCTTTTTATATTTTTGTGTGTAATTTATCGGCAAAAATCAGGTGTCAATAACTAGCTATAGACCCTTAGCAAGAAGAGGTCCTGGATTTCGTCTGTCCCATTCTCGCGTTTCAAGGATGATATGATCACCCACCCTAAAAAGTAGCATCGAAATGGCCCTGGATCTTTGGTAATGGAATGTGGTGTGTACTGCATAGACCCTAGGATAATGCCAAACCGGGGTGACTCTTCCTGTCACTTCACTTCGTTCGGCATAGCGTGTTTCTTGTGGAAGCTCTGGCTTTCCTAGTTAATGATGTTCAGTTCCAGACCGAATGCTGTGGGAACGTCTCTCGCGTTAAGTATTTTCCCTACAGAACCTTAAACTCATAGCATGTCCCTGTTTTTAAGCATTCGCCAGCCAGAATTGGTGGAAAGAGCCACGTTGAAGTGCTCGGGAGTTCGGACACTCCGAGCAGATGACGAAAAGGTGGGGGAAAGCGGGTCATCTTGTCTGATCTTGCGCGATGGCTCGAAGCTCCCGGTCGCCTTACCGTGAAGGAGCAAGGTATAGTGCACAGTGGAAATGCAGTGTTCATAATTCTGCAGAAAGATCAAGTCGGAGACCCTCGGCTACAAGGACAGTTACACGCTCACAAGCTTTCAATATGTCAAATTAAGAAACCAAATAAAATCGTCAGACTGTCCACATAATCATGTCATTGTTCTTAAGTTCGTGTAGTAGCTACAGTTTAGTTTCTTCTTGGGCAAGAGAGACTTGAAACAAGCCATTAGACTTGCCAGCTTCATAGCAGTGTTGTGCTACACAGGCTGCCCAAACCGGAAACCTCCTAGACCGGACACAACTACCGGTTTGATCCGATTCCGAAAGTATCGATCCAATATCCAGTTTCTAAAAGTAGAACCGGTGTCCAGACGATCCGGTTCCCTATTCCTGGCCCTAGGACCAACCAGTCCAATTTCCAGTTCTCAATTTTAGGAATCAATTCAGACCGGGACCCGATCGTCCTTACTTTATAGTTTTGCTTTAAAGTTGAAAGCATTTCCAAATTAACTATTCTGCATTTCCATGGTAACTCGTTTAAATTAAAAAAAATATATTTGATTTCAATGTCTAGCCTAAATTCTGCATTTCCGTCCGACCACTTACGTTTGATACTGACGCTTCGAGGAGTAGATCACTTCCTGCCCGACCACTTACGTTTGATTAGGACGCTTCGAGGAGTAGATCACTTCCTGCGAGACAAAAATGCACTTATCACCAAGGCCGAACAGTTGCTTATGGGCTTCAAGAACCCGAAATTGGTCCACTGTAGCAGAGAAGCCGACAAGGTTGCAAACTGGATTGCCAAAGCCGAAGGAACATGTCCCTACCTTAGAATTGGCTGACCATTCTCCATGAAGCCCTTTTTGGACCTTATTGTGTTCTGAATCTTGTCTTTTTGTATCCGAACGCTTTGAGTTAGCATATGACAATCTTTTTCGAACCAAATAAAAAATAATAATAATGTCTAGCCTAACGAGAGGAATTATTATATGAATACACCCATGCTTTCATCATACTTAAAATAATAATAATAAAATTACATATATCTGAGACATGGTAAGGAAATGCGTAAACCATAAAGCATCGTGGAATCATCTTTGTTAATTTATTTATATAAGTTGCTTCGTAATATATAAAGATTATTCAATCACTTATACATAATTTTCATAAAATAATGTTACAATAAATTTTCAAATTGTTTTTATGCTTAGATTTTCTTTTCTAGTCCGTTTTGGTTATAATTTGCATAACCGCTCTTGCAAAGTACGAAATTACATTGAGCTCTAAGATATTTAGTTTTCCAATTCTATTTGTTTTGAGAGAAAATTGTCCAAAAAGTCGTAAACTTATATATGCCGGCCAATTTAGTCTTAAATATTCTTAATTATGCATATTTAGTCCTAAACCTTTTAATGATTTACCAATGTAGTCCTTTCGATAAATTTGGATGAGAAATCAATGTCGTGGACGTTGACTGTCCTACGAGGCATAATCGACGCTGACATAGACAACTTTTGCAATTTTTTAAAATTTTCTGTTGGCGATGACCAATAGCGGGAAATAGGGAAAAAAGAATAAAGAATAAAGAGAAAGAAAATAAAAATGAAAAAAACTCAATTTGTTTAAAATTGTAAAATAAATATCCATGTTAGCGCTAGACTTGTTAAACATGTAAGTCGAGTTGAGTTTGGGTCGAGTCATAAATGACCCGATACAAATTAACCCATTAACCCATTTATAACTCATTAACCCATTTATAACTCATTTATTTGTAATGTAAATATCCCGACTCATACCCGACCCGACCCATACCCAACTCATATTACTAAAACACTTCTATATTTAACTAAATATAGGAAAACTTGTTTATTATGATTTTTTTTATAAATTATACTACTAAAACATTTTCATACAATACAAAGCTAGTAAACAATTTTTATAATATTTTTTTAAAATTGAGGTTATGTTTGTCTCGTGAAAAATGCAACATTTTTATAAAATACTTTCCATGAAGTCATTTTCCAAGAAAATAAAAAAAATTTCCAGTGTTTGGCTGAAACCTGAAAAAGAACTAGAAAATATTTTTCGATGTTTGGTATATAAAATCTAATTTGATTTTACTTCATGCAATCATTTTAATGATTTTAATATTTTTATTTTTTAAAATCAAAATTTTAATTATTTTTCTTTTATTTTATTTTTCCTTTTTTCTTTTTTTTGTTTCCTTTATTTTTGGCAGGTGGCTGGCCATGGCGACAACTAGCAATCGGCCACAGGCAAGGCCGAGGCCTTGCCAGCCTCAGGTGAGCCTCGAGCTTGCCCTATTCCGGCGAGCTGAGTCTCGCCAGCCTCGAGCAAGGCTTTACCTCGCCAAATCCGGCAAGCTCGAGTCTCACCAAATCAATGAGGCCTCAGGCTTGCTGGAATCGGGTGAGCTCAGCCTCACCGGCCTTTAGCAAGGCTCCAACCTCACCGATCTAACAAGACTCAAGCTCGCCGGCCTCGGGCGAGCTTGACCTCACTAGATCGATGAGCTGGAGCTTGCCCGAGGCCGACGAGCCCAAGCCTCGCCGGCCTCTAGCAAGGTTGTCCCTCCTCTGTGGCCAGTGGCCGATCGTCGGCCATCACCGTGGCCAGCCACCGATCAAAAATAAAGAAAAAAGAAAGAAAAGAAAAATAATAGAAAAAGAGAAAAATAATAAAAATAATTTTGATTTTTTATAAAAAGGGAGAAAGTATGTGTGGGCTTAATGGGCGGGTTGGAAATGAGTTCCATACTCAATCCATTAAAACACATATGTGTGGGCTTAATGGGCTGGTTAGAAATGAGTTCCATACTAAATCCATTAAGACACATTTATGATAGGCTTAAAACTTTAAGACCCATTTAAGATGGGTTCTTCAAAATTATAAGAACCTATATATGACCCATTTATTTTTAAATGGGTCATGTATGGGTTTAAAACCCATTTAACAGGTCTAGTTAGCACCGAACGTGCTATGTAAGATAGCTACACTGACAGGATCGCCATGTTGTTGATTTCAAGCCAAAATTAGTTGAAGGAATACATTAGTAAATTATCAAAAGCTTTAGGACTAAATTAGCACATTTAAAAATTTTTGGACTAAATTGGCCGCTATACAATAGGTTTAACACTTTTGGAAAATTATCCCCTATTTTGAGCTTTTCCTTCAAGGTTTTTAACCATACTAATATCTATTTTTGTGATTCTTGACATAATAATATAGATATATTAACTAGTGTACATACTATTTTTCTAGAAATGAATTGATATCATTCGTAGATACCCTTATGAAAATATGAAGACTTAAAATGGAAAAAATTACAACTTGGTACAACTCTAAATAAAGTTTTACCAAGTTCATAGCACGATTTTTACTATTATAGAGACCATATGCTAAAATATGTTCAAATGGAATTGTAACAATATTTATAAAGGCCAAAATGATTAAAAAAAAGTAAATAAAAAGATGGGTTAATACCACGAAAAACTCTAAACTGGTACATTTGTTATAAATTTACTCAAACTAATTTTTTTTACCATAAAAAATCCAAGCTAGTACACCCGTGATAATTTTACCCTCTGTTAGTTTCCGTCAACTTTTACCATCAAATTTCTCACTTGGATGACACGTGGTAGTTAATGCATGTATTAGTTTAAGGTTTTACCTTCCGTTTATTACAGGTGTATCAGTTTATGATTTTTCACGATATTAATCCAATTTAACATAAGGCAAATTTGTCACAAATGTACTAATTTGAGGTTTTTGTGGTAAAAAAATTAGTTTATGGTAAATTTATTATAGGTGTACCAGTTTGGGGTAAATTTATCACAGGTGTACTAGTTTGGAGTTTTTCGTAATATTAACCCTAAAGACAGTATATTCTTTGTTGATTTAGGAAATGGATTGAAATGAAAAGAAATTATATAATCTAGGTAATAGTGTAATTATGGAAGTTTGTAATAGTACCGAAGGACTTATTTGATTTTCTTATGGAAAGTTGTGTAAGTAGATTGAACATTTCATGGTGGGAGAAAATGTTATATATACCCTCTAACAAACTTATCATTAAGGAAGGTAAATTTTTAGTATTACCTGAAAATTATTAGATATGCTACAAAATGTATTATGTTAGTATTGGACTAATCTTGCATATTTCACTAGATGAATTTATACACACTCCCTCTAATAAATGGGTCTACTTGTCAAAACAAGTTTTCTGACACCCATACACACAAATCAAGCGGTCAATCTTTTACCCGAATTGGTCGTCCTTCTTTCGCAGTGTCCGGAAGTTTACGATTTCCCAATTACAGTTACACATCAGTGAGTGATGGTAGATGTATCTTCAAGTTGTCCTAATAGGTCCTATAGGATGATCTTCTAGATTATATTTAGATATATCTCAACTTGAGCAATTTCTTAATTAATGACCCCACCGATTGACGACAGAGTTCATTCGCCCCATTGTGGACTGAATCCTTGCAAGTATTTTCGTGTTTTCCCAATTGGTCATATTAAAAGAGTCGAAGTTAAACCTCCAAGAAAGCTTGTCTTATCCGTCTTCTAGTCGCGCTCAGTTCAAACCTGCTGAGAATTTTTTATCATCTCATTGCTCTAAGGTCTTCGTCCTACCAGAAGTTAGACAGTCCGATCTCATCAAGTATTGTATCTAGTCTTTTGTTTTACTAGTCTTTTTTCTTCATCTTTTTTTCAATTTTATTCTCGAACTCTTCCTTGACAATTATTCAAGATCACCGAAATTCAAACTTGGCTACTCCTCGAGTCAATATATTATTGGGACGTCAAATTTCAACAAGTAATGCATTGGACGTCAAGTCTCAACCAGTTATTTCTCCCACAACTGTAATGATTATTATTTTAGTTTTGGGACAACTATTGCATATTTCACTGGATAAATTGGTGTATATATCCTCTAACGAATGGAATTTACTTGCCAAAATGAGTTTTCTGACGCCCATGCACCCGGATCAGACAATCAATTGTTTACCTCTCAAGACCGGTTACCCATTTTTCATAGCGTCAAGAATTTTGTGATTTCACGGTTTCAATTGCACGTCTTGAAACTAGTCACAAGCATTCTAACGCAACAAAAATCGGGCCGAATAGATGTGGAACGAGGAAGTAATTGCCGATTAAACTTCGATCAAACCTTTCGATACCCGAAACAAAGGTCCCAAAGCCCAGAATAATACTTAGAGGTCTCAGAATTGAACAAACCACAAAGAGAGGTAGCAATTTCTTATTTAAAGACCCCACCGATTGTCGACAGAGTTCATTCGCCCCACTGTGGACTGAATCCTTGCAAGTATTTTCGTGTTTTCCCAATTGGTCATATTAAAAAAGACAAA
Source organism: Syzygium jambos (assembly GCA_031216235.1). Classification (NCBI taxonomy): domain Eukaryota; kingdom Viridiplantae; phylum Streptophyta; class Magnoliopsida; order Myrtales; family Myrtaceae; genus Syzygium; species Syzygium jambos. The sequence goes on from CM062229.1 coordinate 18,778,766, forward strand.
GTTAAACCTCCAAGAAAGATCCTCTTATTTTGTCTTCTAGTCGTGCTTGGTCCATACGGCTGAAATTTCTTTATCATCTCGTTAATCTAAGGTCTTCATCCTGTCGTAGCGAGCAAGAATCATCTAGAGGGGATGAATAGATGATTTAAAACTTTTGATCAAATTCTTAAAGTAGAAACAAATGATCAAGATTAAAGTCTGAAAGACATTTAGATTCTAAGAAGACTTTACAAATATTGTGCTATTGTACACTATAAAAGATAAAATAAGAGTTTAGAGATATAGAAACTGCACACGAGAAATTATAGTAGTTCGGCTTAAATCAAACCTACGTCCATTCTCTTACGCTGACAGTCTACCGATTGGATTTCACTATGTGATAAAAAAGGATTACAAGTTCTAAATGATATTACTCGATGAATGATAGAACTCTTTATCTTACACAATCACTCTTACAAAATGTTCCTTAAGATCTCAATGTTTGGCTCAGGAAAGACAAATAGTATAATCGGAATATGCTAAGACTTTGGACTTGTTGATTTTTGATTTCGTTCATTACCTTCTGCTTCTTGTTAATCTTCTTTTATACTCCTCTATTTCCAAACTAGCCATTGGACAGGCTTCAGAGGATGATCTTCCAATTTTTAACTTGGACAAATTTGTATAAAATTGATTGAGTAGCTGTTGATTGATAAAATCTGAATTTTGCTGAATCTGATCGTCCATACAACCAGAATCTTAGTTTTCATAAGTAGAGATTTATCCGTTGTGATATATATGTGTGTGTGTGTGCGCGCGCGCGTGCGTGTCTTAATGTTCGATTGTCAATCAATTATATCCTTTTAAGATTGAATCAATCAAAACTTTTTTTCTGAAAAATCCACGCCAAATCACTAGCCGTTATGTTCGTTCCGAATAATTTCTGGTTCTTGTTTCACATTTAGAACTTAAGTCAATATAAGTCTTCAGTAAGGTCTGAACCTTTCAGAAATAGAGTCTGAAGTTCTTCATCTACTTAATATATCGTCTGAGTAACTTTTTCGGTGAAATTTGAACTTCTCGTTCTGAAAGCCGCAAAGTCCGAAATTTTCCTTCTGGTCCTCGTAAAGTCTGAGCATCCAAAAAGTTTAGTTCTCTCGAAATAGCCATTTCCATAATATATCTACCTGGATCAAAATACTTCAAAGTACGTGTCAGACTTATAAGATTAACATTGATAGTTTTGTCAACTTTAAAATCTATTAGGAAGTTTCTTCAACACGTCCTACCAAGTTGGACAGTCCGATCTCATCAGGTATTGTTTCTAGTCTTTCGTTTTACTAGTTTTTTCTTCTTCATTTTTTTACAATTTTATTCTCGAACTCTTTCTTCCTTGACAAATATTCAAGATCATCGAAATTCAAACTTGGCTACTCGTCGAGTCAATTTAATATTGGGACGTCAAATTTCAACAAGCCGTTAATTGGACGTCAAATTTCAACAACTTATTTCTTCCACAATTGTAATAATTATTGTTTTAGTTAAGGGACTACTTTTGCACATTTCACTAGATAAATTTGTGTATATACCCACTAATAAATGGAATTTACTTGCCAAAATGAGTTTTTTTTACTCCCATACACCCAAATCGGACAATCAATTGTTTACCCCTCGAGATCGGTCGCCCGTTTTTTGTAGCGTCAAGAAGTTCGTGATTTCCCGATTTCAATTGCACATCTTAAAACTAGTCACAATCATCCAACACAACAAAATTCGGGTCAAACAAATGTCGAACAAGGAAGTAGTCGCTGATCAAACTTCGTTCAAACTTTTCGATACCTGAAACGAAGGTCCGCAAGCCCAAAGTCATACCTAGAGGTATCGAAATTGAACAAACCATAAAGAGATACGGCTATTGTCACCTTAAATTTTATCCCCATTTAAAAAAATCATCGTTAACTAAGAGTTGACCAAAATTTTATTAACGAGCTACAAGTCTTATAACATATTTTAAAACTTCAAAAATGGGTTTTGCTCATCAAAACGAGCCTTTTGACACCCACATTGCCGCCCAATCAAAGAGTCAATTTATTATTCCTGAATATCGGTTTTCTGTATCTTACAGTGTCGAGAAGTTAGCGAATATTTGCTTTTGAATCACTCATTTCAAAACTAGGGATCACAACCATACCCACCCAACAAAAATTAGGTCGAACAAATGTTAGACAAAGGAGTAACGGTTGGTCAAATTTCAACCATTCCTTTTGATGTTCGAAAGAAAGGTCCCAGAGTCCGAAATTGTAACTTGAGGTCTCAAAATTCAATGAACTTTCCAGACCCCTAAGTTATGATAAATGGGTTTTATTCATAATGATAAATAACCGAAACAACACCTGATTCATAGACCCCCGTAAGGGTCAAAATCTCGAATATTTGATTTTGCAATTTCACCTAACAATATTGGGTTCGTCAGAAAACTCTCAACACAAGAGTTCAGACAGCACAAAAATCACCGAAAATCAAACATTGGATGGAGAAGATACAGGCCCAAGAAGATGGAATCTCGACTCGAGGCACGTCCTCATCTTGAGGCAGCCCATTTCACTTATAAACATCCCCTATTTGTGCTCATTTGAGAGGAAAAAGATTGGATTCCCTATCCCTGCGGTGCTCTTTAGAAATTCTCTAAATTTAGTCACGATTTTGACGCTTTAGAGATCTCGCGCTTTCGAGACAGAGCTCGCCACCCTTGATTTCAATTTCCAAATAGAAATGCATGCCAGGATGTTGTAATGCTCGTTTATAATTGTAGAATTGAAAAATGTTGCTATGCTACCTATTTGAATTGTCAAAAACCGCAAGTTCTTAGGCCATTGTAATGCCGAAATGAAATCTCTCATACCAAGATATATCGTTATGTTGCCAAATTACTCTTAGAAATTGTACACGTATCTAGACCATCATAATTATTATTTTTTATCTTAGATTTGAATTAGGTTGTTGGGATACTGCCTATGCTAAAATTGCATTAAAAGCATCATTCAATAATTCAATTTCAAAACGTGACTTCACACAGATTCAAAAATTGCATTCGCAAAATTCGATTGCAATTATTAAATCATTCAATCATGTCTCATTCAATATTTCTTTCCATGTTACATATCATGCATTGCATATTTTCAAAATACACATTCACACACAATGGGGTCACCTGATATGCAAAATGATACGGAACTTTTTGGATGGGTTTTTTATACCATAAATTACATGAGAAAGTTGGTATTTTTTTCACTTAGGTGCTAGTTGGGAATTTCTTGCTTCAAGTAACATCCATTGTGTACTTCGAAGGATAGGCTTTAAGGACCATGATCTTGTTGATCGTAGTTCATGAGAAAACCAGCAAGTTGTCGGCAAATTACAGGCGATACACTGTGGGGGTTTCTTCTTCCTACCTTAATGCCCTCAATGAGGTCGAGTATCTCTGGCGTTGGAGTATTCGGGAGATCAGACACTCCGAGCGGACGACGAATAGGTGGGGAAAGCGGGTTATCTTGTCTGATCCCGCGCAAATTGCTTGAAGCTCCCCCTTGCCTTACCATGAAGGAGCAAGCATTGCTCAAAAGTCTGCAGAACCCGCGCTAGAAGGAGCTTTCATTCAACACGCTCATAAGCTTTCAATATACGAATTTTGCTCACAAGTCCTATGCAATGATTGAGTTCTCGTGAATGACTCGGCCTGATTACAAAGGCCGATTGGATGGTAGACATCATTTTTGTTCAGACACAATGTTCTCCTATGCATTGGTTATTGGAACTAGGAAGAGAAGGAAAGGATCAAAACGAAATAACTATATTTCAACCAAAAGAATTGAGAGACCAAAAAATAAAATAAGACACCAAATAAAATCAAGTTCATTTTTGGACATTTCGAAATAATAATGTCATCATTATCAAGTTTATGTAATGTCTGCCATTTAATTTCTTTATGTATAAGAGAAAGACTTGAAACTAGCCATTAGACTTGCCGGCAACTTCTTAGTTTTGCTTTAAGTTGAGAGTATTTCCAAACTCTTCGAAGTAATTTGACTTAAAATTCTTCCAAACTAAAGAAGAATAGAAGTTGCATCACTTAAGTTCAAATACTTCTGGGGAAATTTTGGAGGCTATTTACTTAATACCTTCTGGTTTATTTATAATACACAAAGAAATAAATAAGCATGAAATTGCTTCTTTAAAACTATGTCATTCTCACTTGGGGCTTTACCGAAAGAAAAAACTCTCTCCGGTGTCTGTCTGTTGTGCATTCCTTGGTAAAGTTTCCTTCATAAAAGCTATTGGTCTTTGGAACCTTATCATCTGCGGATGCAATGTCCGCATTAAGTTCAGCAATGATGATTACCCCTTGAATAATAATAGTTTTAGGAATAAATTTTAAGAATGGCTTGTATAATCAAAACGGTGCATTATGTCAAAATCCATATATCAGTCTCAGACACTGCATCGCGCAAGAGATAACAGCCATCGAAGAAACAATCGTCCATAATTTGTGCCCACACATACACATGTTCATGTGTAGAGAGAGAGAGAGAGACAGAGACAGAGAGAGACAGAGAGCAAAATCAGAATAGCATTATCAGAGAGAACACAACATTCTCAAAAGGCAACGACATCCTGAGACTTTATGAAGCGAGATGAGAACTCCCAAACACAGAGAGTTGCCCTCTTCATTCAACCAAGAAACGAAAAGAACTACTGAAAGAGAAAAGGGACCCTCATAATAAGATCCTGACAAGAAGAAACGACAATAAAACGACCTCAAAAATAAGAAAAAGCAAAAGATAATCAGAGCTTAATTATTTATTCAGCCATATCGGAGCCCTTCATTTGTTCATCCCGGTGGCATTTTTCACTGCATCAGCAGCACCCTGTGCTTTGGCCTTCATCTGCTGGCCAGCCTGCACAGAGACACAGCAAGATCAAGACCCAAGTTCACTAGATTACGCGGCACCCGATTTCTTGACTCATCAAACTATGAACTGTGGAATGCAAAACCTTTACCAAAAAAAAAAAACTGTGGAATGCAAATTTAATCATTCATAAAAGAAGGCGAAAAAAAGAAGAAGAAAGGAGCAACAAGTTCTTAGATACACAGAACCTCTTGCATGGAATCCCTTGCGGATTGAGCAGTGTTGCTCGCCTTGTCCATCATCTGGTTGGTCTTCTCCTGTATCATCACATCAAGAAGATCAGAAATTTCAGATGTTTGACACCAGAAATGAACGTAGGACACGTAATGTTGCAGGGCTAATTGACTGAGGAAGAGCTGGACCTGAGTCTGGCCCTTGGCCTGCCCTGCATTGAAGCCCATCTTAGAGTTGTCCATTTCCTCTCTGTTGCTTCCTCTTGAATCCCAACACCAAGATGCAAAGTTTAACTCTTTGTTCACGGTCCCTCACTCACTCAGAATTGAACAGGGTTTTGATGGACTGTGGTGTCGATGACGCGAGGATTTTATAGTCGCTAAGATCCCTCTGTTTGCTCGACATGTGGCATGCGACGTGGGGGTGTGGGACCCAAAAAGTAGCCCTTTGACGAGGGATTCCAGTTGTTTTTGAGGAAATATTTTCTCGGTTTGTTAGGGTCGTCTATCTGATTTATCTCTTTGGCATCCACGTAACGAGAGAGGCCAATCTCCAATTTTTTTCTTTTTTGTTTTCCAGAACAAAAGAGCGGTAGAAACTCAAGCATCGAAATATTCAGTATTAACTCTTTTTCCACAAGCAAAAGTTTATCTTCTTTTACAATTTCATCACAAAACTTCCAAAAAAATAATTTAATTTGGTAGGTATTCACACCCCCTAATATTTAGGGTTTGTCTATTTTTTTGTTTTGGTCATAAATGTTTCAGGAAATCAAGGGACATTTTTGTTAGGGTCGTCCATCTGATTTATCTCTTTGGCGTCCACATAATAAGAGAGGTCAATCTACATTCTCTCTTTTATGTTTTGGAAACAAGAGAGCGCTAGAGACTCGACTATCGAAATATTAAGTATTCACTCTTTTCCACAAGTAAAAGTTTATCTTCTTTTACAATTTCATCACAAAACTTCCCAAAGAAATAATTTAATTTTGTATGTATTTACACCCTCTAACATTTAGGGTTTGTCTATTTATTTTTTTGGTCATAATGTTTGAGAAAATCAAGAGCCATTTTTGTTAGTGTCGTCCATCTCTTTTTCCACAAGTAAAAGGTAATCTTCTTTTACAATTTCGTCACAAAACTTCCAAAATAAATAATCTAATTTGGTAGGTATTTACACCCTCTAATATTTAGGGTTTGTCTTTTTTTTTTTGGTCATAAATATTTGAGGAAATCAAGAGACATTTTTGTTAGGGTCATCTATATGATTTATCTCTTTGGTGTCCACGTAATGAGAGTGGCCAATCTCCAATCTCTCTTTTCTGTTTTAGTGAACAAAAGAGCCCTATAGACTCGAACATCGAAATATTCGGTGTCAATATTCACTCTGTTTCCACAAGTAAAAGTTTTTTTTTCTTTTATAATTTCGTCTCAAAACTCCCAAGAGAAATAATCCAATTCGGTAGGTATTTACACCCTCTAATAGTTAGTGTTTTTTTCTATTTTAAATTGGATTTTAATTCGTGAAACATTAACGGGTATGATTTAATAAATTTCAAGATTACGCAATTTGGTTGGAGAGAGAGAGAGAGAGAGAGAGAGAGAGAGAGAGAGAGAGAGAGAGAGAGAGAGAGAGAGAGAGATACCGTCTTTGGCATCATCAAATGATACTCGGGTGAATGGAGATGATCTTTAAATTGGCATACATACAATTGGCTGTTGTTCAAACCAAAGTTTTTTACTGTCTGTGATGGTTTTTAATATTCCAAATTTTAGGGGGCGTGTTTGTTTAGGATTGAGCAAAAGTAAGCAGAAACAGATCTATTTTCCTGTCGATACTTCAAATATTAATCAAATTCCATAAATAAAAAATGGAAAGATCATATGCGAATGTACGCGCCCCCATTTGCATAGTGTGAAATTTTCAAGTGTTCCAGATTGACAAAAAGTTAAAACTTGTGCACCCCGAGATTTAGGTAAAACGAAATCGAAAGGCAATATCGAGTAAACTAATAATTTCAATTTGAAATACGAAGTATGTCAAGTTTTCGGAATTTAAGTGCAAGAGATTGTAAAAGATCAGAAGACGATGATGCGCATGGGGGGTTCTAATCTCCTTTTACTTTCGTAGTTATCTCAGTGAATCCTGACTCATTAATAAATTAATAACTTGTATAAGTATGTACGAAACTGACTCTTATGCGTGCACATAAAACGGTGCAAGATGCTATCAACGTCGTGACAAATTCAGTACTGTAATAAGTCGCTCTGCACGAGACGTAGCGCTGACGTTCCGCTCAAAGAAGCCACAGCCGTCGCAGAGGACCGAGATCAGGCAAAATAAGTCGATGAAAGCAAAACATAGAATGATCTTTCATTAAACAGCAACACGTCCGAACAATGACACTTGACTCTGCCCCAGTCGCCGCGGCCATGGCCGACTGCGGGACTCGACAGCTAAAAAGAAACTACGACTCCAGATGACGAAGGAAACAAAGAAATGAAACAACACGACAGACTCTCGAGCTCAATATTGCTCGAAACAACATAAACCCCAAAGCACTTTTATTCGTCCAATACTACTTACTACTACCGACTCTGGAGTCTCTATACGACTATTTCTCTTCGACTTCCTCATCTTTCTCGTCCTCGCTCCAGCAGCACTTCTGGACTTCCTCGTCTTTCTCGTCCTCGCTCCAACAGCACTTCAGGATGGACCTCGGAGATCCACAGCCTCCTACTGCTGCTCGAGCGAAGTTCTTGTACATGATAGAACCACCCTTTCCAAGGGCCTCGCAACTCGTCTCTCCAGCACTGTACCCCTTCAGGTCGAGAGGGAACCTCGACACCAGATCCTCACCGGCTACTTCGGAATGGAGAGCCACAGAGAAGACAGTCGGCTCAAAGCAGACCAAAACCCTCTGGATCAGCTGCGACAGATTCACAGCCTTGAAATCATAGCCAACCGCCTCGAAACTGGCATAACTGAAGCCGTCTTCTGGTGTGACATGGATGGTAGAAACTGCAGCCCCTTCGACGGCATTCATGGAGTAGCCACAGGGGTCAAACTCAAAATCGCAGATACCAGACTCTGGGAGAATCTTCCGAATGCCAGATTCCTCAGTCATAGATGCAGCAGAAGGCGAGTTCTCTTTGAAGAAGACAGATGCCCTTTTCTTGTCGAGACCAGTCATGCACATTTCGAGAGTGAAAACTGAATCCGAGAGGCCCATCTTCTCAGCAGAAGCAGAATAAACATGCCATTTCTCAGCCTTTTCTGGACAGCCCATCAGATACGCCTTGCTTCCATCACCAAGGTTGCCAAAGTAGGTATCAAGGACAGCTACTTCCTCCGAGAAGCTCCGATGCGGGAAATGCTGGGCACCAGGGAATATAAAGCTACCACGAGTGTACCTCACAGACTTGACAGAAAGGGACAGGGAATCAGCCAATTTGAGGATAGCTGGAATGGAAAGAAGTAATTTCGTTGTCCCGCAAGTCTTGATGATGAGTTTGTAAGGGTACACAAAGAGGCTCGACTCCGAAAGGACGTAAGAGTCCACGAAATCGTTTGACAGCGAAGAAACAATGGTGCACTCAGCTGGTGTCAGAAACTCATCCAACTGGGATTTGGTCAATGAGCGGAGACCCAATCCTTCAGGGTCAGCAAAGATTCCAGGCTCACAGAACGTCAGCTCGAGCCTCTTCTCGTAGCCTTCAAATCCGATGGCTGAAACTGGCAATGCCATCGCGACTTTCAGAAAGCAGGCGATGTACCGGTGGTTGAGAACGAGTCGCGAGTGAGAACGAGAGGATGAGAGAAGTTGAAAAGAAACAGAGACGGCAGAACTACAACTATTATGACTTGAACAAAATTGCAGAAACTAAAGGAGTGACGCCACTTCTTGGGGAATCTCAGGATGGCTTTCGCACGCACTGCATAATGAAAGGGCAGATGTCAGACAAGCACTTGGCTTAAAAGCCCTAAATTCAAAGGAATATAATCTAAAAAGAAATGATTAAGGAACATTGTTACATACGTTGGAGTAAGCAGCTGATCTGAACTTCTTGATCCCACCGTGTGGACGAACGTCTTCAATGCTGTAACCTAGGGGAGCTTCGTAGAATAAGGATTTACTACTGCTAGACTTCTTCTTGCCACCTTTTGACTCCATTAGTTCATTCAGTTTTTCCTGCTCAACCAATCAGATCCACAGGTCAGTATATGTTAAGACACCAAAAAGTTCAGACAAAAGACAACCCTCAGCATCTTCCATCGAACCAAACAAACAAAGCAAGGCAGAGCTCCCGAAAACACACAGCTTGACATTCATCCACATGCACAGATGAAGGGATGCTAAAGGAAAGACAGTCTGCAATGAAAGAGACGATTCTACCATGAAAAAAATTAAACAAAGGGGCAAACAAAAAAGGATTAAAATCGTATAAGCCCATCAACCTAGGGAAGCAGAAGTCTCAAAACAAATAACATACATAGATTACGGGGTGAGCATGCAATAGGTTCAAAGTTTTCACAAATCAACGATGAACCTAGACCTATCATACCATCATCACATCAAAAGCTAGGTTCAAATTATACAACCAGGCGAGGAGCCTCCGTGGCTGCACGCCAAGCAGCAAGATGGCCAATCAAATTAACAACAGACAGCCCTAGAACGCAGAAAGGACAACCCCCAAATTCATTAGGCAACACCAAATAAATCTCTCGAGACAAACAGCATCCGGGAGCCAATCCGAACTATCTTATTACCAGATTCACAATCGCGCATGGCCAAAACAAATTGTACTTCAAAGGACACAAAACTGAAAACTGCGCAAATTTAGAGTCGCAGAACATAAAACTCCATTCTTTCCAATTCGAGATACATACAAAAAAAAAAACACACACACACACACAAATCAATCGCCATAAAAAAAAAACTTAAACTCATCCAACAATTCTGGCCAAGACGCGACCAAAACACAAGACCCAATCCCTAGCCCGCTGCAGAAGATCCACCAACTTCCAACGCAGAAAAAGAGAAACACACGGAAAAAAATCCACAGAACGAAGATCAGCCGCCCACCGCCGCGCGAAACACATCGAGAACATCAAATGCCACGCGACGCGTTTTCGCCGGAACGGCGAGCAGCGAACAAAACTGGGAAAATCTCCTCCGAAACCAGAGGAAGGGGGGAGGGGGAGGGGGGGACATCGAACGGACAGATTAGGACGACAAAAACCGACAGATCGACCGCGAGAGCGAGACTTACAGATCTGAATCGAAGCTCGCGCGCGGCGCGCAGGTGTGAGGGGGTAGAGGAGGCCGAGGGTTCGATTCTGTCGGAGATCCTCCGCGTCGGCGGCGGCGGCGGCGGCGAAACCCTAGGGGCTTCTGAGGAGAGCTAGAGAGAGGCGGGGCAAGAGAGAGAGGCGGAGGCGGAGAAAGCAGAGAGAGTTTGTTGCAGAGATCGTGCGGTACCGCGTGGCCCCGTGAAGAGAGGGAGGGGGTGCTTTATGTAGGGGGAGGGGTTGCTGCGCGTTCCGCGTATATTCAGGGAAGTGGGTGGGTGGGGCGTGTATTTTCGCGATTTCTTGCTCCCTTTTTTTTTTAATCCTTCCTTTCCTATTTTTACACTTTATTTTTTGGCGATTCACTTCCTTTCCCGTCCGTGCCCTCATTGATATATCGTGGGGGGTCGCGATTTAATTTTGGTTCCGCGATTTTCTCTCGACACCCTCCCTTTCCGCTATCCTTCGGCCAGCTGGCGTCGCGCGGTGAATTGACCGTAATGCCCCTCGGGTAGTATACGCTTTTGGGTCGGCACGTATCTACGACGTCTGCTTCACGGGACACGGACCACACCGGTGGTCGTTCCCACACGAGGAAATTACTTGTGCGCATTTGATCCCGAACGATTGCACGAATCGATGATAAATCGGATGATTTCTTTACGATTATGATGGATAGACAGTTTAGACGTGTCGAAATTGCGTTATCTTGGTGGATGCTGGGGTTAATTTGAATTGACAATAATAATCGATCCGAGTGAGTTGTACGATTTATACGAAAGCTCGCCGATTTTTGTGGACAATACTTCGTATCGATACTTTTGTCCCGACCAATTTCATGGTACTTTGAGAAGCTTTTTAGATTTTTCTTTTAGTGTCTCTCCACAAACACATATACTGTTTTTGTTTTAAACGTGTAGGACATAATTCCTTTCCATAATTATTTAATTACTTTTCTTATTTTAGTTCAGTATCTTTCTCATTTTAGAGTTATTTTGCCCAGGGGAAGTTCTTTATGTTATTACATAGAAAGCATGCTAGCATAAATATTTTTCAAAAACTACTTTTATTTATTAATTGATGTTGAAGTATAGTGAAAAATGACCTGACAAATCATAAAGGCGAAGGGCAAATCATTGACATAACTTTAAATACTTTTCATTATTGATGTCCTCACTTTATTTCCCATCTTTTCTTGGTATCGCAACATCCAAAAAGCACTTCAATAATCGAGCTAATGATTATATATAAATCATATCCTTTCATTTTAGTATCGGGTGGTCAGGAGAAAAGGCATCTCGATATTCTCGAACAAAGGGTCACTATTGAACATTACCCCGATAGATAAATGTCGTGCAACTGCAAAGATGCTAGCCAGTGGATGAAGATCGCTCCATCGAATCGACATTTTGGAGTTAAATTTCCTAAACAAGGTCTGAAAAGTAACTTCCCCAAGCTATAAAGCAGGAAAAGGGAGGAAAGCGAAAACGAAAAGGGACGTGCTAAGAAAGTCGTGGAATCGCTTTTGTCACAGGGGATGGAACCGGGTGCGTTTTGGCTGGCGTGCGAAGGGAAAATTCAGTCATGGAATCACTTGTGGCATAAGTTTCGGTGATGTCGAATTGACGAGGTGCCAATTCCTTCATTCATCAGGTAATTTAGGAAATTTTTGAAAAAAGGAAAAAAGAAAAACGAGGGACATTAATATTCATATAAACATATTTAAAATTCACTGTCGATGCAATCTTTCTTCTTCTTTTTTCAACCCAACCCGCATCCACCGTCGTTGATCTGGATAGTTGGTCAATTTTTCAAATTTTACCTATCCATATCGACAACGGTGCGTACAAGTTGAATAACAAAAATGTGCTGTGCGAGCCTGGTACGGTATAAATATTTCGATTATATTTTCTTCGACTTCGAACTAGATATATCATGTTTGTACACACGGATAAGTTTAATTTCACAACAAATGATGACGAAAACCTTTACCATAAGGGGACATGCAGTAGTTATTTCTCGAAGCGAAAGCCGATACAAACACCTCGTGTAATAGCACAGTAATTCGGCGCTCCAGTTTTGTCCGCAAGTTCAATCGTCCGTCATCTATTATATGTCTACTGTATAATTTTTAGGGCGTGAGAGTCGAAACTCACCTCTAAAACTACATATTCCCACCCTTAGCCTTCGAGAATGTGGGAATTCAAACCCCTTACTTCCCTCTTTCTAAGTAGGAAAGGTGGCCACTGAGGCAAATTCTAATAATTGTATATAATTCTTTTACGAGGTGCTTTATACCCTCGACGGGTTACAACTCCGAGTAATATATACGCAATAATACATGTAAAAGTACATTATCTATGTATGATCCGTTAAAAAAAAGGGGCAGATCATATAACTTAGTTATCTATTCCGATACGGTCGGAAAAAGAAATCGCCCTATATCGGGAGAAAACGACAAGCCAGACCACCAAACTCACAAGCAAATAATATATATTATTAAGTAAAAGAGAACTAGAGGCCGACATTTTTTCCCAAAACAGGAACTGAGAAAAAGAAAATGAGAAACGAGAAAGACGATAAAGATGCCAAACGCGAGATTGAGCAACAAAGCCCCCACCACCGTCGACGGTGGGCCCCCGCGCGAGCTGGCGGTCCGTCGTCTTCTCCTCCTTTCGTTTTTGTCTCGCGCGGCGGCTGCTTCGGGGTCCACGGTGGCTGCTGCCCCTGTCTCCTAGTCTCGTCTCGTCGGGATTCGCAACTTTTTCTCTCTCTTCGATTTCGCTTCTGCCCTTGTTTTTTTATTATCTCCTTTTTACGGGCCCGAACTATGATGATAACGTTAAATCGCGACGAAAACGATGTCCCGGTATGTCCGCACGTGCACGAGCACGAGAGTGGCCTCCCAGTCGCCTCCCGAACTTTAGGTCGAGAAAAGACCTGTCGACCATCGGTTTCCTCTCCCCCCCGCGCCCGAAACGCACGGGTCAAAGCGGGTCAATAAGTCCGGAATCCAAATTAATTCGGGGGTTGATTGATCGGTGCATCCGGGAAGCTTCTACGATACGCTCGATGGGCTCGACGGGCCGTTTCTTGATGAAGTACTAAAACATAGTTAAGGCAATGGAAAAAATTTGTCCCAAAAAAAAAAGCGTGTATAAATTTACCGTACAAATTTGTCGATTCTTCCCCCCCGCGTGGCTTCTCAAAAAAGTATGTAGAGAGAAGTTCCAATCTAAATTTTCCTCCTCATTTTGTCCCCCACATTTAAGGCTCGTGACAGACAATCGTAACGTTTCTTAAGGTGCCGTTGTCGCATAAATAAAAATTTTATTTGATGTTTATGGCGTGCTCTATATTAATTATCTTAATAAATTGAATTTATGGACGTCTAAAAATTCGTTAAATTTACCCCCACTGGAAAAACAACTTCTAAATCCGTCCCTATAGATAAGGCGAGCGAGCGAGCGAGTGAATCTAAGCTAGTTGTTATCGACCCCATGACCCGTCCGTCCCACACCATAGTCCTTTCACGTACTAATTAAAATTAAGATTGATTTATGTAGTAAAATTAAAATTAAGATTTTCCACGGTGAGATTAAAAAGACGAGCAAACTTATATTCTCGGCGGCGATAGGAATGAAACGTGAAATTTCACATACCTTGTGTGGAGCATGAGGCGAATATCGGGGTATCATCAAATATCGTACATGTTATTTACTTATTTTTTAACCAATCGCGGCCGGGGATTACTCGCTCCAAATAATTTGTAATACGTGGTTAGTAGTAATAAGCATAGTCATACTCAAATAAGTAACTTTAGACTTCGTTTGTTTGGCGAGAAATGAATGATTTCATTGCCGATAAATTTGATTCCTCTGCACCGTGAGATTCCCTTAAAGTAGTGCCGGAAGGGTCAAAATGAATACAAATTGATGCGTGCCCTCGCATAAGAAACATGAATAGTAATTACCCAACCCTGAAAATGATTAATGGACAAACTAAACATGTAGAATAAAACGAACAAATTATAAAGTGGGGTTGGGTCGTCACCGAGGTGGTTGGCCGAGTTGGCTAAGACTTGCTCCCATATATTCACATGTTCGAATACCGCAGTCTCGCTTCTGGATCTCGAGAAATCCTACTTCTTTCTGTGATCAGACACAGGACCATCTCGACTTTACATCAACTCCCGTTCGGTGGTGCGCGACAAGTCCCACTCAAGAGGAAAGATGCTTCAAATGCAAAATAAAAAATTTAAACCCTTGAAGCAGCCACCATACGTCTCTTCCCAGAAGTCCCTCGTTCACACAGCGCGATACAATTATTGGAGCAGGCGGCAACGATGAACCTACTCCACGAATCAAAAAGGGTAGTGCATTCAAAGTCCGCATGGCCACACCCTCAGCATCTGCCGACGACCAAACGAGAGAGGCTCTTGCTAGAGCGTCCACATGTGCCAGATTGATTGACAAATGATTCAAAAGTGAAGGAATAAGAGAAGGCGTGAGTGGTTTCTACACGGGTCTATCAATAATAGTAAAGTTCATTGGATGAGGAACCAAAGAATACAAAAAAGCTATTATTATTATTATTGCATGAATTTGGAGACCCACTCGAATTAGGGAAAATTGTCCAAAATGTCCTAAACCAACTGCACTTTGGCCAATTCGATTCCAAAAATTTTAATTTTGCCAATTAAGCCGTATAAATTTTTTAGTTTTGCCAATTGAGTTTATTCGATCAATACATAGACTCTGGCTGTTCTAGTGGTACAGCCGGCGCTTATGTGAACAATATTTATAATTTTTTAATATGTTTTTTCAATTTTCTTTTCCTTTGCCTTTTTTCTTAGTTTCTTTCTTTTTTCTCTTTCAAGCCCAGCGAGGGGGCGAGGACCATGAAGCCCTTGCACAATGGCTAATAAGGGTCGCCGGTCCTCCCTGCGACCGGCAAGGGTCGTCCGGCAACTCTCACCAGACTTGGTAGAACAATAAAATTAAAAGAAAGAAAAAAAAATTAATTTAATTTTTTATAAAAAAATTTCCACTTTAGCACGAGTCATCCTATATGACACTATCAATGTCCATTTCAGTGATTTTCGGTTAAAATTGATCGAATTAAACTCAATTGATATAATTAATAAGTTTAGGACTGAATTGATATAAATATAATATATTCACGATTTTTTAATAATCTTACACGAGAATTAAAATGGAGAGGAAAAAGAGAGATTGTGATTAAAGATGCCACGTCAGCGACGTGTCATATTCAATCAAGTGGCTCTTTATAAAGGAATGATTTTTAGATTAGGTCATTAAATATGTCATCGTGGGACGGGACATATCATAGATTTTGTCTGATACGACTTTGTGTCTGTGCCGAACCGAGTGCAAAAAAGAAGCAGACATGTTGGTGACGTTGAGGTTCACGTTTGAGGAAATGGAATGTGGGGACTAAGCCCAAAAAATATCATTTTGTGCAAAAGGAAGGAGCCAAAACATAGTTTTGAATATATTTCCTTTTATTTTTTTTTTCAATTTCATACTTAATAAGAGGTGAAATGTTAAGATGGAAAAAGAAAAAAGCTTAAGGTTAATGTTGATGGAGTGAAAAACCTCAAAAACAAAGCAAAAGAAGTGTCAAAGAAAATAAATAAAAATGAAAAGACAAGTGGAGCTAGGTTTTTTGCTATGAAGAAAGAAAAAGGTTGGATCTTAGGGAAGATTAGTTCAATCATAATATAAAATTAAAAAAAAAGGTTGTGGAAGAGAGTTTTTGGTTGTTGAAATACCATTTCCCAAATTAATTTGACCAAAATACTGATGATAGACAAAAATATATATATCAATAACATTAAACAATATGGATCTGTTATAATTTGATTAATATTGTCTCTTTGATAGAATTCATAAGATATTTTAAGAACAAGAATAAACAAAAATTCAACAAAAAAGGGAAAAAAGCCTCTATAAGGAAAAATTCAAATGACAAAATTTGATTACTTATTAGGTATATTTAAATTTTAATCGTTTATGTTTTTTGTTTAATCGTGTTTCTTTTTCTTAAAATTTCACTAGTTCTACTACCATTTTCTTCATTTTCTACAATTGATATTTATTTATTTTTAAAATGTTGTATACATAAAGGAAGATTATATGGATTCTATTTATATTTTGAGCCTCCGTTTAGTGAGTCTCTCTCAGACCAATATGTGTAAATCTATGAGCCTAAGAGCGTGTTTCTTTCGTGGAAAATAAGTTATTTGAAAAATATTTTTCAAAAAATAATCGCTTATATTGTCTATAAAAATAAATGAATTGAACTTTTTTTCATCGCCTACGAAAATAGTTAGACATAAATTGTTATGGAAATATTTTCTGTTGATTAATTTTTTTAATAATATAAATAATTATTTTTAATTACTTATTTTTTACGAAATAAAGGCATATTAAAATATAAAATATTAATGTAGTCAAAAGTGGCAAATTTAACTTTTTTTAATTGTAAAATCATTTGCACTTTCAGGTGAACACATTGTCTTTACACATTGACCGATGAAAGGGCCACAGCGTACATCTTCCGAGTCTCCTGTTCACACGCTGGCACACACTAAAATTATTAGTCGCCAACGATGAACCTCACCCATGAATTTCGAGGAAAGCACAGTCAAAAGTCCCACGTGGTGGCCACACTCTTAGCATCTGCCAATTAAAAAAAAATTAATATCACGAAAAATCTCAAATTGATACACATATAATAATTTTATTCAAAATTAATTTTTTGATCACCAAAGACTCCAAACTGATACACCTGTAATAATTTTACCTTGCGTTAGTTTCCGTTAAATTTTACTGTTAAATTGCTTTGTTAAATAACATGCAGTAGTTGACGGATATATCAGTTTTGGATTTTATCCTCTATTTATCACAGATGTACCAATTTGTGATTTTTTTTTTGCATTAATCCAATTTAATTGAAACTAAAGGAGGCTAAATTTTTCACAAATGTACCAATTTGAGATTTTGTGTGGTCAAAAAATTAGTTTGGCGTAAAATTATCACAGGTGTATCAGTTTGGGATTTTTAGTGATCAAAATATTAGTCTGGGGTAAATTTGTTACAGGTGTACTAATTTGGAGTTTTTTTGTGATATTAACAAAAAAATGCGAAACTTTATAGGATCACCGTCAATTATTATCAATTATTCTAATAGTTTAAATTATTAAATGAATGCATGGTTAATTATTTAAATATTTTAACACTTCCCCGGTGAAAAGTATGTGACTAGGGAGGCAAACGTGGGCGGTAAAGATTGCCTTTTGGTTTTGATGTTATGTGAGATTTTGTGGGATTATTATCAATTATTCTAATATAAAGTTATTATATAAAGACGTGATTTAATATTTAAATATTCTAATACGAAAGCCTAATGCAAGACGGTCAACATGTGCCAAATTGATTAACAAATAATTCAAAAGTGAGGAATAAAAGATGGGGTGAGTGGTTTCTACACGGATCCATTAAAATAATAGTAAAGTTTTTTTTTTTTGATAATCCAGGAATCCTCCGCACGGCCGACAGCCGGAGGAGTAAACCTGGAGCGACGCTAGCGCAGGACCCACCACCACGAAAATAATAGTAAAGTTCATCGGATAAGGAACCAAAAAAAGAAGTTATTATATGAATTTGGTCATCCACTCCATTTAATTAGAGGGGGAATGAAGGAGATTATTATGATGATTAAAGACTCCACATCAGCAACATGTAATTCCCATCGAGCGGTTCTCAAAAAAGGGGAGATTAGGTCATTAAATATGTCGTTGCGGGACGGGACAAATCATAGATTTTGGTCATTAAATATCGTTCTCTTTTTTATTGTCGGTGTCAATGATTCTTAAGTGTATATTATTTGGAGTTCTTACACATTGAGCATGGAAAATACCAATTAAAGTTTTGTCAAATCGGACATCCATAATGTGACAGGGAAGTTTAAAACATAAAATTAGACGTAAAGTAGAAAAAGTAGAAAAGAAGAATTCTAATTCCAGTGATTTTCCATGATTAAACTTAACTTTTATTTTGATTTCTTTATTTGGTGTTATATTCTTTGAATGATATTTTCATTTAATCTCAATGGTTAAATTAAAACTCGAGACCATCTCTCCTTATCCATTATTTAAGTTCTATTTGAATTGGAACATTAAAAACAAGAGCTATTGGACAATAAGTTAATAGATTGACTCCGCTTGTTTCGCGAAAAATAAATTATTTGGAATAAATTTTGTTAAAAATGATCGCTTTTATCCCTCGAAATAATTAACCAATGAAAAATATTTTTGTTATCGATAACAAATTATGTCTAAACATTTTCGTGTACAATGAAACGTTCATTCATTTTTCTAATCGATCATTTTTTGGAAAATTTTTATCTAAATCAATCAATTAATCACAAAACAAACGGAGCTAGGCTTATGAGCTTCTCTCTTATCTATTTTTATTTATATCGAATTTCAAATTAAATGGATTTACAATAATTTTCTTCTAAAGGAACATGTTTTGAATGATGATAAGCTATAATTAAGTGAATTTCAAAAGAAAAAAAATCAAAATAGATCAAATATACATATATATTTTGAATAAGTTGTAAATTTATTTTCCTAAACTTTTGCTCAATTTTTGAAACTATATCATTTGTTTCATTATTAGCTAAATCTCTGTTCAAATTAAAGAAAGTATATCATTTAATTAATATATTGCATTATTGAAGAATATATTTTATTCCAAGAATTTTTAATGAGAAAAAATTAAATTATTATTATTTTTCAAATAGATTTGGTTGAATTTTATGAAAGGGAAATTACAAAAAAAAATTTCCATGAACTTTGGGGTATGCCCTCAAACTTTCAACTGTTGCACAATACCCCGTAAACTTTTATATAATTGCTATCATTAATCCTCAATTGTTTTTTTCTTTAGTATATGCGTTGAATATGACTTTTATGGGGTAAAAGTATATTTTCATCTCAGTTTTTGAAGGACATGTCTCTTTTATCAAAATTTCTCAAAAAGAATGGAAAATATAGAAAATGGGAGAAAATTAATGGACAGTGATATTTCAACAACCAAAATATTTTTCTTCCACAATTTCCTCAAACTCCATATTTTGATTGAATCAATTTGCCTAAACGATCATCAACAATCTCTTGAGCTCAAAGTTCCCAGCCATGGTAGAGCTTGAGCTCAAAGGAAGAAGAAGATATTGGACTACGGAAGAAAAACATGCCACCTTAGCGCCTCTATCTTCAAAAAGAAGTAAACAAAGCCACATTGCGGCTATGTGCCTTTATGAAAGCAAAAGAAAAAAAGTCTTGTCAGCATTTTCCATTAGTTGGTTAGAGTTAACATATAGATTTGACAGTGTTAATTTGACAAGTTTTAAAGACTTGATTGTACTTTTGAAAGTTTTTAAACTCAATTACACTTTTGTAACAGGTTTTAAAATTTCTAATGCACTTAGTCCCTATTTTTATTTTACTTAATTGTTGATTAAATAGAATTCCATCATTTTTCTATTATAATTTTTTTTAAGATAAGTTATATTATCTAAGAATATTTTTGAATATATTTCCTTTTATGTGTTTTATCAATTTGAGACTTAATGAGAGGTGAAATGTTAAGATGAAAAAAAAGTTAGAGGTTATTGTTGAAGGAGTGAAAAACCACAAAGAAGTGTCAAAGAAATCAAAAGACAATTAGAATGAAATATAACTTATCTTAAAAACCACAAAGAAGTGGAGCTAGGTTTTTTCTATGAAGAAATAAAAAGGGTAGATCTTAGAGGGTACTTTTGTTAAGGGAAAATTAGTTGAACCATAATATAAAATAAGAAAAGGTTGTGCAAGAGAGTTTTTGGTTGTTGAAATACCATTTCCCAAATTAATTTAACCAAAATACTAATGATTGACAAACTATATATATGAATAATATTAAACAATGTGGATTTGTTATAATTTAATTAATATTGCCACTTTGATAGAATTAATAAGATTTTTTAAGGACAAGAATAAACACAAATCAAACAAAAAGTAGAAGAGGCCTCTATGACGAAAAAATCAAATGCAAAAATCAATTACTCATTACGTGTATTTACATTTTAATCGTGTTTGTTTTTTCTTTAATCATGCTTCTTTGTCATAGTATTTTACTAGTTCTATTAACCATTTCTTCAATTTTTACAATTTTAATTTTATTTCTTATATTTATTTATCTTTTATATATTGTGTACATAAAGGAAGATAATCTGGATTCTATTTATATTTTGAGCCACCATTTAGTGGTTTTTGGCTAACAGTCTCTCAGACTAATTCGTGTAAATCTATGAGCCTAAGATATAAAATATGAATGTAGTCAAAAGGGGAAAATTCAACTTTTTTCATTAAAATTTCATTTGCACTTTAAAGGGAACACATTGTCTTTACACAAAGGCACGCAACAAAATTACTGGAGTAGGGGCCAACAATGAACCTCCTCCATGAATTTTCAAGGAAAGCACAGTCGAAGTCCCGCATACTGGCCACCCACTCGGCATCACTATTAATTGTTCCGCAAATTTAAGTCATTAGAGTAATGCGTTATTCACTATTTAAATATTTTAACACGCTCTTCCGTGAAAAATATGTGACTGTGGAGGAAAATAGGAGTCGAAAAGATTTGAACTCGGGATTCCCAGTCTTTGATATC
Source organism: Syzygium jambos (assembly GCA_031216235.1). Classification (NCBI taxonomy): domain Eukaryota; kingdom Viridiplantae; phylum Streptophyta; class Magnoliopsida; order Myrtales; family Myrtaceae; genus Syzygium; species Syzygium jambos. Next base: position 18,799,920 of record CM062229.1, read on the forward strand.
ACGTGAAATTTTGTGAGATCACAATCAATTATTCTAAAAACTTTACTTATAAGATGAAAGCGTGGTTTAATATCTCAATATTTCAACTAAAAAGGCTCTTGCAAGAATGCCGAAATGTGCCGAATTGATTAACAAATAATTCAAAAGCGAGGAATAAAATAAGGCGTGAGTGCTTTCTACATGGATCAATCAATAATAGTAAAGTTCATTGGATTACTAACCGGAAAAAAGGAAATTATCACATGAATTTGGTCACCCACTCCCATTTAATTATACTGGGAATAAAAATGATTTTGAATGATTAAAGATGCCACGTCAGCGACATGTAATTCCATTCAGGTGGTTGTCAAGAAAGGGGAGATTAGGTCATTAAATATGTCATTGCGGGACGGGACAAATCAGAGATTTTGGTCTGATACGACTTTGCGTCTGTTGCCGAACAGAATGCTCAAAGGAATAGACACGTTCGTGATGTTGTGGTTCACGTTTGAGCGGGGACTAAGCCCAAAAAAATATCATTTTGTGCAAAAGGAAGCAACCAAAATTAGGAAAAGAATTGATTATTTGGCCCGTGCGTTGTGTGATAGGGATGAGCGGTTCTAGGGTAGGTTCCAGGTGGACTACCTTGTTGGGACTGATTTTGAAATGATAATAATGGAAGAACATATCAAATAACATTAAGTAATGAAATGATGTTTCAAATTCTAAAAGTTTGATACTACTAGTATACAAATTGGTGAAAAGATCCGTAAGAAAACTACTAGTTTTAGGGTTACCTCGATTCAGTCCGATTATTCGATTCTCGATTCAATTCTCCGGTTCTCAGTTTAGTTCAGTTCGTTTCCTAATCGGGAGCCGCACCAATTTTTAGGGTCGGTCTGGTCTAATTCCGGATTCTATCCTAGATCTATGCTTATCCTTATTGGGTGAATTGGTTAACGTACTTGTGTATATGTTTATTTTCGGTTTTTTATTGTTGGTGTCAAGAAATTCTTAAGGAAAGACCAAGTACGTTTTTGTTGAGTCGAACGCTTGTAATGTGGCTTGAAAGTTTAAAACTTAAAATTTAGCTAATATTTACATATAAAATGTGGAAAAGACGATTCAAATACTATTAGCTTCTTGATGATTCTACTTTTTCTTTATCGTAAAGTATATGGGTTATCTTCTTTAAATGATATTTTCATTCAATCTATAAATTTATTGTACAATGGCTTTTGTTTTTAATCTTATAAATCAAGGAAAATGAATGATTTGGAAAACGTTTTCTTAAAAATAATTGCTTGTGTTATTTGAAATAATTAGTCAATAAAACTTTTTTTCATTAACGACAACAATTTATATTTAAATATTTTCGTGAACGATGGTAGTATTTTTATTTCATTCATTTTGTAAGCAATATAAATAATCATTTTTAGGAAAATATTTTCTAAATCATTCTTTTCGCGAAATAGATGCACCCTAGGGCTTATAAACTTCTCTCTTATCTATTTTTTAAAATTCAATTTAAAATAAAATGAATTTTAGATACAATTACTTTTCATTTTTATTTTCTTTTGAAGAAGTATATACGTATTAAATGATATGAGCTATAATTAAGTGGATTTCCAAAGAAAAAAACAAAAAAAACCAAGCTCACGTAAAAATACATATCAAATAAGTAGTAAATTTATTTTCCAAAAGTTTTGCCGAATTATATAAACTGTATCGTTTGTTTCATTGTTAGTTAAATATATTTGGTAATATGGTCAGCATATTATTTATTTCTTCATAGTTTTTAATTTCTGATTTTTAACAGATTTCTTTTGTGTTTTTTTGTGCAACATAAGTAAATGAACCTTAAGATCGAGAGCGACATTGTTCAACATTTTTAAGGATTTCGGTTCTTTTCAAACTGAACTTTGTTCCCGTGTTCATACCTAAAGGAAGATAATGTGGATTCTTTTTATACTTTTAGCCTCAATTCAGAGGTTTATGCCTAACTCTATCTCAGACTAATTCGTGTAAATCTATAAGCATGAGATATAAAATATCAATCCAGTCAGTCAAAAGTGGCAAATTTAGTTTTTTTTTATAAAAAAATCATTTGCATTCGATAAAAAAAATATGCTCAAATTCGTGTAAAGCACGAGATGCTACCGCGTTATAAGTAAAACCAACTTGTAAATGGCCACAACACATTGAGATAGATCGGTCGGATATGCGACTCTTACTAGGGGTGTCAATGGGTCGGGTCGGGTCGGGCTTTCTTGATACCCGACCCGACCCAAAACCTAGAGGGTCATACTTGACCCGCCCAAACCCGCCCAAGACCCTATTCACCGTACACCCCCAAGGCCCGGGTCGGGTCGGGCCGGGTCGGGCCGGGCTTCGGGTTTTTTTTTTTTTTTTTGGGCCGTTTTTTTTTTTGCGCAGATAGTAACATCAAAAGGCAGAAGACAATTCTCATAAAGAAAAATTTCTACATAGAGTAATCACCATCACGGAGAGATATGGTTCATGATGCTTGGGTCGTATTATTACAAGTCTATCTTAATATCAGTACACATACTAAACAATTGATACACTTCCAGCTCCCCGATTGAATAATGCAAGTTGTTCTTTGATGTTATCAAAAGACAGAAGCTCATGTGAAATATCCAGCTCAATGAAGCATTTTGCCTCTCAATAATCATCATCCACCACTCCCGTCTTCAAGAAAAACACCATTAGAACAGAATAGCCTTGCTCAACAATACTGGAAAGTGGAAAGACAATCAAACATATTCCTTAATTTTCACAATCCATGTACCACTAGTAACATGAAGCTGCAGTATGAATTGAAGTGAGCCATATGCTATGTGAAGAAACATCAACCCCAATGAAAGCTATGAACAATTGATGCAGGGCCATTGTCTAAAATAATAATACGAATCTGCAGTAGATGGCTGAGAACATACATTAATAAGTCTTGCTGCTGTGTCTGCACCAATTACAAAAGCACTGCCTGGAAAAAGCTCCGCTTTCTTATAGAAACTCTCACCAACTCTTTCAAATTGCTTCACTCGATCTTTTATTTCTTGCACTGATAGTGGAGGTTTATCCGCATTTACTGCTGAAATTTCAAAACATGGCTATGTAGTAAAAATAGGTCCCAAGTCATTTAGAGTCTCAAGTAAAAATAATATGTTTGACATCCACTCTTTGGAGAGCTATTATCTCAATACATATGCAACTTCGAATCACTAATGGACAAACTAAGAGCTGTATGGCTACCTCCAGTAATAGTACTCTATACTTCTGCAAACCAGAAGCTGAAAGTCTTTTATATCTGAAAGATTGAATATCAAAACGAAAGAAGAAAGAGAAAAAAAGTTGAGATCCAGCCATTTCTCACTGGAAATACCTGAACAGCACAAACTTTTAAACAACAAACCCATAGATTTTAGAATCTGAAACTGCATCAGAGAGCGCAAACAGCCCTTGCTCCAAACGATGGATCCACAGCAAAAATCAAATCACAAGACAATCATAAATCCCAACCATGTCGATACAGTTCAATCCATCTTTCAACCACTTTGCGCTTTGATTCTTTACTCGAAAGCAATCAAGCGCCCCCATTCTGATCCACACATCGAATTTTGCAATTCGCCATGATCAGAACCGTGATTGCCGATCCAACAGGAAGTTATAAACAACGAAGCGAAAGAGTTAACACAATCAACAGTTTTCTGAGAAAACAAACAACCAAGAACAAGACACCCAAGTCAAGAAAATCACAAGAAAAGAGGGAATCAACAACCGGGCAGCCCTGATCGATTCGGTCGACGCCATTTTCGAAAGCAACAATCATATCTCCCAACCACGTCAATACATATCAATCCATCTTTCGACCACTTTACGCTCGATTCTTTCACTCGAAATCAACAGAGCTCCCCATTCTGATCCGCGCATTGAATTCGCGATTCGACATGATCAGCACGGCGATCACCGATAACGAAAGAGCTATAACACAATCAACAGTATTCCGGGAAAACAAGAACCAAGAACAGGACACCCAGGTTCAAGAAAATCACAAGAAAAGAGGAAATCAACAACCGGGTCGGTCGCGATCGATTCGGGTCGACGCCATTTTCCGATCCTCGCCCACAAAACATCCCACAGACCCACATGGGCATACGGATCCAAAACACAGTCGAAGCTCCAGACGGGAAAGACAGCGCTCCCTCTCTGCAGAAAAACAAGCAACAAAAAACAAGCAACAAGCTGCTTTGTACAAGCAATTCGTTCCCTTCGCCGGAGCGCGAACGGAAGGGCGGGAGCTTGCGAGCGCAAGCGATCGCGCAGCAAAAGGGAGCAGATCTAGAGGCGAACCCTAACAGAGGCGTTGCAGAGCTAGAGAAAGAGAGAGAGACCGACCTCGAGCGACGGCGACGGCGACGTCGACAAGCGAAGGATGCAGAGACGATGATCAACGGAAGGAGCAGACGAGGCGAGGCGAGGCGAGAGAGCAAGCGAAGATGGCGAAGGCGATTGCCGACTGAGAGTCTGAGAGTGGGAGATGGGCCGGCCCACAGTGTTAATGGGTCGGCTTGACCCTACCCAATCCTAATGAAACCCCAAATTTTGGGGCCATATTCGAAGAAGATTAAGGCCCGACCTCAAAATACCCCAAATTTTAGGGCCGGACCGGGTCAGCGCGGGTCGGGCCGGGCCGGCCCGGGTTTTATTGACACCCCTAACTCTTACTAGGATTTTAGAATACTACCACCATCACCTTCTATGATGGTCCAAGATAATTGACGCAGATCATCGGAAGCGGGTGACTATTTCGTGTGGAATTTACTTATGAATCATGTCTAAAGACATCTCCCATCCGATCATATCTCGCCAAACTAACTCGTATCTCCTTTTCCTCTCGGATCTGAAGACGATGCTCGTTACGGTGCATCGTGTAAGCGCGCATCCTATGATCCGACACTTGGGGGTACTGGAACTGAACAGCCCTCTTTAATGTTGACTTTCTAAATGGTTTTTACGTGCTCTCGATGCCCGCGAGTCCATTCATTTAAAGCCATCAGGTCATGCGAGTCTGACGCTGCACCAAATTTAACACTGAAGTCGAAGAAGCTCACAAATTTCAATAAATCTCCAGTTCTCATCTTACGCGTTCTGGTAATCCCCTAGTCCGCTGTACATCAACTTTAGCCCATAAACTCAAGCCCTCGCAAGAGACTTTGGTGGGTCAAAGTCAGCAATGATGCCCATAATCATAAAGGACATAACGACCCAAAGAGGCCCATAATTTATCTTTGAAAATGTAGTTTACATTTTTTTCTTAATTGTTAAAATTAATCTCTATGGACAAAACAAGAAGTTCACCCTTTGTCTAGGATAATGATACAATGGTCCCTGAACTTTGGCCCAATGTGCAATGTGATCCTCAAATTTTCAATTTGTTCGATTGTGGTCCTTGTACTTTAACCTAATGTGCAATGTTATCTCCGAGCTTTTAATTTGTTCAATATGATCCTTGAACTTTTGATAAATGTTAAAACCAATCCCTAAACTATATAAAAATAAACAATATTATCCTTTCTTTTAATTTAAGTTCAAGAAAAATATTGAATATTTTCATATAGTTCAAGAGATAATTTGAACATGTACAAAAAGTTCAAGGATCATATTGAACAAATTAAAAGTTGAGACATCATATTACATCTTGGATTATAGTTCAAAAACTATTTGTGTCATTTTCTATCTTTGTTTTGGTCATCATTTGTGTTGAGGTTAAAATGATTGCGATATGCACATCCTATCTAAGCCGAAGATTTTGAGCGAACTTAGAAAAAGTCAAATCCCCCAAATTAGTACAACTTATTGTGGCATCCTGGATTTTGACTCAATTTTGGGATTTAATAAACGTGTAATTCGTCAGTGTGCTTGTAGTAAAATCTCGCCCGGGAACTGATCACTCCCAATTATTGTTTTTAAATTAGAGATTTCGCTAGAATCGCACTCGATCGAATTTAACCGTTATTTAGAGCTCAAACTTCGGTGTTGAATTTCTCGAATTCCGGGACGAAATAAATTGGACGGTGTCGAGATTATCGTGGCCAACATCAAGATTGTCAGGAATAGTGGAAAAGTGAATTTTCGACTGGGTACGAATTTGGACTAGTAGACCTCCCTCGTTATAGTTTGATTTAATTAATTTGGCATTTGTCCCTTATTATATTCGAGGTTTAATTTGGACCGATAGATCGTTTTCGATTTTGAATTTGGGCCGTCGGATCGCAATAATTATTTGATTGAATAATTATTTTCCTCTCTTTTTCTTTCTTTCTCTCTCTCTCTCTTCCTCTCTCTCTTTTTCCCCCCTATGCCGCGCACATCTCCCCCTGCATGCGTCCCATCCGCCCACGCCATGCAGACCTGCCCCTCTGCTACTCTCTCTCTCTCTCTCTCTCTCTCTCTCCTCCTTTTCTTCTTTCCTTTTTCTTTTTTTTCCTCTTCTTCTTCTTCTTCTTCTTCTTCCTCTCTTTCCTTCCTCCCCTGACTGGTTCTGCTTCGCTTTTGTCCAGCTCGCTGACCGCCGATCAAGCTCGCCCCCAGCCCCGTCACCGTCGCTGTTGTCGCCCTGACCGAGCCGCCGTCGGTCGCCGCGACCGCCCGTCGTCGGCTTGCCCGCGAGGCGCACGAGCAGCAGCTCGTCGCTGCGACAGCCGCGACCCGGCACTGCCCAGCCGCCCGGCGACCTATCCTCTGTCGCCCAGCTCGTCGCCGCTGCCGCGGGTCGCCGTCGCCCCAGCCCAGCCGAGCCGTCGTTGCCGTCGCCCCAGCCAGCCAGCTCACGACCGCGCCCGCAGCTCGCCTGTGCTGCTCAGCCACTTGCAGGCCGGTCCTACGTCGCCAGTCGCCGCCGTTTCTCTCCCCCAAGCAGCCGGCAACCCCCCTTCCTCCCACTCACTCTCTCCCGATTGCTCTCTCTCCCTCACGCCATCGCCACCGCTCGCCAGAGGAGCTCCGCCGCCGCCGGGGCTGTTCCGCCATCACCACCACCTCGCCTAGCACCGTCCTACCGCCCCACTCCTCTCTCTCTCCCTCCCGTCCGCCACGACCAGCCGCTCCCTCGCCTAGGACAGCCGGTGCCCTCAACCGCCGTCGCGCGCGCGTTGGGGAGGTCACCGTCGCCGCCGCTGCCCAGCCTCCCTCGTCGCGTGTCCGGACCCATTTCAAGCTTAGGACATCAAGTGAGTTTGACCCTAAACCCTAATTAGGCTAAATTGCATTTTTAGACGGGTTTTAGGGGTTAATTAGGGTAATTTGGGGGTTAAATTGTGGAGGCGATTAGGGGCTGTTATTGTGGTTGATTCGGTGGATTAGTGTGATGAATTAATGGAGGTTTAGTGGCCCAAGAGGCGCTGTACATTGGCTGGACGGGTTTGGATCGGAATGGCCAAGTGCGGGAAAGTTCGGGTGTGAAATGCGGGCTTAAGTGCACGTCTTATTCAGCTTCGTGGTGGCTGATTAGAATGGCGTTTTGGAGAGTCTAATAGTATATTTTGAGGATAATTAATGGCCTAGAATTAATGGACTAGTGGCTGTCCATGGCCGGATCGTATTGGGCGAGGCGCGATTGAATTGAGGTTTAGTGGTGTAATTGGCAAAATTGTTGGATAGATCGAGTTAGTGATTAAATTGTCCTTAATCGGAAGTGATTCGGCAATGTCGTGACATGTTTAGTGTGGCTAAGAACGGAGTAACTTGGCGGGTCTCAATTGCGCGGATTTATGTTGAGCTATCTGTGTGACTTATATGAGCGAATTGTGTACCGTGCGTGAGTGCTTGAATTGATTCCATGGCTGTGCTAATATGTGGTTGGGTTTATTAGAAATGTGGATGGTACATATTGCGCGACGAATTGAACAAGTAGTGTAGTAATATTAAATGCTCCTCATGAAATGCGTGATTGCCCAAGTATGAGTGTATAGCCATGAAAATGCATCGCGAGCATTGGCACGGCATGTGCATTTACAAGTGTGCCCGAGTGACATGTGCATTGTGATCACCTAAAATGCCCTGATGCGTATTACGCGGGGTTTAGATAAAAATTGATGCCTGTTAATGTGTGATCACAATAAACCCTGATGCGTTTTACGCGGGGTAGTGAACCCGTCCTGAGGCGTGTTACGCGGGGCGATGCCCGGTTTACCGGAAGATGACCAACCTGATGCGCTTTACGCGGGTAATGTGTCATGAGCCTGATGCGTTTTACGCGGGCTAGAGATCGATCTCAAAGTGATGGACCTGATGTGTTTAACGCGGGTCGGAGGAGAAGTGGATAAGTGGCAAGAGTGCTAGCATGCAAGTGTGCGATAATGCATTGATGAGGCATGAGCATGAGTGCGGGTATGAGCATATGCATGACATGCGTCGTGACGTCGTGATACGTGTTTATGTGCCGTGATTGAGTTCTGTGGCGTGATTGCGATTATTTATTAAATGCCTAACTTGCAGGGTCCAGTAAAATTTAGATTTAGGCCCGAGGGCCTGAGTCAGCTTATGTCTTGAATTATGCGTTATTTAGTACTCGCCAGGAGGTGCACGTTAACCTAGTTTAGGTTTAGAGAATTGCTCACTGAGATTATTCTCATCGTTGTTTAAAACCACATTTTCAGACCCCGAGCCTTGAGATGCCTACAGTACCAGTGCATTTGGGATTCCGCATCACGTAGAGCGGACGCGAACGATACACCCCGTAGGGAACGGGGAGTGCTATATTAGATATTATACTCAAGTTTGGGTAGACATGGGGGAGTCACATTATTAGACCCACGAGTACGTGGCGTGGTGTTTCAGGGACGATCTCGGAGAGTATGGTCCTCTCCGGACTTTTGATGTCCTGTTCACCGGGTTGGGCACCCGGTATCCTCGATACCCTGATGTCGAGGTGACTGACCCTGGCTCTTCAACCGAGGAGAGTGCGAGCTCCGACGGTGTACCAATAGAGTACGAGATGGATGAGATCGGCCCGGTGGACATGGAGCTGGATGATGATGAGCCGGAACCGATCGAGGAGGACCTCGTATCGGAGGCCGAGCCTGAGACGGACTCATCAGGGTCCGAGGAGGAGATGCCTGACAACTCTTCATCCTCGAAGTCTTCTGATTCCGACCCAGACTGGGCACCGTAGGAGTTAGTATTTGCCTCAGTTTGGTAGGGCCAGTACCTTTTTGACCGGCGCCCCACCATTAGCAGTAGACTGACCCCCGAGCCACTTACCCTTTTTGTCAGTAGTGGCCTTGACCCGTTTTTGATTTTTGATGATCGGGTTGTATATGGATATTGTATATGATTTCCAGTATTAGTGCAAGTGTTTATTCTGCAATCGTTGTTGTTGGTTTCTGTGGCTATCCTTGGTTATGTGTTTATCTTTGTACGGGCGATTTTATTTACTTCCGCATGTGCTTTAAACCTCTGTGTTGGGCGTTGGGTCGGCGACGCGTCTTGGGACGTCGCACTCGAATCGACCTTTGCGAGGGATGTGGCGCGCCAAAGAGTGCGGGGCGTGACACTTATAGTCCAATGCAGTCATGATATTACTCATTACTGGCATTAGGTGCTTAGACTCTCAAACTCCATTAGTTTTGCAGAAAATGTAGCGTTTCTAGAAAATGTTTTCCAAGAAAATAACAATATTTTCCTGTATTCGGCTGAAACTTGAAAATGACATGAAAAATATTTTTCGCTGTTTAGTATCCGATTTTATTTTCTAGGGAAAATTGCCAAAAAATTAGAATTTTTTTTATTTTTTTTCTTCTTCCTTGGCTGGTCGCCGGCCATGACAATGGCCGGTGACCGGCCAAAGGTGAGCTTGAGCCTCATCGGCCCGTGGTAAGGTCGAGCTCACACAAGGACGGTTGAACAAGCTCGGGCTTCGCCAGATCCAGCGAGCTAGGCGAGGCTCGTGGAAGCCAACGTCAGTGAGGCTCTAGGGACCTTGGGCAAAGCTTGAGCCTCACCCAACTCGCCTATGGATGGTCCACCAGTTGTTTCCATGGCTGGCGATCAACCGAGGAAGAAGTAAAAAAAAAAAAAGGGAAAAAATTTAAAAAAATCAATTTAAAAAAATAATAAATAATAAAAGAAAAATTTCCATGACTAATTTATTTTCCGTGAAACGAACATCGAAAATTTGGAAAATATTTTCTTGGAATTTGATTTCTGTGAAACAAATTGAGCCTCAATGTCTATTAATTTTACTCTCCCCCTCATAATTTCATGTCATAAAGGACTGACGACTTGGATTTCGGGGCATATTTTCTGGTTTTTCCTGACTTCTCATGGTTCAGTAGCATGAAATTCGATCTTTGGTTTTTGATTTTAACTTTTATTTTATTTATTTGATTTCTTTAAAACTAGTTGGCTTCCTGCGCAATCCCGCCGACTGAAAATGAAAATTAACTAAGCTAAATCAATTGATTAAAAAGAAGAAGAAATTCCCAAATTTAATTTTGCTCCTCAAGTTACGATGTGACAACTTCATAATAAATTGCTGAAGTATTTGGAACACAAAGGTTGACCATTCAATTCTATAAAATATGATTGGTATTATCATATCAAGAAATCTAATTCTAGGAGATATGTGTCTAAAATGTTGCATTTGTCACTCTATAGTAAATGCTATGATGCGTTAGAATATTCAAGACACTAATATCATACAACAGTTTTCTTGAGAACCGAAATCTCAAATTAAATTCGGATCTTATCAATAGAACAACGCCAAAACAACATTGCATTGGACATTTGCTCAGTGAAATAGATAAAACTAGTGGAGAAATAAAAAAAAGACATGGCAAAAACTAAGCTGATCGGAAGCACAACCTTAGGTATTGAGAGAAAGTCACCAAATCACTTTTGATTGAAAAGAAATGAAAGTTATTTGTTTATGTGAAAACCTAAAGTTTAGACTTGATGATTAGTTAAGTAGTTATACGTGAGGAAGGGATAATTTCTTAAAAAATAATTATTAATATCTAAGGTCGCTTAAAAAGAAATCATTACAATATTTAAGTATGCTGTTTTCCTTGTGGCAAGTAATTTTTTTGGTTCGATACTAAGCCAAGCCATGCCAAGCATTACCCCTTGTAGGGCTGTCAAAAAGCTTGACCTGATCCAACTCGATTCGAAAGTTTTAGGTCTTTTCGGTTCGGGTCTCCTCTAGTTCGGATTAGAGCTATAAAATTCGGGCATTATCATTGTTAACAAGGGGTCCCCTTGCATCTAGTTTACATATGTTAAAAAGTGCAAGGTGGCAAAATGAAACACCAAAAAAGGTGCTATCTTTCTCTTTACACGAGAATAGTGGGATAGTCGACGTTGTCAGCATCGGAGAATTTATACTAAAATTTTAATATTTTTTGAATTTATTTATTTATTTATTTTCTTTTTTATTTTTCCTTCTTCTTTTCTTTTTTTTTTCTTCCCTTTTTCCTCCTCTACTTGGTCACCAGGCTCTGGCAATGGCTTACAACCAGCTAGAGGCAAGGGCCAGCAAGGTTGACCTCGCTGTCGCTAGTTTGGCTATGCCAGGCCTCGCCCAGCCACGATGAGGCTTGGCCTAGTCAGCCACTAGCGAGGTCGGGCGAGCTTTGCCAGACCCAGTGACATCACCGGCCTTCACCTCTGGCCTGCTGCCAGGCCTTAGTGACTGGCTAGAGGAGGAAGAATGAAAGAAAAAAGAAAGAGAAAGACAAAGAAAAGAAAAAAGTTAAAATATTATTAAAATTTATCTACGTTAGTGCCGTCCGTGCCACATAGGACAATTGACATCCATGTCAGCTATATCTAGCAAAATTGGTAGGATAGGCTTAATTGACAAATTATGAAAAGGTTTAAGATTCAATTGGAAAAATTGAAAAAATTAAGACTCAATTGACAAAAGTGTAATAGATTTAGGATTTTTGGACAATTTTTCCAAAATGATTGTGGGGTTATGGCTCATGCACCCGATATCCAACATCATAACAAAAGAAATATCAATAATCAATAGGCACAGTAAGTAGTCACACTTCTATCCTCTCTCATCTTCCTCATTTTTCTATTATCTTTGCCACATTTATTATAAGAAAATTCGGTGAAATCAATTCGGTAATGACGTGTTTACATTACATCAATCCTTTGGTATGATCTCAACAATGCATGCCATGTAAATGCCATCTGACTCTAGCTAGCCTTAATAAGCCACTGGGAGACATATGAAGATTATGAGCTGGAACTGTCAAGGGTTGTGCACACCACTGACAGTTCAAACCATTAGAGCTTTAGTGGCTCAAGAAAGGCCCGGTATCCTTTTTATTATGGAGACAAAGAATCAAGAACATGTCCTTTTAAGAATAAAAAAGAGGTTGAATTTTAAATACAGTTTTCTCGTTAATCCAATGGGCATCGCAGGGGGCTTGGCTTTATTTTGGAATGAGGAATTTTCTATTACTGTGGAGTCCCATTCCATGCATTTCATAGATGTGGTTTGCAAATCACAGGATAACAATCAATATATGAGAGCGACCTTTGTGTAAGCTCCTTCTAAGTTTCAGGAGCGTGTCTTACTGTGGGAAGAGTTATGTAGAATTAGCCTTTATAATATCTTACCATGGGCTTATACAGGCGCCTTTGATGAGGTCCTCTATCACTGGGAGAAAATAGGGCAAAGATTGGCTGAACCTTTTTGGCTTAACAGATTTACGGAATTTTTGAATTTATGTGAGCTAATGGGTATGGAAAGTAAGGGCTGTGGTTTTACTTGGGCAAACAACAGAGAAGAGGCTGACTTTGTCAAAGAAAGACTAGATAGGGTCGTTTGCTCTATAGATTGGAGAACTCTCTTCTCAAATGCGGAAGCCTTTGCCCTACTAGCAGTTGTTTCCAACCATTGCCCAATTTTATTATCCTTCCATCCCAAACCGGCAAAAAGAAGAAAAAATTTAAGATGGAGGCTTTTTGGGTGATGATGAAGAATTTGCACTAACGGTTCAGCAGACATGGAATGCAAGTGAATTTAAGCTTATCGCAAAACTTGAGTGATGTTAAAAAGGCCTTAGAAAAATTGAGTTAAAAAAATCTCCAATGCTCAGAAGGAAATTTTGTTGTTGAAGAAGAAGCTTCATGAATTGATGAACTCCCCAACACTTTCATGCAATAGGGAGAGTGAAAAGAATCTTAAATGGGAGATCAAGAAAAGAAAGAGACAATAAGAGATGTTTTGGGGGTTAAGATCTAGAATTAAATGGCTAAAATGGGGGGATAGAAATACCAAAATTTTCCATGTGACTACTATCCAGAGAAGGCAAAGAAATTGTATTTTCATTCTGAAGAATCCGAATGATGTGTGGGTACATGATGAAGAATAGCTGAAAATTCTGACTATCAGCCATTTTCAAGAGCTTTTATGACATCCGGAATTTTTCACATTTTGTAACAATATTTAAAATGATTTTCCGTGATCGTTATCACTTGGAGTCCGATGTGATAGGAGATTGACACGTACATTGATGGTGTAGTGTGATGGTAATTAATTATTTTTTTTTATTTTTTTTTGATAAGGTAAGATGTATATTAACTTTTTGACACACCGCTTACAAGTAGGGGTTAGTCGTACACAAAAACCTCATACCCAATGGGACATTAATGGTGTTTAAAAGGATAGAAGGTGTGCGACTATTCAAAACTATAAGCGATTGGAGTGGATTCAAGGATAGCCAAAATAGTGGCTAAGGAAAACCAAGAGCAATATACAATCTAAAAAGGAAGATCACTTAAAGATTGTTGTTGAGATGCCTCAATTATTTTGTATTCTTCGATTATGGGGAGTGTCTTCCACGGGCTTAAAGGATAGCCCTAAATCTCTTGTGACCTTTACAAGGTGGTTACGAATGGTCGGCAAAAAAAGATTCTTATTCCTGAAGAAGATGTGGTTCCTTTCAGACCAAATGATGTGGCAAAGTGCACTGAAGGAAAATTAAGCGATACGATGGTGAAAAGTATTACCCCTAATAAAACGAATGGCCCAACGGAGATTGTCTTGGCATGGTCTATTGCGCCAGGAGAGGCCGCACTTGGATGCCCAGAAGAGGGCAAGGGAGCCCGTGATGTTACAGCAAAAAAATAAGTGGTCAATAGAGTCCGGTCTACAATGACAAAATGCACAAACCCCTTCCGCAATCCTATGATAGCTCAATAGCAGTACTTGCGTGGAGAGCCTATTGAGCGTGATAAGCCACAAAAGAAAGCCATATTTGGGTGAAATGGAAGAATCCCAGATGAAAGAGCTACAGGTGACTTCCTATCCCTTGTTTCTAATTAATTCCCAAGCCCTGGATGATGAGAAATACCTGAGCGATGTCCCATCCAAGTTAGATGGTCAAGTTCATCCTTATTTAGGGATAAACCAAGTGGCCAGGAGCGGAGCGTATCCAAAACTAGAGATTGATGCCATATCGAGAAGTAGAAATCTCTCAATGAGGACTTTCTTGGGATTCCTGATCGGTAAATGTCCCTATCAGAGAAAAGTTTATAAAGAGGGCCCCTAGTGTGCCAATGATCAAACCAAAAGGAGGTGTTAGTTCCATTGCCAAGGCGCCAAAAGAAGTGAAGCTGGAAATCTTGGTGAAGGTCAAGAAGTTTTTTCCGAGCCCAAGAGCAAACAGTTGGTTTAGGTGTGACCCAAAAGTTCTTGTTTTTCAGAAAAATGGAATGAATCGATTTACACCAAAGCGATTCCTTGTCTATGAAAAGGTTCCAAATGTGTTTGAGTAAGGTTGCACGATTGCAGTCAAGGAGCCGACGAATGCCCAATCCTCTTTCGTATTTAGGGAGGCACACAACGCTCCATGGCACTTCAGCTCCTCTAGTTCCCAAGTCCGGGCCTCTCCATAAGAATTGTCTTAAAATCATTTCAATCTTTGATAGCACTAAACGGGAAAGGGAGAAGACAGAAGCCCAATAAACTTGGATAGCATGAAGGACCGATTTAATAAGTTGTAACCTACCCGCAAAAGATAGGAAGCGTTGCGACCAAGATCGAGCTTGAGCAGTAATAGAGTTTATTAAGGCAATGTAGTCAGTCTTGCTAAGTCTAGTCGCAACGATAGGTACACCAAGATATCTAAAGGGAAGAGTACCTTCATTGAAGCCGAAAATGTACCGAATTTGGGATCGAATCTCGTTGGATCCACCTGAGAGAAAATTTCACTTTTGCTGGCATTCGGTATAAGTCCAGACCAAGCCGAAAATAATTCCAGGCCTTCCTTCATAAGAGTTGCTGACGGCCGATTTGCCTCAACAAATAGCAGCACATCATTAGCAAAGAATAGGTGTGTAAGAGAGGAATGCTTACATCTCCAGAAGAATTTGAAGCTCGGGTGTCGTGCCTTAGAATTGAGTATCCCAGAGAATACTTCCATCACAAGGGTGAAGAGGTATGGGGATAAAGGGTTACCTTGACGAATACCTCTTCCACTTACAATGAACCCATTGACATCCCCATTGATGGCCACAGAAAATTTGAGGGAGGTAACACACTCCATAATGAGCTGAATGAACTTTTGTGGAAAGGCAAAGGATTGCAAGACCTTTTCCAAAACTATCCAGTCAACTGTATCATAAGCTTTCTAGAAATCTACCTTGATGGCACACTTAGGATGATATGGGTTATGGTGAAACCCAGCAAAGAGCTCTTGGGCAAGAAGGATATTGTCTCCTATCTTTCGACCTCTAACAAAAGCATTTAGGGAAGTACCAACGATGGAGGGCAATACAGACGCGATCCTATTAGCCAATATCTTTGTGATACATTTATATATTGTATTATAACAAGCAATTGGTTGAAAATCACTCATTGCTGATGCATTAGGAATCTTCAGGACAAGAGTGAGAATGGTGGTGTTGATCTCCTTTAGCAATGAGGAAGAGCGAAATAAGTCCTTAACAGCCAGGATGACCGAGGGACCAACCACATCTCAAGATGAGATGAAGAAATCAACATTGTAACCATCAGGGCTAGGGGCCTCACCTTTTGCTAATGAGAACATAGAGTTCCTAATTTCTGTGTCCATGACCTCCCGAGAGAGAAGGAGAACTTGCTCATCATTAAGGCCCCGCTCGATCATAGACATGATCTCTTCCACGGCAGGGCGAGAGGTGTTGGGGCTAGCCTTGAATAAGGTCTCAAAATATGAAATGATATGATTGTGGACCAAGTTAGATTCAGGGAGGATTACTACGCCATCATCATCAGTAACCGAGAGGATTCGGTTTTGTAGTTGCCATTTTTTAACAAAATGATGGAAATATTTTGTATTTCTATCTCCATCATTCAACCACCTAATACGGGATTTTTGCCTAAAGAAGGATTCTTCCTAAAGTCGGAGAGTCGAGAAGCATTGAAGTTGTTCCTTTTCCAGAATTGCTAACCCTAAATTAAGAGGGTCTAAGGTGAGGGCATCCTGTGTAGCGATGAGTGATGACCTGGCCTGAGCAGTATGATTCGCTATATCCGAAAAAGAAGTCCTGTTGAGTTGCTTGAGGCGACCTTTAAGGAGCTTAAGTTTCTGGGAAAGAATATACATTAGTGTGCCAACACAGTGTGAGTCCCAAACCTGTGAGACAATGGCTAGAAAGGAGGGGTGAGACATCCAACAATTGAAAAATTTGAATAGCTTCCTGGACACAACTTTAGGAGCAATTCTGATGATCATTGGGGTATGATCCGAGACACCAGGGGCCAGGAAGGTTGCTTCCGAGAAGGAGGAGTTGATCCATTGATCATTAATTAAAATACGGTCTATCTTCCTTTGTTTGAGAGTTGCACCAGAGGATGTCGACCAAGAAAATCTGTGTCCAACATAATGAAGGTCCTCAAGTCCAGCATGGTTTAAGTAAGAGTTAAGCTCATCAAAAGCAGGAATCCAAGTATTAGTGCTGCCCATTCTGTCCGAATTATTCCGAATGGCATTAAAATCACCGGCCACCAACCAGGCTTCAGTTTCATAATGAGTACTGGAACTAATAAGATCAGCCCATAGGGATCGCCATGCAACGAAGGTGCGCTCACCATAGACAAACGAGAAGAAACAGGTTTTATTCAATGCCAAAATATGGATATGACTGTGAATGACCTGCGCAGATTTGGCTAAAACTTCAAGTTCCACGTCTTGGGGATTCCACCCAATCCAAATTCTCCCAAGAGGGGAATGGACATAGTTATTCGTCTAAGCCCAACCCAGCAATAATCCAGAAGAGATATCTCCAAAACGTGTCGGTATGACCTTTGTCTCAAGAATGCCAAGACAAGAGATATTGTGAGATCTGACAAGGTGTTTGATCTCAGCCTGTTTGAGGGGATGAACAAGTCCCCTAATATTCCAAACGCCAAAAAACATAGATTGAGGGGAGGGGCACTTACCGCTTTTTAGTGCCATCCCGCTTTCTGGGTTTCGGGTTGGTCGATTTAGTCGTGGGGGGCCTGCTTTCCAGGTTAGGAGCCTCAAAAGATGGAGCCGGCAAGTCGGATAAACAGTCGCCCTTCTTAGGAGGGGAAATGAGAGCTTCCATCATGGGGGAATCCAAGCTAGGTGTATCAATATGAGGAGTTTGGCTCCCAGAAGCCGGTCCCGCTTTTTTATGTAATGTGTCAGTCATCTGGGCAGTAGGTAGCCCAAGGGGGAGAGTCTGAGTCACTGGACACATTACTGGCCAATTCTTCTTTAGATTCGTCTGAATTTGAGGAGACTAGAGAGGCATTCCGAGATGACTAAGCAATGTCAAGGTGGGGTTACTGTCCAGATTCACTTGGGTGGGATTTAGTGGAAGAGGAGCTGGAGTAGGGTGGGCGTCCACCATATTCATGGAATGCCCAGCCCTATTTTTCTTGTTTATAGTTTGCCAAGACTTTTCCACGAGGGGGGGAGCAGTAACAGGAATAGAAGGTATAGGCAGTACCTCATTAGGGGCTGAGGGCTCCTTGCTAATCCCTACACACCTATGTCCAAAAGAGCCACAAGTCGGACAAGATATAGGACGCCACTCATAATCAACTTTGATATGCTAGATTTCACCATTGAGCATAATATCAATTGTGTTGAGTAGGTTCTGAGTAGCCTTTATCTCAATGCAAACTCTGGCATATGAGATCATCCTCATGCTTTTGGTTTGCAAGTCCATATGGAGCGGTTTCTCTATCGCACTGGCTACTGCACTGATGCCGGGGGCTGATCATAAAGTAAAGGGAATGTCCTTGAGTTTTACCTAGACTAGAAGGGACTTGTGTTGGTCCTTTACAAGATTAAGGGCGGGGTTGCATTGTTGCAGGATCATCGGCACTCTCAGAATAGTAATTGGACCCCTGTCTAGGACTTCCTTGCAAAATGCTCCATCCGGGATATAGAAGAAAAAGAATCCATCCACGTTTGCCAGAACATCAATGACATTATGTCTCTAGACATTCTTGACAACAGTTTCAGTGAGCTTGAAGAGTAATTTTTTCCCCACAAAGTACCCAACCAGGCATTCTTGCCATTTCGGGTTTGCCTCTTCTAAGGTAGCCTTAGAAATATGGACAATTGGTTTACCATCAATCATGGTAGGAGGAACATAAGAGAGGCCGTACCCCTTTTCTGCCGTCTTGGCAATTACAACCCAGGAATGCTGAGTGGGTTGCTGTTTTGCTTGGATAGGCGATTTGTCATGTCCAGAATAGGTAGTTTAATACCTTGCAGGTGTGTAGAAGTCCCAACATCAACGGTGGCCATGCCAGCAGTAGCAATGGGGGTAATGCGGGGACTATTGGACTTCAAAAGTCCCTGGCTCCAACCTCTTCCCCGGCTCCAACCTCTTCTTTAGGGCCTTTTTCCCAAGGGATCAACACCTTTTGAAGTTCCTGCAGCTATAGTAGCCTATTGGGAGTTCAAAATCGCGAATACTCCAGAAGACGAGGGCCGCGGGGTAGCTTCAGACAAGCCAGCAATAGCAGAAGCAGGATGCTTAGGGAGCATCATGGTAGGTTTGGCTTTCACCAATACCTCTAGTGCCTTCGACATGGAGAGCGAATCCCTAAGTATGGATTTTACAGCTGTGGAATCTTTCATACCAGATCTACCATGGTACACGGGAGACAAAAAGGAGCAAGGAGACGAATGGGGTGATAGGCAAATTGGGTACAAATCCTTGGACCGAAGCTCAGACTACAAACACAATGCAATCCCTAGAAAACACACATGCACGGAAGAACAACAAAGAAACCTATAAGAATCCCAGATCTGCTTACCCGATTAGCAGGGGCCACCGCATGAGAATTCCTCCGGACAAGTGATAATGCAGCTACTGGCGAAGCCCAGCACCAAAAACCAGCAAGAACCACCGGTTTGAACGACCAGAATTGGAGAAAAACTAGGTGAGTGAACAGTGCCCCAATCGCCTGTAATCGGGAGAGAAAGCTATACAATATCGAATGAACAGTACCATAGCCGAGAAAAAGTAGCGGTAATTAATTAATTGCCGCCATATTAGTTGAAGAAATGGTTTATAAGCTTGGAGTTTCATATTGAATGCTTTTCAAACATTAAAATTTTTATTGAGTTAAGGTGCCACTTTTATTCTATAATTTCATTAATGATTTTAGCGATTTCAAAATAATTTTCTGATTTACCAACATTTCAAATGAATATGGATTTCTCCGTTTATTTACCGCAATGTATTATTATATACCCAAAATAATCTAATATCTCCCTCTCTTTTATTAAACTATGCCATTTGTCACTATATTATCATGGACAAATGTCTTAATTCTCACCCTATTTTTGCCACATACTTAATTGACATGCCTTGACCCTAAGTCTATGACATCATGCATGACATATTGCATTTTTAACTCCAGTAAGTTATTATCTAAATGTAATTATAGTTATCTGTTATTATTGTTTTTAATCCAAGCCATGTAGTGTGACCCCAAAATACTCCTCATTGTAGCAAAATTTTGGAAGACAAGAGACTAGAAAGCATCTCTTCTTCTTCTTCTTCTTCTTGGCGTGGACATCACTCCCTTCTTCTTCTTCTAGTTGCAAATCTTTCTATTTTCCACTCTCTTTCCAAACAAAAAAAATCAAAGTTCAAGCCCACTTTCAATCTAGTTTCTTGACAAGGTATATTGTTAGACTTTCCTTTCTTTTTTCTTTATCAAATAAGCTTTGTTGTTTTCTAAAGAATAAGGCTTGTTAATTTATTTTAGTATCTATTTTGATTTCAAGGTGGTTAGAGGCTTGCTTTGTTGAAGATTTCACTTTGGGTAAGTGAAAACTCTAAGAACTATGCTAGAATGATTTATTTAGTACTGTTGAGCTTTGTTGATTGTTTGTTTGTTTATTTAGTTTGGATCTTTTTCTATGTATGAGCAAGTTTCAATAGTTGTATGTTAAGCTATAGTGATCGTTGAGCTTGAAGTAAAAAGCTTTTCACATGTTTTTTTGGTTCTTGAGAGATTACTAAAAGGTTTTGTTGTATTTTGAGTAGGAAAAGTGTGAAAAGGGTAAAACTAGGCATAAAAAGGGTATTTTGGTAATTTTCTTGTCAAGGTAAGCGAGAATTTCGAATTTACAGAAATGAAGAGGGGTTGTGAACAGTATTATTTTATGATTTTTAGTAATAATTAGTGGGTTATTAAGTCATATTAATTAAAGGAAATCAAACCAGTTAAAAAAAATGAGTTTATAAGCTTTAGGGGAAAATTTGTAATTTCACCAAGTTGAGGGTGTTGACACCTAATTTTTAGCTCATTTTTGTTATATTTTTGAAAATTTCAAAATTAGGTCTAGGAATCTTGGCCAAGCCTGGAAACCTATTTATAAACAAAAAAAATAATTTTTTAGCATTTTTTTGCATTTTTTCTAAATTTATTTTAGTCAAAATAAGCAAGAAAATCAAGAAAAATAGTAAATGGAATCATAAAATTCCATAAAAATATTCAATAATCTTATTTTAAATCCAATTTCATAAATACACTGTCAATTTTAGAAAATCTCAATGGGTGTATATTTTTCCCAAAATTGGGCAAAATTAAACCCCGAATTAAACCAAAAATGAAATTAAATTTTTTCTAGACATTTTTAGGTCATAGTGTCTTCACAACAATTGATTCTGGTACCTTTAATTGCATAATGGTCAGTCCAATTGCACAATTAGATGTAAAAATAAAAAATCCCCAAAAAATTGATTGAAAATTAAGAATTTTCAACCTAAATTGGGAATTGTGCCCAAAATGAAATTTTCGAAATGTGATATTACATTTTTAGGGTTAATCAGGGGTGGGTAATGCAATTTTGGTATCAATTTTGTCTAATCAGGTCATTAAGACCTCGAATTGAACAAAACCCCATTAACTCGAATATAAAAATGAAAAAATTTTGGGTACAATTATAATCAAAATTGGGGAAAATTGTATGTTTGGGTTTGGAACATGCTGGGAAATTCAATTTTAGGGTCACAGTTCGAAAATTCGGTCAAAATTAAACTTAATTTGCAATTTTATGCAAAACCAGAACTACTGGGTCGGGCGGGTCAACCTGACCCGACCTGAACAGTCCTTCTTTCTCACCCGACTCGGCCAAAACGCAAAAACCCAGAATTTTCTGCACGTGTACCCATGACTTTGCCGACTTATTCCAATCAATTGAGCACGTTTTAATTAGTTTTTCCAGCTGGATAATATCCAGCTGGTATCGGTCAACAACCGAAACCATTTAGTATTCGGTTCCAACCGAATTTTGAGCGGGAAATCAAGGATGAAAAACAGAAAAATTGAAGAAGAAAGAAGGTGCTCAAGGAAATTCCCGAGAGAGAGAAGAGAGAGAAAGAGCAAGACAGAGAGAGAAAGAGTGTTAGAGACGTGTAGAGGATTCAAAGACCAAGTGATCGGTGTTTTCTCTGATGAGAAAACACCTGTGAATCGGCTCTGATTGTGATCTTCCACGTTTGGCGAGCCGGTGACGAAGCCAGTCCACGAATGTCTGAAAACAAGCCTCGGTCGGCAATTCTAAAGGCATTCCGGCGATTCCAGAGCTATAGTCTTGAAGCCAAGGTGTCAAGGAAGAACTTTGTGACCATCCTTGGTCTCAGAACCTCGTCGGATCATCAAACGAAAGTGGTAAAAATCGTTCATTGCCCTATTTTTTCGAAAAATTCTAGAACACAAGTTTTGATGTTCATGCGATTTTCCTTACGATTTTAGACTTGTGAATGTTTGAAGTTAGTTTATGATCATGTTTTATGTTCCTTGATTGTATTTTGGTCATAAAAACTGCATAAAACCTTCTCGGCCATCATTGTTGAGCTTCGTCGGAAAACTTGAAGCTTTGCCGGAGTATCACCGTGGCTTCAGGCCCTTCAAGTCAGTCTCTCTAAACATTGTTTGTTGGTTTGTTGGTTTGTTAGTTGTTAGACTCGATCTAGACGGCTAGGGCGGTGTAGATTAGGAATTCAAGTTCTGGAAATGAAAATTAGTCAATGGAAGTTAGGTTTTTTGACCGGTTTTTTCGTTGGCCGGCGAAGGTCCGACGACAACCGGAATAGGCTAGATAGAAAATAGAATATGTAGGCTTGCTAATGGTGCAATCGAAGTGACCAAAATGCCGTTGAAAGGTTGCCGGTGAAAGGTTCAAACCAGCGGTCTTGAGAACAAAAAAGGAGAAATTATGCACACCAAGTGTTTGTAAAAATACCTCAATGAAAATGGGCAAAACAGCACCGTTTTAGGCGTGCTGTGCCCGCCGGAGAAGGTGACCGGCACCGGCGCCGGCACTGGCGATGGCTGGTTCGGTCTTGGCCGAACCCGTTCGAACCGGTCCGGTCCAGTTCATTCCCCTCGGCGGGAAAATTTTAAAAAAATAGAAAATCTAAAAAATTAGAAAATTCTAAAAAAATTAAAATATTACAAAGTCATAGAAAAATTTAGATTTTTTTAGAAAATTAGTAAAAATCAGAAAATTCACAAAAATTCAGAAAAATTACAGAAAATTCAGAAAAATACAAAAAAATTCGAAAAATTCATAAAAATTTCAAAAATCCAGAAAATATAAATAAAAAAAATTAAAATTTTATAAAATAAATAAAAATTGGAAAATTGGAAAATTCACAAAAATTTCTAGAAAACCATTAAAAAATCATTTCTCAGTTTAAAAAAATTTCTCTGAAAAAAATAAAAATAAAATAAAAATAAATCAACAAATTTGAAAATTCACAAAAAATTCCAAAATCATCATGGCCAGCCATAAATGATGAAATTGAAATTTTTGAAGTGTCTAAATGGCACTAAAAAAATCAAAAAAATCAAAAATTTTGAAATCAACAAAATGATTAAAAATCATCATGGCCAGTCATAAAAAGTGAAATTTGAATTTTTCAAAATGCCCAAATGGCATAATTTGAAAAATTCCAAATTGAAGGCCAAAACCCCTAAAAAACCCTAAACCCTAAAAAATAAAATGAATAGGCTATTAGAGCTTTGTTAGGGTTTGGGTAGGTTTTCAACTCTAGTGATCAAATTAGGGTTGCTGTGATTGATTTGTTATTGGATGTATATTTGATTCTTGGATGCTTAATTATTTGTCCATAATTAGATTAGTAAAGTGACCTTAGGGATCCGTGTGATACACTAGACATGCCATATCGTTCTTAGTTACCGAAAGGGCGTTAATGGTCTCAATTTGGGATCGTTAACGTAACCAAGTCCCTTATCCAGAATCTTTGGTTCGTAGGATTGCGATACTTCTCTTGTACCACAATTAAGTTTTTAGTCGACCTACCGTAAATGACTAGTAGTGACTCCAAGTTTAAGTTTAGATCAAACAAACCCCGATGTTATGTGAGGTATGGTCTGAGAGAGGCCCATATAGAAAAATACCTCCATCCTAAGCACGCGAGACTTCGCTGGGGAAATCTTAAATTTTTAAGTGGACTTAAGCCTAGATAGAACGATACGCATGTGTTTGTGCTCGCAAGGATCCCAGGTACGTTCCATTAATGACATGTTAAATGATGATGCAGGTGGGAGGTATAAGGGGTGTAGTCTATGCTTACTTTTATTTTACATGATGATGTTGGAATTGAATGTGATTTTGATCAAATTTTAGAAGTGTTGTTTGGTTATAAATTGTTATGCTTGCCTTTAAATTGCTTAGCACTTCACTTTTCGCACACACTACCCGTGGTCCAACCCCAGCTACATTTAGGATCACCCTTAGGAGGTATGTGTTTAGGCGAAACTATGAGTCGATTGCTCATGGGATCGTTTAAATACAATACCGATCATCGAAATGGAATAATATTTTATTATTTTGGGCTGATTGCCTATTGAAATAGAATCTCTTGTCCATTAAGGTGGTGACCTTGAACCTTTAGTATATCCCCACCCTTTTAGATGTCAAAACCTCACTTGTTGCATATGCTTATCTCTGTGGTTGGTACACCTAAAACCAAGCAAAAGGTGTCAGTAAGTAAGTGTCGTTCCACTTCTCTCATCTTTTCAATTATGCAAAGTTAGTTGACACAATTTTGTTAACAAATGCCCAAATGACAATCAATGTTTGGACAAAATATCTTTTCATACTAGAATGAATGAATAGGGTGACATGCTCCATTTGGTCACATTTTTTTTATTTCTAGATGGAATGTATAGGTCCGTGATGATTTTCAATGTAATTCAAATAGATTGAATGCTCAAGATGTGACAAATACAATCCCATTTGTCGAAAGTCTATTTTCGATATATTCGAAGTTGTAAACCATAGGGTAGTACTTTATGGTCAAAATGGAGCATGTCAAAAGGTATTTGCTTTAAACATTAGTTTCATTCACATTTTCAAGTATATGCTCTTTTAAGGCATAAATGGATTAGAAGTGTCATTTGTATTACGTCATAACAATGCAAATGTACTCTACTTCCATTTTGTCCATAAAAGGACATATAATTAAAATGGGGCATTTAAAATTAATCCATGGTGACTAATAATGAGCTTTTTACTTGATTAGATCGAAATGGGGAAATTAGACATACAAGTCGTCCCGGTTCCAAAGAAAGAGCTTTTAGCATGGTGGATGAACATGACTAAAGAAAACAAAGCCTACGTTAGGGAAAGATTGAGATATTTGTTCAAACTCATCAATCTAGAGTACCAAGTAAGCTTGATTCAAGCGTTATCCATTTTTGGGAAGTTACCATCGCCACATTCTAATTAGACGAGCATGAGATGGTACCTACATTAGAAGAGTATAAAGCGACCATTGGGATTGATTTCGAATCAAGAATCGTTGAGCCCCCAATTGGATTGAAACCTATGAGTGTCATAGCCGAATTTTTGAACTTGAGGACTCCTCAAGTGGAAAAGTTGACCAAGTCGAACACTAGGAAGTTTCCTTTATTCTACTTGGTGGCTAATTACTCCAAATTGCCAAAGGAAACTGGGAATATTTCCACGAGAGTCTTCATCCTTGCTTTCTTTGGGTTCGTCTTATTCCCTACATTAAGGACTAGATTGAATCCTCTTGTTGCGGTGATTGCTAGGCAAGCTTGCCTAAAGTGGGATTTCTCCAATATGCTTTTGGCAGAAACCATCATTTCTTTGAACAAATACCAACGTCACCAAAAAGGTGTACTTCAAGCCTCAGACGGGTTACTTTCTATATGGTTCATTTCCCATATTCGACCTTGGGAACGTCACATGCGCATTAGAAAGATTGACTCATCTACCAACCCTATTGAGAGGTATTTGAAGTTTCAAAACAATTTGCCAAAATACTCTTTTCATGAGTGGGCAAACTTCATTAGGGCATTGATTCCCGACCAATTCCAATGGAGAATTCAATGGCCAAAGATAGTAACAGCTCAAATCACTTGTCAAGAAGGCAACTTGGTGCCATTGCTTGGATTGAATGGTGGAGCCGCTTATTGTCCACTAAGAGTGGTACGAAAATTTGGAATAATTCAACAAGTTCCACCTACTTGGCATCCCGAGGGGTTCACATTTGATATACCACAAAAATCCCAATCGGAAAAAGAAAATAAGGAGTTGTAAATAAATGTTCAGAAGATCATGTATTCCTCGAAGAAATCACCCAAGCAAATAGTGCAATGGCCTGAAGATTTATAAGGAGAAATAAAGCTCTTCTTGGCATCTAAAGAGTACATAGAATGGTTGAAAGCTAAAAGATCGATTAATGTCAAACCATATGTACCTTTGAGTATTATTATCCATCTTGATGAGCCATACATTTCGGAGTATATCGTGCCGCCAGGTGTCGAGCCATACGTTCTCGAAGAGGTTATGATTGACGTTGAGGAATGGGAGACACGAGTCAAGGAATATGAAGAGGCTGAAGCTACCTTAGCTAGCAAGAAGCTTAGATTTGTTTAAGCCGGTGTTCCCCCATTTTGATGTAAAGTATTGTAATATGAATCTTCAAAATTAAAACAATTACTTGATGCATGATTATTTGATGAAGTTTTAAAGCACATTTCGCATAAAAGAAACAATCACCATAGATTACAATTCTTTGAATTGTATGATTCTTTGAGAAAAATATTGATGAGAAGTTTTATATAAGGCTAAGGCTCGTGTAAAAATTCTTATCCTTGTTAACCACAAGAAAACATACCATTGAAAGAATATAGGTCTTCATATTCATTTCATTAATTCTAATATCTTGATAAGCTTTCATGTAAAGTAGATTGTTTAGCAACGAAAGGTGGAAGACCTAGAACTCGCTTGCAAATAAAAATGGCTGAGGAATAGACTCGCATTCGACTAGCTGAAGTGGAGAACTAGATGACATAAATGGCTGCCATAATGGTAGAAATGAAGACCTTCATTATGGCTGCGAAAGGGTCTTATCCTACAGTTTAAAATCCAGGAGTTGCAAATACTGCTGAGGTACCTGTTGAAGAGATAATGAGAAGTAAAGAATCAATTCAGGAGAACCTTCCAAAATTTGCACTGGAAATAGTAGATTTGGAAGAAAATATTCGGGTTAAAAAGACATCCAAGGATAGAGAAGAGGCCAAACGATTGGCTAAAATTGAAGAATGCCTAGCAAGTCAGGGCTATAAGCTTCAAAGATTCGACAAGTTCTCGCCATACGCGAAGGTGGTTGTTCCAGAAAACTATAAAGAACCAGAATTCGTGAGCAAGTATGATGGAATCGGCTGTCCTAAAAGCCATTTGAAATATTATCTTCGCAAAATGGCGAGATATTCAGACAATATGCCACTCCTTATTAGTACATTTCAAGATAGCTTGAAGGGAGCAGCCTTGGCATGGTATACCGCTTTTGATATAGAAGACTTTATCGAATGAGATCATTTGGCAGGAAAATTCTTTTGCCAATACAAATTTAATGTCGAAGTACTTCTGACTCGGGAGGACTTAATCAGACCGAGAAACAAAGAAGCAAAGGATTCAGAGCCTACGCTTAAAGGTGGAAAGCTGTAGCCTCACTAGTCAAACCGGCTATAAGTGAAGATGAGCTTATTGAACTCTTCTTGAAGTTGTTACCAACTGAGTATTACAACAAGTTGCATATATCGGGCTATCAAACATTTACCATGCTGGTGAAGGTTGATGAAAGAATCGAATGGTTATTAAAAGAGAAGAAATCTCAGGAGGCGATAGCACGAAGATCGTATCCTGGAAGAAGGGGTAAAGAACCTATACGTGACGTGACTATGGTATCTAGCCCTAATGTTAATCAGACTTCATTCCCAAAACAGTCCAATGTTCCTTGGAGAAATCCAAAATCATTCGAGCCAAAGAAAAAACCTATAAGGTAATTCACCCCGTTGCCACGGCCCTTGTCGAAATTATTACTGATGCTGTTAGAAAGGCATTTGGTGGCCAAAGAAGTGCCAAGAGATAATCCTACAAGGTTCTCCTAGTACGATGAGTCGAAGACTTGCACATACCATATGGGAGAAAGAGAGCACGATGTGGACAACTGTACAATCTTGAAATATAAAGTCTAGCAACTTATAGATAAGAAGATACTAAGCTTTTAAGAGCCAGAGCCAAATGTGCATCAAAACCCTCTTCCTATGGTGAATACGGTCCTTACAGAGGAAGAAATAATAAGACCCGATGAAGAAGATGAATATGAGGCCAAATTAAAATCAGCTCGACAAGGAGATGCTCGTTTTCGCCGCGAAGCATTCTTAAAAGGGGAAGTTATAGATAACTTGGGAAAAGATTTTGGCAAATACAACTTCCAAGTAAAGTATACTCCACCGCCATGGGTTTTTAAAAATGAAGTGATTTTGCCCGATGGTTGAGGCGGTATGGATGATGAGTTCAACAAACAAAAAGAGATTCCATCCTGTGATGAGGAGGATCAATTTGAAGAACAAAAAGAAAGGATTCAGTAGGATGAAAGGCGATTTACCCAAATTTCATTTGAGCAGGGTGACACTGTAGACCTCCTTGGTCATGACAGTGAAAAGTACAACTTCCGTGTTAAGTACACACCTCTACCTTGGGCTTTTAAAAATGAAACTATTATGCCCGACGGATGGGAAGGCATGGATGCAATCCCAATCAACAAATTAAGTCTTGAGGAGAAAGAAAATCAAAACGAGAAAATGAAGAAAAAGGCTCGCCAAGGAGATAGGCGATTTGTTCGCAAAGCACAAAAACGAGACGAAATTGTGGATTACCTGGGACAAGATAGTGGTCGGTATAACTACCATGTCAAATACACACCACCCTCATGGGCATCCAAAGAGGAAAATATCGTACCTGATGGTTGGGGTGGAATGGATACTATCGAATCTAACAAAAACATGGTGTCCATGGTTACACCACTATTGATTAATCTTGATGAAGTAGATAGACTTGATAAAGAAAAGCATCATGTTGAACCAATTACCATTGAACTCCCAATTGATCAACTAAAAATCGAAGAGAAAGAGGTGCAGCCTGTGATCATTACTTTGCCTCCAAAGGAGAAATTTGATACCAAATGTGTACCATGGGATTATATACCTAAAGAAGTTGATGTAATAAACAGATTGGGAAGATGTTATGTCCCAAAAGAAGGTGAGCACGAAAAGAAGGGAGTAATTGAAGAGGATGTCAAGCAATTGCTGTCAGTCATGAGGACAAGTAAATACGAAGTAATTGAGCAATTAAGAAAGATGCCGGCACAGATTTCCTTACTGAATCTTTTCAAGACTTCAGAAAGCCACAAAATGGTGCTTATGAAGCTTCTTAACGAGGTGCACGTCTCGAAGACGATTAATGAGGTACAATTGGAAGACTTTGTTGGTGCCATTCTTCTAAAGGATCATATTGCCTTCTCTGATGAAGATTTCTCAATTGATGGACGTTTTCATAATAAAGCCCTGTATATTGCTGTCAAATGCCAGGGCAAGGAAGTGTCACGGGTGCTGATCGATAATGGTTTCGCACTTAATTTGTGTCCACTAAGCACGTTGCATCGTTTGGGAATTAGTGAAGAATTTATCAAACCTTCAAAGGTGACCGTACGTTCATTCGATGGGATGAAGAAGGATGTTATCGGTGACATCGAGCTGAAAGTAAACATAGGCCATATGCCTTTTTTGATCGATTTTTAAGTGGTAGACATTCCAAGGACCTTCAACCTGCTGCTAGGGAGGCCTTGGATTCATATGGCTAGCGCCATTCCTTCTAGTCTCCATCAAAAGGTTCGATTTGTTATTGATGATAAAATGATTACCGTGCACGGGGAGATGGACTTTGCCACTTACAAGAAAAGTGCCATACCTTATGTCGAGCCGGAGATAAAAGAAGAGCCCAGTTATCATTTCTTTGAGATGATTTCCATGATACAAATTCCCTCTGGTAGTGTCATGAAGACTCCAGAATTTTCGGCATTGTCTATCATGTCTAGAAAAGTATTATGCCAATATGGATTTAACCATAATGATGGGCTTGGGATAAAAGTGCAAGTAATTAAAGTAACCATTGTCCCATTTGGCACAAAGAAGAAGTATGGAGTGGGGTATGGAGTCACTAGTAATCACCATGGAGGCCGAGGCCAAGGTCAAAAGAATCATGAAGGCCATGAAAGCCGAGGTGATCGAACCATTAACCCATCAATGTGGAAGGGTAAGGCTAGAGAGTTACCTTATCATCATATTCATATCAGAGAAAACTTAGAGTTACTTTATCATCATATTCATATCAGAGAAAACTTTCCCGGGCCTTCCAAACTGCTTTCAGAAGAAAAATTACGTGTAAAGATCGAGCCTGACACACTGGGTTTATTCGAAGAAGACATTATCAATGTCATTATAACTAAGGATGAAGACACCTATACGCTGGAGTAGGAAGATTCTTTTGAACTCTTTCCTTATTATTGCCTTTTCAATTTGTCTGTTTCATGATTGATGTTGTTTCAATTCAGTTGCAATTTACATTTCTTTCAATATATATGTAATTGCATTTTTCAAAATCAATAAAAGTGTTCAATATTTTGTTAAGGACATATAGAAACAAAACCAAACCAATGATGAATATCGCTCTCACATGTGAGGCTTGAGGTTTTGGTTTCCGTATGACTCCTCATTGCGAAAATGATTTTAAGAGCAAGGGTGTCTGGAGATACAAGGATTAGCTCTATTCTTTTGATTTCTTCAAAACAGATTTCAAAATAATTTTCCAAAAGGATTTTTCATTAAACCTCATACATCAATTCATTTCATATGTAATTACTAATCATGTTTGTTGCATGTCAGGCATGAGCATTCATACACCCATAATAGGTTCGTATGTGACTCAAATCTCTCCAAGGAAATCGCTTATGATATTGAGGGGGATAATAAAGATGAGGAATGGATCAGAAGAGAATGGATCCATCATGAAGAATCAAAGCCACTCACATTGGAGAAAACGATTACTATTAATCTGGGTGATAAGGAGAACCCCAAAGAGGTTAAGATTGGAGAAAGTCTTCCTTTAACAGAATCAGAAAGAATAACAGACTTGCTCAAGGAATATCAAGATATATTCACATGGTCCTATGCTGACATGACAGGCCTTGATCTAAGTATAGTTGAACACGTTTTGCCAATTGATCCAAGTATTTCACCGAAGAAGAAAAATTGAGGCGAACGAAACCAGAATTGACAAAGAAAATAGAAGAAGTGATGAAATTATTCAAAGTCAGTTTCATCGAAGTAGTGCCATATCCATAATGGGTTGCCAACATAGTACCCGTAACGAAAAAGAATGGCCGGGTGCGAGTATGTGTTGATTATCGCGACCTAAATAAAGCAAACCTAAAGGATGATTTTCCGCTTCCACGTATTGATGTATTGGTGGATAGCACGGCTGGGTTCAAAATATTCTCATTCATAGATGGTTTCTCAGGATATAATCAAATTCTCATGAAGAAAGAGGATAAGGCGAAAACGTCTTTCATAACACAATGGGACACATTTTGCTATAAGGTGGTGCCTTTCGGGGATAAAAATGTTGGTGCCACATATCAAAGGGCAATGGTAACTCTGTTCCATGATATGATGCATAAAGAAATTGAGGTATATGTTGATGACATGATTGTAAAATCCAAACAAGGAGAAGACCATGTTGAGGTGCTTCGCAAATTGTTCAAAAGACTCGGAAAGTACAAGTTGTGATTGAATCCCAATAAGTGTGTATTTGGGGCAAAATCTGGCAAACTATTAGGATTTGTGATCAGTAACAGGGGAATTGAAATCGATCCTTCCAAGATCAAGGCAATACATGACTTGAAGACTCCTTCTACAGTAAAAGAAGTGAGAAGCTTGTTGGGGCAATTAACCTACATTGCCCGCTTCATCTATTAGCTTTCTGAGACTTCTAAACCATTCTTCAAACTGTTGAAGAAGAATGCCAAAGTAAAGTGGGATAAAGAATGTCAACAAGCTTTTGATAAAATCAAAGAATATCTGGTATGCCTGCCAATATTGGTACCGCCAATTCTCGGAGTCCCGATGATCCTATATTTGATGATTCACCATGAATTATTAGGAGCAGTGCTGGTACAAAGAAGACCAAATGATGGTAAAGAACAAGCCGTTTATTACTTGAGTAAGAAATTCACAACATCATAAGTGAATTATCCATCGGTTGAGAAGACATGCGTTGCATTAATTTGGGTGTTACACAGATTAAGGCAGTACACCCTTCGTCACCAAATTTTGTTGGTGATTGAGAATGATCCGATCAAGTATATTCTTGAGAAATCCTTCTTGGTCGAGAAATTAGCCAAATGGCAAGTCTTATTATCTGAGTTCGACATTAGAAGTTCATCCCAAAAGTCAGTCAAAGGGCAAGCAATAGCAAACATGCTGGCAGAAAATTTGTAAAATATCGCCAATTCTGAAGAATGACTTGATGATCACATATTCACATTGGTTGATGACAGATGGACCATGTATTTTGATGGCGCAACCAACTTATCTGGATCAGGAATTGGGGCAGTACTGGTTTTCCAAGAAGGCCAATACTATCTAGTATCTATAAAATTGGTATTCCCATGCACCAATAACATCTCATAGTATGAGGCGTGTGACATCCTGAAATTTGCCCATTTGAGATTTATGAAATGCTTGATTTTATAAACGTACTTGTAGTTAGTTCTCGTTCGGAACTAATCATTCCAGGGATACTAACCATTAAGGAAATGCTAATTAGGGATTTAAATTCGTGCGACTAAAGAAAATTCGATCGTGAATTGATTTTCGACCATAAAATCGTCGAGATGACATTTTTGAGTCACTGTATGCCGATCCAAGGATAGCTAGGGGACAGTTCGCCACTGTCATAGTAGTGAATCGCGGGTGATTCTGCTGGACCACAAAATGAATTGACGAATGGCCCTAAATCTATATCAAGCGATCGTGTCCTTCGGATCTAGCGATCGATCCTCGCGATTTAAATGACAACCGAAGTCGTCACGAACCGAATGAACTTGCACGTGACTCGATTTATTATCAGTCACGGGTCGAATATACGAATTTCCCTTAAAAGCCGCCCAATAGTTTGAGAAATGCTCGAGTTACATTAAATAAGATTCAATTATTAATTAGAGCTCAAATTGGGCATCGGAAAATTAGGAAGTCACGACGAGACGCTAAGACGACGTTGTGGTTGGAATGCACAGCTTTGGATTTTCCCGAATCCTTCAGAAAAATTTAATTTCGGCAAGAAAATAGAAAAGTGACCATTTTACCCTTGCAGGTTTATAAAGGGCAAGTTTTAAAGGGGAAGGGCATTTTGATCATTTTTTCCTAAATTTTGAGTTGGACAATTTTGCCCTTGGAATTTTGTGAAACTCCCAAATTGCCCTTGGATATTTTAGAAAAGATTCGATCCGGAACGTTGATTTCAAGGTAAAATCGAATCTCGACCGTCGATTTGATTTGTGAAACAAGGGCAAGATGGTCATTTTGGCCCCTCAATTATTGCTCTTGACTATTTAGACCAAAATCCTCTCTCTCTCTCTCTCTCTCTCTCTCTCTCTCTCCTTATTCTCTCTCTCTCATCTCTCGGCTCCATCTCTCTCTTCCCCTCCCTCACCATGAGTGCTCTCTCTCTCCCTTGGCCCCTCACTGCTTGTCCATTGTCCGACCACCACCCACCCGACCGCCGTGCCACGCCGTCCCGCCACCGAGTCGCCTCACCCCTCCCCCTCACATCGTCTCTCTCTCTCTCTCTCTCTCTCTCTCTCTCTCTCTCTCTCTCTCTCTCTCCTCGTGGCCATGAGCCGCGGCCAAAGGAGGCCTCGCCGCCGCCGCCGCTCGCCTCACCGCCGCTGAGCCGCACGCCGCCGCTCACCATTGACCGCTGCCCGTTTTTCGCTCTAGCGGAGTTAGTCTAGAGTTTGGTAAGTCGCGCTCTAAACTTTATTTAGGAATTCGGGTATCGACCGATAATTTGAGGTCGAATTGGGTTCAATTAGACGTGGATTAGTAAAATTTTAAGGGCAGAATTGATTAGCGGGCCTAAGGAATGAATTCGGGAGATTTCGGTGGAAAATTAGAGGCCAAAAGCAGGCTGTGATTGGCTGATATGAGTGCTGTGATGTTTTGTCCGGTACGCAAATTAGATATTTGGATTCGGTGATTAATTGTGTGAAAATGTTGTGAAGGGTTGAATTGATTTGTCGTAGTTTGGATGTGGAAAAATGGCAATTTGTATGTTGAAATTGTGCTTGTCACGTGGCTATGATAGTAGGCCTATTAGTGGCCTTGCGTGTTTGTTGGATAATGTTTCAATTGATTGAAATGCAAGACGTATTGTGCACACTTGAGCTGAATTGGTTTTTAATTGCCAATTGATTTGTGTTGGATGCTTAATAAGCATGAGAAATGTGTGTGATTTGATGCGTGCACGGGTCACGTGTGATTGGCCAATTTATTGGCAAATGGGTATTGAGTATGTGAATAAGTGAGAAATTGTGTGTGGGGTGACATGTGTGATTGTGAAAATCCTTGAGGCAGTATCACTACGCGAGGATATTTTCGTCCTGAGGCGGTACGACTACGCGGGACGATGCCCGGTATTACTGGAGGATGGCCAACCTGAGGCGGTACCATTACGTGGGTTGTGTCGTAGGTAGTAGGAGTTGAGCCTATGGCGGTACCACTACGCGGGCAAGATATATGGCCTGAGGCGGTACCACTACGCGGGCCGAGAAGTGTTGCGAATATAGCCAATCTAAGGTGGTACAATTACGCGGGTTGTGCACTAGGTGATGGATGTTGAGCCTGAGGCGGTACCACTACATGGGCAAGATACATGGCCTGAGGCGGTACCATTACGCGGGCTCTGAAGTGTTGTTATGAGTTAGTCGCAGTAGACCTGAGGCGGTACTATTACGCGGGTCACTGGCGAGTTGGGTCGAAAGAGTGTGATGAGATCGGAACGAATGCATGAAATGTAATTAAAACATGCATGTGAGTGGAATGGTGTGGTTGTGACTAACGTGTAGGTTGCACACTGGAAAGATCCGGGTAAGCATTGATTGTGTGCCTGCTATATGATGGTTGAGTATGTGTGATTGTGTTTGTGATTATCTAGAGGTACGTGATAGTCTAGGTGAGGTTTAGTGTGTGTGCTTGCTGAGATGTATTCTCATGGTTATTTCAACCAAAAATTTTAGAAACCCGGCCTGAGCAATGAATCCTCCGCCGCCGCCGTCGGAGCGTTTTGAAGTCTTGATGCACACCTACTACAATATTGTAGAATTTCCCATGGATGAAAATATGATCTGGGTTAAGCACACGACGATAGTCTGGGTAAATATAGGGCTACTCCTCTAGCAATCCCATACATATACTGACTGGTTCTTTAGGGACGAGGTTGATGAGTTCGGTCCCGTCCGTGGCTTCGACGTCCCTTTTAATGGAGTTGGGGACTGGGATCCATCAGCCATTCCTCTTCCGGATGGCGAGTTGACTAGTTTGGAGACTAGTCTGGCGCAGTCAGGACTACAATTGGCGCCTGCAGCACCTGAGCCCTCGAGGGCTGAGCACGAACCAGAGCCTGAGGAGTCACAGGCAGGATACGATCCAATGGATGTGGATCTTGAGGTGATTCCCGAGGAAGAACCCGAGGCGGAACCCGAAGAGGCTCCAGAAGATGAGCTTGAGGATGAGCCTGAAGAGGAATCGGTGTACATTCCCTCGTACGAACAATGGATTGACCCCGAGTTTGTACCTGAGGACGAGTTCTTTAAGGAGCCAGTCGAGGAGGAACGGGTCGAGGTTCCAGCGAAATCGGGTGATATAGACCACTCGATCGAGATCGAGGCAGAACCGGAGTCCTCGGAGGAATAGACGGTCCAGGGGGATTCAGATTCAGATGATGAAGAATCAGACTCGGAATGGATGCTGAGCAAAGGGCATAGGGGTTAGTGTAGGGGTTGGGAGTAGGCTTTTGGAGAATAACATTTTTGGTGATAGAATACCCAGGTCATCGATCGTTTTGAATATCGGTGATTTATAGTAATGTGTGCATATGTATATGGTGGTATGTAATCTGTGAATATTATATGAGTTTGAATGAGAAATGAATATGTGCATTCTTCTTGTTTACCCTCAGTTTTAATTGTCCGGGTATTTATAGTTTCCGCTGATTGTTTTAAATCTTTGATATTTATAAGTGAGGTCGGCGATACCCTGGGATGTCGCGTTAATCGACCAAAGAAGTATGTTGCGTGCTCGATGGAGTTCGGAGTGTGACAAGGCGTGCATTCTCGGCTTACAGTTAGCCCTTTCAATGAAGGTAAAAAGGTTGCAAGTATATGGAGATTCTATGCTCATTATATTGCAAATAACTAGGGAATGACAAACTCGGGATGCAAAACTGATTCCTTATCACAAATACCTAGAAGGAATGATGGAGGAATTCGAAGAATTAGCATTTGATTATTTTCTAAGAGCTCATAATTATTTCACAGATACTCTTGCAACCTTATCATCCTTACTCCAAGCTGAAGATGGTATGGATATAAAATCATTGAGAATCAATATTCTCAAACGACCAGCCTACTGCATGGTGGTTCACGCAGAATTTGACAATGAACCATGGTTTCATGATATCAAGAAGTACTTACAAGAAGGAGAATTTCCTGAAGGAAGCCAGTCAGGCGATAGGAAATTTATTAGAAAGATAGCCAATAAGTTCTTTCTTAACGGGTAGGTTCTTTATAAGAAGTCGTTCGATTTGATCCTATTAAGATGCGTTGATAGAAAAGAAGCTGAATAAATCATGAAAGAAATCTATGAGGGCGAATGTGGTCCACATATGAATGGCCATCTCTTATCCCGCAAAATCATGCGATTGGGATATTACTGGATGGCAATGGAAACAGATTGCATTCAACATGTGAGGTGTTGTTGCCAATGTCAAGTCTATAGAGACAAAATCAATGCACCGCCGAATGAGCTGCATCAAATGTCAGAACCATAGCCATTTTCAATGCGGGAAGTTGACATAATTGGCCCCATTAATCCCAAGGCTTCAAACGAACATCGCTTTATCTTGGTGGCAATTGACTATTTCACCAAGTGGATTGAAGCGAATTCAAACACAAATGTCATCGCCAAGAATGTAGCAAAGTTCATCAGGCGGGACATCATTGCTAGGTACGGAGTTCCAGAAGCAATCATTACTGACAATGGTTCAAATTTGAACAACAAAATCGTAAATGATTTGCTTGAATACTTCCACATTTGACACTTAAATTCATCTCCATACCGCCCACAAATGAACGGAGCAGTGGAAGCGGCAAATAAGAATATCAAGAAGATATTATCCAAGACAACTGAGAATTATCGTGACTGGCACGAAAGATTGCCATATGCCCTGATGACATACCAAACTTCAATTTGAATATCAACTGGGGCAACTCCATTTTTCTTAGTTTATGGGATGGAAGCGATATTACCCATCGAGGTAGAAATTCCTTCATTAAGGATATTATCTTAATTAAAACTCTCAAAAGCTAAATGGAGCCAACAAAGATATGAACAGCTCAACATAATTGATGAAATGAGATTAAAGGCTATATGTCATGGATAAACTTACCAGAAAAGAGTTGCTTAATCTTTCAATAGCAAAGTGAAACCAAGACGTTTTGAAACGAATGATCTAGTAGTAAAGAAGGTTATTCCCAATAATTTAGATCCACGTGAGAAGTTCACTCCTAATTACGAGGGTCCATACATTGTCAAGAAGGTTCTTCCTGGAGGAGCATTAATTCTTGTAGATATGACGGGAACAGAACTAGCTTGTCCAGTAAATGTAGATGCTGTCAAGATTTTCTACCCATGAAATGAAGACGGACATTCAAGGAAAATTGGCACTAGTTACAACATGTGCATATTATGCATATCATGCATTATATAGAATATGTTTGTTCATTTTGCAGGATATGACAAAAGGAAATCTGAGATTGCTCAAGACTTCTAAAATCTTTCAACGGAGTTGGAAAACAAAAGGGATCTCATTAAACCGATTAGGTAAGTATTCCTAATCCATGAATTTGAGCTCGAACATCTCATTTTCAAATCTCCAATGGAGCAAATTAGTGCAGAAGCCAAACAATCAAGAGGGATATTGACAAGTCAATCAGGTAAGTATCCCTAACTCGTAAATTTGGGTCTCGAAGAGATTAATTTTCTGGAAAATGAAACTTCTTTTCTCCAAACATATTAACATGAAAAGGTTATTTCAAAGTGTTTTGAAATACGCATTCTTTGAGTATGCATTATGCATCAGAATTCCTTAGAAAAGAAGGAAGTTTTGATGAAGGTCATGAAAAATTTCATAGAAAAAGTTTGGATCAAATCAAATGGAAAGACCTTCAAATGATAAAAGGTAAGCCAAATACGTCCCCTATACACTTGAGTGAATGGAAGGATGAGTATCGGAATAAGATAAGACCTCATCTGAAGGAAATATGAGATATTCGCAATGATTACATGGATTGAAATGATGAAAGGTAATCATTTCACTATCACAAACACATGATTATCCCTTGCAAACCAAATTTGAGCCTAAACAGTAGAGAAATTTAAAAAAAAAATAACCCTATTGAGAACCACCACACTGGGGCAAATTAGGAGGTTCACGGTTGAAATTTAAGGAGAATAGGATTAAGAAAGATTTTATTCCATATACTAGCATCAATCTTTATGTGATAACCTTAGATGAATTCATATGGAAGCTCATAGCGTCCCAAGAGGAAGAAGAGCATTTCGTTTCCATATCCCAAACACACTTACCTTTGACAAAGCCCAATTGAGCTTGAATATTCATTTCAAAACCTCAAATTGGTGATCATATCTTCGCACTGGAGCATGAGCATATGATCCACTTTGATAAATAGAAAGCAAAAGGGCAGAACACAGAGTCCTTAGAATGCAAAAAGATCAAAGACGAAGGAGTCTAGGCATGAAAAAATAGTGTGCCTAGTAAAAGCAAGACCAATGCCCAGGAAAATGAGCAAAAGAAAAGAAAAAAAACATTCAAAAGAAAGAATGGCAGAAGTCAAGACAAAAAAAAAAGCAAAAGTTGTGAATAATCAAAAGACACAACAAATCAGTAATTGAAAATCTCGATGAGAGTTTAGGGGACTTTTTGTGTTCATGTTAAGAAAAGATCCTTAGTGGACGAAAGAAAATGGTGGTGATGCTAAGAAGATCACCAATTTCTCAAAAACCCTGAATTCTAAAACAATTGAGCCTTTTTGAGCCTACCCAATATCAACATTACAACCTCTCCCTAAAGACTCTTCAAATTGGGATGTTAAGAGTGAAAATATGATTTCATGACAAGAAGTCATCACTTAAAGAAGTGTGTGCAATATTGTTTTGTCTTATCCTCGAGGTTCTTAACTTGTAGACCCGAAGTCAGACATGATGAAATCCTTTTTTTGGCTTCAGAATGTCTATCCTTTGAATAGCCATTGACCAAGCCAACATTACAACCTTTTGAAAGACATTCTCGGATCAATTGGATTATATACATTGCGAATATCTTCAAACACCTAAAGATTGGTTAGGAGAAATAAAATAGAGGGATATCAGATCAATCCCTTTTCAATCAAATGAAGAAAAGATCAAATTCATAGATCGAAACGAATCCTTTCTAACGAAGGTCTTCCGAATGATTATTTCAAGCATTTCTTGAAAATTGCAAGCATTTTACTCAAATACTTCCTTTAAAAGGAAATTCAATTGCCTGAAATGCATACAAAGAATGCATATTTCAAAATCAAGTTTCAAATAGTTTTTGGTCAACTCAAAATCAAGTTTTCAAATAGTTTGTGATAAACTAAAAAGAAAAACCACGTTTCAAACGGTTTTGATTAATTTCAAAACTACCTTTTCAAAATAGTTTCTGGTCAACTAAAAAAACCATGTCAAGGTTAATGAAACCTTAAAATCACAAAACAGACATTCATTATTTGAAGTCTTTCTAAAAAATCCTATTTGGTGAGGAACCATTAGGCAAAGTCCAAATCCTATTGGCAAAGAATCCTTTAGGCAATTTTTACATGGAAAGTTTTTAAAATTCAAGTTCTATTTGACGAGGAGTCATTAGGCAAATTTCAAGTCTGTTTGGCGAGGAGCCACTAGACAAAACAGGTATTCTAAGGCAAATTGCATTTTTTTAGCTTCTAAGTGATGATTCTCATGAGTAATTGCGATTTTGCATCTTTGAATATGATGATTTTTATAGTCTTGCCAAGTATTCGCAGATTGTAGCTTCGGAGCCATCACCCTTCAAGTGATCACAAACCGTAGCTTTAGAAAACTATTATCGAAATCCTGTAGGCGAGAAGCCCCTAGGAAAATTCAATTCCTACTGGCGAAGAACCACTAGGTAAAATCCAAATCCTACAAGCGAGGAGCCCCTAGGTAAATTCAATTCGTACTGGAGAGTAACCGCTAGGTAAAACCCAAGTCCTACAGGTAAGGAACCCCTAGGCAAATTCAATTTCTAATGGTAAGGAACCACTAGGTAAAATCCAAATCCTACAGGCGAGGAGCCCCTAGGCAAATTCAATTTCTACTGATAAAACCTAAATCCTACTGGTAAGAAATCACAAGGTAAAATTCAAAGTCCTACTGGTGAGGAATCACTAGGTAAAATTCAAAGTCCTATAGGTGAGGAACTACTAGGCAAATTTCTAGTCTTACTTGATAAAGAGCCACTAGACAAATATTCAAAGTCTTACTGATAAGGAATCACTAAGCAAATTCAGATCCTAAGGCGAGAAGCTGCGAGCATTCATGGTTTGTGAATTCGTTTTCAAACCAAGAAATCAGAACAATCATCATAATCATCACTATCATCCATTCATGCCTTTGGATGAGCAACAAAAAAACTCTCACAAACAAGTAAGTTTTTCTCTCTCTCGAATCATTAGAAACCCTTTCAAAATATATTCCAAAAAGAACCTTTGGATTAGATCACGAATCTCAAAAAAGCAAAGACCCTAATCAGTTGTTGTGAAATTTTCATTTCCACTTTGTTTATGTGAGTCAACTAAAAATTCAAGGCGTTACCTTATCTTTGAGATCAACTTCTAACGAGCTCAATCTCAAAGATGGGCAGTTATTGACACCTAATTTTTAGCTCATTTTTGTTATATTTTTGAAAATTTCAAAATTAGGTCTAGGGATCTTGGCCAAGCCTGGAAACCTATTTCTAAACCAAAAAAAAAAAATAATTTTTTAGCATTTTCAGAATTTTTCTAAATTTCTTTTAGTCAAAATAAGCAAGAAAATCAAGAAAAATAGTAAATTGAATCAGAAAATTCCATAAAAATAGTCAATAACCTTATTTTAAATCCAATTTCATAAATACACTGTCAATTTTAGAAAATCTCAATCGGGTGTATGTTTTTCCCAAAATTGGGCAAAATTAAACCCAAATTGAACCAAAAATGAAATTAAATTTTTTCTAGACATTTTTAGGTCATAGTGTCTTCATAAAAATTGATTCTGAGACCTCTAATTGCATCATGGTCAGTCCAATTGCACAATTAGATGTAAAAATAAAAAATCCCCAAAAAATTGATTGAAAATTAAGAATTTTTAACCTAAATTGGGAATTGTGCCCAAAATGAAATTTCTGAAATGTGAGATTATCATTTTTAGGGTTAATCAGGGGTGGGTAATGCAATTTTGGCATCAATTTTGTCTAATAAGGTCATTAAGACCTCGAATTGAACAAAACCCCATTAACCCGAATATAAAAAATTTTGGGTACAATTATAATCAAAATTGGGGAAAATTGTATGTTTGGGTTTGGAACATGTTGGGAAATTCAATTTTAGGGTCAAATTTCGAAAATTCGGTCAAAATTAGACTTAGTGTGCAATTTTATGAGAAATCGGAACTGCCGGGTTGGGCGAGTCAACTCGACCCGGCCCGAACAGTCCTTCTTCCTCACCCGACTCGACCAAAACGCAAAAACCCAGAATTTCCCGCACGTGTGCCCATGACTTTGCCGACTTATCCCAATCAATTGAGCACGTTTTAATTACTTTTTCCAGCTTGATATTATCCAGCTGGTATCGGTTAACAACCAAAACCGTTTAGTATTCGGTTCCAACCGAATTTTGAGCGGGAAATCAAGGATGAAGAGCAGAAAAAATTGAAGAAGAAGAACAAAAGGTGCTCGAGGAAATTCCCGAGAGAGAGAAAGAGCGAGACAGAGAGAGAAAGAGTGTTAGAGACGTGTAGATGATTCAAAGACCGAGTGATCGGTGTTTTCTCTGATGAGAAAACGCCGGCGAATCGGCTCTGATTGTGATCTTCCACGTCCGGCGAGTCGGTGATGAAGCCAGTCCGCGAAGGTTTGAAAACAAACCTCGGCCGGCGATTCTAAAGGTATTCCGGCGATTCCAAAGCTACAATCTTGAAGACATGTCAAGGAAGAACTTTGTGACCATCCTTGGTCTCAAAACCTCGTCAGATCATCAAACGAAAGTGGTAAAGATCGTTCATTGTCCTATTTTTTCGAAAAATTCTAGAACACAAGTTTTGATGTTCATGTGATTTTCCTTACGATTTTATACTTGTGAATGTTTGAAGCTAGTTTCTGATCATGTTTTATGTTCCTTGATTCTATTTTGGTAATAAAAACTGCATAAAACCTTCTCGGCCATCATCGTTGAGCTTCGCTGGAAAACTTGAAGCTTTGCCGGAGTATCATCGTGGCTTCAGGCCCTTCAAGTCAGTCTCTCTAAACTTTGTTTGTTGATTTGTTAGTTGTTAGACTCGATCTAGACGGCTAGGGCGGTGTAGATTAGGAATTCAAGTTCTGAAAATGAAAATTAGTCAATGGAAGTTAGGTTTTTTGACCGGTTTTTTTGTCGGCCGGTGAAGGTCCGACGGCAACCGGAATAGGCTAGATAGAAAATAGAATATGTAGGCTTGCTAATGGTGCAATCAGAGTGACCAAAATGCCACCTGAAGGTCGCCGGCGAAAGGTTCAAACCAGCGATCTTGAGAACAAAAAAGGAGATTATGCACACCAAGTGTTTGTAAAAATGCCCCAATGAACATAGGCAAAACGGCACCGTTTTGGGCGTGCTGTGCCTGCCGGAGAAGGCGACCGGCGACGGCTGGTTCGGTGTCGGCCGAATCGGTCTGGTTCATTCCCCTCGGCGGGAAAATTCAAAAAAAAGAAAATAAAAAATTAATAAAATTCTAAAAAATTAGGAAAATTCTAAAAAAATTAAAAAATTACAAAAGTCATAGAAAAATTTAGATTTTTTTAGAAAATTAGTAAAAATCAGAAAATTCACAAAAATTCAGAAAAATTACAGAAAATTCAGAAAGATACAAAAAAAAATCGAAAAATTCATAAAAATTTAAAAAATACAGAAAATATAAATAAAAAATTTAAAAATTTTAGAAAATCAATAAAAAATTGAAAAATTGGAAAAGTTACAAATTTCCAGAAAACCATAAAAAATCATTTCTCGGTTTAAAAAAATTTCTCTGAAATAAAAATAAAAAAATTTAAAAATTTAAAAATTCACAGAGAAGTCCAAAATCATCCTGGCCAGCCATAAAAGATGAAATTGGAATTTTTGAAGTGTCCAAATGGCACTAAAAAAAATGAAAAAATCAAAAATTTTGAAAATCAACAAAATGATTAAAAATCATCATGGCCAGTCATGAAAAGTGAAATTTGGATTTTCCGAAATGCCCAAGTGGCATAATTTGGAAAATTTCAAATTGAAAGCCAAAACCCCTAAAAAACCCTAAACCCTAAAAAATGAAATGAACAGGCTATTAGAGCTTTGTTAGGGTTTGGGTAGATTTTCAACTCTAGTGACCAAATTAGGGTTGCTGTGATTGATTTGCTTTTGGATGTATATTTGATTCTTGGATGCTTAATTGTCTGTCCATGATTATATTAATGAAGTGACCTTAGGGATTCGTGTGATACACTAGACATGCCATATCGTTCTTAGGTACCGAAAGGGCGTTAATGGTCTCAATTTGGGATTGTTAACGTAACCAAGTCTCTTATCCAGAATCTTTGGTTCGTAGGATTGTGGTACTTCTCCCATACCACAATTAGGTTTCTAGTCAACCTATCGTAAATGACTAGTGGTGACACCAAGTTTAAGTTTAGATCAAACAAACCCCACTGTCACGTGAGGTATGGTCTGGGAGAGGCCCGTATAGAAAAATACCTCTATCCTAAGCACGCGAGAGCGTAGCGCAATAGAGGGGTGAGTGTGTAAATACTGAAAGTTCTAGGGACTGTTCACAGTGGA
Organism: Syzygium jambos; assembly: GCA_031216235.1. Classification (NCBI taxonomy): domain Eukaryota; kingdom Viridiplantae; phylum Streptophyta; class Magnoliopsida; order Myrtales; family Myrtaceae; genus Syzygium; species Syzygium jambos. The sequence continues at coordinate 18,844,272 of CM062229.1, forward strand.
GGAACCTTATTATGATAGGTGGTTAAAGTTATTTTTAGAGTTAATTGGACAAAGTATCTAACTATGCAAAATTGAACCTAATTGTGTAATTAATTTGGAAGTGGGTTGTTTTGGCAATTTTATAAAGTATGTGTCATGCCCATAGTGTAAATGAAATACTCGAATGTTTTAGATGAAAAATAAATGGCTTTTGGTGTTTAATTTAATTAATATGGCTTGATTAACAGATAGTATGAAAATGGCGAAACTAGATTTGATAATATTATTTTTGTAATTCGAATAAGTGCTGTCAATTAATCACGTGGCCGATTCTTTGAGTTGTCACGTTCATACTGTTGATTCTTTGAGTTGTTGATGTTCACCAAATTACCTATCTATGGCTTCCGATTAAATAATGATGGCTTAGCATGGAAAGAATGATAATATATTTGTTGAAGTGCACGTAATTAATTATCCATCATTAATTGCGTGAAAAATGGCAATTGTTATGGTGTTACGAAATGTATGTGAATGATTGACGCGACCTACCTCACGAGGGCTGAACTCGATAAGTAGGGTTTAGAGATAAGTGTTCATGAAATGGTCCATATAGCACATCATAAAAAAAAAAAGCTTTACCAAAGCATCGACCTTTTAGTCATCCATACGGTTTGCATGGCACATCATAAAAGACGGCTTACCGAAGCATTGATCTTTTGATCATCCATATGGTCTATTGATCATGAACGTAGATTTTCCCTAAATCCATACCTCGTGTAACAGCGGATTGATTTTATCTTTTGTAGGAGTCGCCATTAGCCTAGGTCAGGGGTCGGCTAGAATACCCAACCGAAACGCAGAAGTTTCATTTTGATTTCTATGAAAACCAGAGATCATGAATTCGGAGATTAGCTTACGTTAATATTTCTATTAACGCCCTTTCGGTGCCGCTAAACTTATCGTGATTGTTATCTAAGTTATCATTTATTTATTTTTTACCATTTTCATGTTAAAATCTTAGTCCACTAAGTGATCATGCATCTTATTTTTGTATTTTCATTTAAGATTCTAAACTAATCTTATCTTAGTTTAGAAAAAGAAAGAAATAATTAATTGTATTGAAAGACATTTCATAAAGGTAAACACTCAAAGTATTGAAAAGACAAGTTAATTCTAAGTGCGAGAAAGTAAAACCCGCAACTCGTCGGGTGTTTATTACAACACAAATTGAAAGCCCGAGACATGATTGGGGACGAATGAATTGAATACAAATTGAAACCGGATCGGACATCGATCTATCACCACCATCAAGTGAATACAAATTGAGACCGGATTGGACATCGATCTATCGCCTTGGTCTTTTCCAATTTTGGATTATCCCATCCATGGGCCGCCTCTCGGGTGTCGGCATTTACATTCACAACATACATTCACGAGAAACAATATACAAATAAATAACCAAAAAAAATAATAATGGTGCAAACAATTCACTAATCAAGCACGGGCCTCGGGATTAGCCTTTGTTTTTCACGCATTTTGATTCACCACTCACCTAATCATCTAACATTATTTGATTAATGGTTAACGATAATGTGCTACCATTTGTATTCACAAAACGGCAACTCATAATTATTAACCCCTAAAGTCGGATTCTAAATGACCATAATGGGCTACTTGCCGAACATGCACCGGGCCCAACATCCATCTAACAAACACATGTATAGCCATGAGTAAAACATGCATTCAAGCCCATGGGCTTCTTATGAAACCCACTTATTCAATTATTATCTAATTCGGATCACTTCTATTTAGATGTGATTAACTAACCTAATGATGTCCAAATAAAGTAATTCAAGTGTCATTAGAAAGCTTATGTCATGAGGATCAAAAGTTAAGCAGACCACTTTTTCTAAATCCCCACCGATTTTCACGAAAATGACAATTTCATTCTCGGTGATAGACTGGACCCGATTCTGTTAGGGATTTCAAAATAATGACAGGAAAAATAACAAACCTTATCAAAACCGTGTGAAAATTTTTAGACAGTTAGGACTCTCCGTGTTTGACAACTTTCATATTTTGATTTTTTGCTAAAAAGTCCTCCAAATTTTTATAAAATTCAATTTTCACAAAGGACTTAACTGCAAATCGAATTTTAACCCGAGAAGGCATTATCTGAGGTTTTTAGCAAATCAACCCCCTAAAAATTGTTATTAGGCTCTCAAAATTTCCGGTCTATATAATGAGACCATAAGGAACAATTTTATAATTTGGATTTTTTGCAAAGGAGGACTCTAACTTTATCAAATTCGGAGAAACATCTTTTGGATTTCAAAGGAATGAAAATCAAATCTGAACACAGATACTGATTAGATCAAAAAAAATTCCTTTTGAAAATTTAAATGAATTTCGATTTTGATGAAATTAGTATCACTGGAAATATCTCGATCTTCATGTAAACTTTCTTGAAGAAAATTTTTTCATATTTTGAACACATGAATTTATAAAAATTGAAGAATACATGAAAGTCAGTCAGAAACTAGTCTGTCACCAGATCTATACATATATGGCGTTGTAGATCGTACAATCCTAACGTAGTCATAATTGTATGAAAGTTTTATGATGAATAGATTAAGATTTATTCTACAACTTTCATGGGAAGTTTCTTCAAACAACAATCGTAGAAAATCAGAAAAATCATAGAACAGCACAACGTCAATCAGAAAATCATCAAAACAGACTTGAACATCACATTCCAGATTCTGATCCTAACTTTCGAAAGGGTTTTAACCTAGCAAACTAAGTCTGATCGAGGCATGCAATATATCAAATCGAAGCTTGAGACATGTTTTATGACTCTCTAGGCATGCAATATATCAAACATGCAGGTTTCTTTGTACACGAATTTACAGAATAACATCTAAGTGTACTTACCTTGTTCGAGAGTGTTGTTGAGCTCAAACGAGCTATTTTGACCACCAATGAACTCCGGAATGGCACCAAATATAGCTCCCAATATCTACGTCACAAGGTAAGAAGATTGGCGTAAGATTGCGATCTAAAGAAAGAGAAATAAAATCAAGCTCAAAGTTGAACTCCGGTGCCTTTTCCGGTGAAAGCTGGCCACCATAGCTTCGAGATGAGGTTAAAGATGATGATCGCAAGCCTCGGACTGCCTAGAAAGGACGCCGGAACGCCAGAATCACCAGAATCACCGGCTGGACAGATCACCCGCTTGGCTGCCGGTGATGCAATCGAGACAAAGATGGAGATGATTAGAGATGCTCCGGTTACCAGCAACTATGGCCAGCCTTGCGACTGGCTCTAGGATGTCCAAGGGACTATCGGAGTAGCGGTGGTACGCCGGAAATCGGCTGGCAAGTGGCCGGTCTGAGCAAGGAAAACTCACGGCCAAGAGAGGAGGAAACGTGATTTAGAGAGAGAGGGAGAGAGAAGAGAGAGAAAACAGATCTGAAAATGGGAATCCTCACCAAATTTTGGAGGGAAAAAAACCTATATGCTGCCCTCAACTTTGAATCTTAGCCCTTAGATTGATCTAATGGCCTAAAATGCATCCCTAATGATTAAGAATATTCCTTAAGGGCTAAGGATTGGTGACATGGCATTATGGATGGACATGATTAATTCTAAATAAATGGCCATGATTGATTTACTTACCCCCTAAGTAATTTGATTAATCCTTAATAAAGGGCATTTTGATAATTTCACTTAGGGATATTTTCGTAATTTTTATTTAAGGGCATTTTTTTCATTTTGCGCTCAAAGGGACGTGGCTAGCCTTGGCTGGTCGTAATAGATCGCCGGCCGCCGGATTTTTGATTGGAAAATGGCTGATCCGATCAGACCGGTTCAATTCGAGTCAAACCGGGTTGAACCGGTTGTACCGATTTAAACCGAGTTTAATCGGGTTGAACCGGTTCAATCCTTGGCTCAATTTGTTCCAATTTTGTACAATTTGATTCCTATCATGATTAAATGATTCAATTAATATTGAATTCGATTAAATTGGATCGAACCAATTTGAAACTTATGCACAAATTGATCCAATTTAATTTGTTTAGCCCAATTGTTCTTTAATTTGAGTAATTGCATGGCCAAACTAGACTAACAAATTTAATTGAAGTTCAATTAATCAAATTGAGCCTCAATTCATCAAATTGGATGTTAGTATAGAGTGGGTCAAGTTGAATTGCACAAATTGAATCAATTACTCTTACATTTCTCAATCATTGGATCACTAAATTGATCAAATTGACTCAAATTCATGTGAATCTTCCAAAATTGATTTTGAATTTGGATTTGATATAAGAAATTAGGTTCATTCGTGCCTCAATTGCACAAATCATGAAAAATCGATTCAAATCACTAATTATGGCCAAAATTGGGGGTCTTTGCTCTTGGCTTGGAATTACAAAATTTGTTCCAAAATTGAATGTAATATGACCTCTAGATCAAATGTCGTGAAGAAAACTAACCTAAAAAATGACTAGAAATGAACTAATTTCATTTTTGGCTGATTTGAATCAAATTCCGTAAATTGAGGAAAAATTGATTCTAAACCAATTTTTGTAGAATTTCAAATGCCAAAGGCAAATTGAATGTAAAATAAGATGATTTTTGGATTTTTTTTATTTTCCGTTTTTTGGTCAAAGGTTTGACCAAAAGTCAAACTCTAGCTGACTTTTTACTAGAAGCTTGATATTATGATCAAATCTTTGAATTTTTTTGAAATTTCCACTTCTAAAGTGAAATTGGATTTTAAAGAAATCTTTTTATGTAAAAAACCCTAATTTGAACGGGGTTGACCAAAAAGTCAACATAAAAGTCAACCGTTTGACTTTTCGGGTTTTTGCATGAAATGAATAGAAAATTATTTACAGAAGCTAGACCAACGAACAAAATTAAAAAAAATGACACTTTTTGTTCAAGAAATGGGTTCCGTCGCGATTGGAAACCATAATATCGAATTTTCTGTTTTTAATAACGCGTTGGCTAAAAATTAGGTGTTAACAATGATGCCATGTGATTAAGACCTTTGCTACGACCTATTTGCCACAAAGGGAATTCCCTTGCATGAGTATGTGGATGAGACTCCGGAGTTAGCCAGGTATTCTACCGCATGAGACGGTTCTCTACGAGGTTGAGATGATATGAAATTCTATGATGACATGACTTGTGTAGTCATGATATGACATGGCTCTTGTAGTTATAGTATGACATGGCTTTGCCATAGTATGATGTTAAGAAATTATTATAATTACGTGGATGTACAGTGGTGTATTTATCCTCACTAATGAAGATGACATCTATGATGAATGGGCTGAGGCGTGGCAAAGGGTATGAATGATTCCGTCCCCCGTGAGTTGGTGGTGATGATGCCTCATTAGTCAAGATGCCTTGTGAATCGAGATGGTCCTGGCCAATGATAAATATGAACTCATATGTGTAAATCGATGATATGTTATGTGATATTTGTGAGATATAATATACTATCCGCTTGCACATGAGTGATTTAATTTACGTAATGTTATTGTTGTTTTAATGACGCATCATGATTAGAATGATAGTACCTTTATTCATGGTTTATGTATTGCCTTGGACTCATAATTATTGTTGATACCAGGTTGAGTGGTGAGTAAATCTTTGATCTTAGACCTAGAAATTTCATTTACTGAGCTTAGGCTCACCCCAATATATTTTTCAGATTTGTTAGGTTGGAAATTCAAGATAATTAGATAAACACTTCCGAAGATGATCGGTAAGGATTGGATCAGAGTGCGCAACAAAAGTGAAGATGGGTTTCTATACATGAAGTTTTGATATATATTTTCTAAGGTTAAATTATTTGTACAATTGGGAATAAGTTAGGTATTTAGCAGAGAATCAAAGTGGAATTAGCTATTTTATTGGATGATTGAATTGAAGTTAAATTATACTAGTATTCAAGGTTCAAATTTTATAAAAATTCGGTTGTTACAGCTTTACACTTTAGTGGGGACTTGAAACTTTGGACCAATCATTGACCAATGCCCAACCTTAGTGGGGGAAGAAATAAACAAGGCTTTGATAGCTGAGGTAACAACACAAGAGATTCATGTTGCTATCCACCAATTAGGAGGCACAAAAGCTCCTGGTCCGGATGGGCTAAATGGGATGTTTTATCATTATAACTGGGTGGTTCCTCAATCAACTATTCTCAAGGAAGTAAGGCAATTTTTCGAAACAAGGGTACTCAATCCAAAACTAAACAGAAGGCATATTACCATCATTCCTAAAGTACCAAATCCTGAAAAGCTGGAGCAGTATTGCCCAATCAGTTTGTGCAACTTCTCATATAAAATAATTTCAAAGTCTTGGCAAATAGGCTAAAACTGTGGCTGATTGACCTAATTTTACTGGAACAAAGTGCTTTCGTCAGCGGGAGACTTATTCAGGACAACATTTTAGTTGTACAGGAGGTTCTTCACCAACTTAGAATCCGGAACAGAAAAAAGAAGTTTCAGGCAGTACTTAAATTGGATATGCAAAAGGCATATGACAGAATAGATTGGGATTTCTTGAAAGCTTGCATGCTAAAGATGGGTTTTCATTCAAAGTGGGTGAAATGGATGATGCAATGTGTGACTACTGTCTCTTTCAGTATGATATTCAATGGAGAACCACTGCCTTACTTTCAACCTTCGACAAGATGACCCTCTTATTCTGTACCTATTCATTATAGTGATGAATGTGCTCTCGATATTATTGAAACAGGCTTTAGAACATGGCACTATTAAAGGTATTCAGTTGAACAAGGCCTGCCCCACTCTGACTCACCTACTATTTGCAGACAATTCAATATTTTTCTTGGATGGGACCATAAAAGAGTGTCAAAATGTAGCTGAGATTTTGAATAGGTATCGCTTCGCTTTAGGCCAGGCCATTAACTTAAACAAATCCAGGCTGTACTTTAGTAAAAGTTGCCCCTATAGACTCCGACAGAATATGCGGGCAGAATTGCGTGTCCCAGAAATAGAAAAAACTTGGAAGTATTTAGGAATTCCTTCGGATTGGGATGAATCGAAAAAACAGATGTTTGCTTGTATATTAGCTAGAGTGAACATGAAGTTAGAAGGATGGAAGGAAAAACTGATTTCAAGGGCAGGAAAAGAGACCCTCATTAAAGCAGCAGTGCAGGCTCTCCCACAGTATGCCATTTTAAGTCTTTAAAATTCTAGTTTCTATCTTCCTGAGCATTGAAAAGAGAATCGCTAATTTCTGGTGGAAAACTAGTGAATAGAAATTTGGATTACACTGGAAAAAGTGGGAGACACTCAAGACTAGAAAAGATAATGGAGGGCTAGGCTTTCGTTACCTTATCGCTTTTAACAAAGCAATGCTGGGAAAACAAGCATGGCGTCTATTGCAAAATCTGTCCTCGCTATGGGGCCAGCTATTGAAGGGCCTTTACTTTCCATACTCAAAATTATGGTAGGCAGGAAAGGGGTATCGTCCTTCGTGGGTTTGGCAAAGCATCCTAATGGGAAGAGATGCAATTCTACCTTCAGTGAGATGGGCGATAGGGAATGGAGAAAAGATTAACATTCGAGAGATGAAGTGGCTGCCTAGGGGACAAATTGGAGGACCAGCAAATAGGGAGGAACCGACAAAGGTTTCTGATCTTATTTGCAGGGATATCTTAGCTTGGAATGAACAAATTATCATGGACATGTTTGACGAGAGTATAGCCAATGAAATCCTCACAATTCCATGGGATCCACAAGAGAAAGAGGATAGATTGGTTTGGATGAGCAATAGACGGGGGAGTATACAGTAAAAAGCGAATACAACAAGATCAGACTGGAGAACAAAGCAGCTCAGCCACAGCCTCAACTTCTCATCAATTCCCTCGTGCTCTCTGGACTAAGATCTGGAAGGCTGATACAAGCCCAAAGATCCATTTTTTCCTTTGGGGACTACGCCAGAATGCATTGCCGATAAAGGTAAACCTAGTCAAACGAGGTATAGTGGAGGACAGTACCTGTGATTTATGCAAGCAACACCAAGAAACCGTCGAGCAACTGTTCTTGCTCTATCCTTGGACTCATCAAGTTTGGCACGATCCTGCAATACAGATACACATCTCACCTTATGGCCTTGGCCTTATCGACGAAAGGCTATTACGATTCAAACATACCTCAACGAGTTTCAGCCTTCTAGCTACGGTCCTCTGGCAGATCTGGAAAGAGAGAAATAACTCTGTTTTTTGCAACCATAAGCCAAACCCAAAGAACCTAGTTAGCTTAGCCATGGCGGAAAATCAGTGCTTCATTAACTGGGCTAGGTCGAAGAAGAAGGCGAAAGAATCCGAAAATCCATTACCTCATATCTGGAAAGGCCTAGTTGGAAGATCCTCAATATTAATATCGACGGATCTTTTCTATCAGGAATGATGTAAGGAGCTATTAGCTGTGTTTGCATGAATTGTCACGGAGAGATGGTGGACGGCTTTGCAAAGATGGTCAGGGTGCACTCAGCCGAGCAAGCCGAGACTTTGGCTATGGTCGAAACCATCACATTTCTGTCAACTAGATCTGGTCAAAGTCTTGAGATTGAGTCAGACAGTCTTTTGCTGATAAGGACGCTCAGAGGAGAAGTACAAAGCTCGTGGGATCTAGAAGCTCTAGTCAACGAGGCCAAAAACCTTATTGTGGGCTTCCCTAACTTAAGCCTAGCCCACTGCAGATGGGAGGAGAATAGGTTCTCGGATTGGATAGCGAATTCTCGAAGGATTGGGTCTCTTCCTCTTAATTGGTTATCAAGCCCACCAGAAGCCTGTGGGCCTTACTTAGTTCTGATTCATGTCTTTTGTTCTTAAACTCTTTCAGTTAATGCAATCATTTTTTTTCCGACCAAAAAAAAAAAAAAATGCCGTCGGACTGAGCAACCGCTAGTACTCTGATAGTGGCATCTGCAATGGATTAGAAAGCAAGAAAGCTAATAATTTTAATTTCTAGTTTATCTTTTGAAGTACTTGATAGATTTGTCAATAATATATTCAGAAAATATGGGGATCGGTTCCGAGGTGTGATAGTTCCCACCCTAAATCTTAGAATCTGACCAAGTAGGATCGATTCTCAGTTTATGGAATCGGTCCACTTGGTCCTGGAACCGGACCGTCCGGTCTAGTTACAAGATCGGTACCGGAACTTGTACTTCTTTCTTCTACTTCTTCTTATTTTTAAGTGGGAGTTTCCAACATTAAAAAAATATATTTTACTAATTAGGATTTTCTTTAGAATTAAAAATTAAAAAATCTTGGCCAGCCTTTTGGTCTGGTTCCTTTTTTCTGGAACTGGGAGATGGACCGGTTATTCCCAAGATTTCAAAAATTTGGAACTAGGAACCAGACCGGTCCTCTTGAGAATCATCCAGAGCTGGCTAGTCTAGTCCAATTCCTAAGTTGGACTGGGACCGATGCACGTCCCTCCAGAAAACCCAAAAGCGCCTATTTACGGTGGGCAGAAAGGTACCACATGATAACCATTCTGGTTCTGTCCAGAACTAGTTTTTTACTCCCGAAATCAATTTTGGATCAGAAACCCGTTTGTTAATGCAATTCTATTTTTCTATTTTTGGGACAAGTTTTTGTCCCAGAACCGGTTCTGAACTAGAAATCAGAACAAAAAAAAGTAGATTCTCTGTTTCTTGAACAAAACTCAGAACCATTTCTAAAAAAACTCGTTCTCTTCTTCGTCTCTCTCATCTCTCTGATCTGCCCGTCTCTCTCTATACTCTCTGTCGCCGTCGAGAGGAAGCCAGGCCGCTCGTTCTCTCGCTCCGACCGAGAGGAAGCCAGGGCCGCTCGCTCGCTCGCTTCTGCTCCACGTAAGGTCCGCTGGATCTCCCCTCATCTCTCTCTTTTCTGGATTTGGAAGTCGCCGTGATCGGGGGGGGTCAGCTTCGGCCTCGTCCAGGTCTGGCGGTCGACCTCGCCGTCGCCCAGATCTGGGCGACGGCGAGGTCGACCGCCGGCCATGGCGAGGCATCCCCCTCGATCCCTTGCTGCGATGCGCGGATCTGATCCTCCCGTGGCTGACCCCACAAGAGCTCGCCGCCGTCTCCCTCACCTCCGCCGGCCTCCGCCGCGCCTCCCCATCCGTCGCCCGCCGCCGCTCCTCCGACGCCGCCCGGGGCCTCGAGCCCCTCCCCGGCCCCTTCCTCAACGCCATCGGCTCCCGCCCTTACGCCTACTTCCTCTACGCCCCTTCCTCCTTCTCTCGGGCCCTCTCCCCACCTAACGATGCCCTACTCCCTTTTCGCCAGTCGTGGGGCTCCTCGAGCCGGACGGCCGCTCGACCGACCGCGTTCCCGAGCCGCGAGGCGACGGATGTGGTGGTGGGCGGCGTGGTGCTGGGGTGCGGTTGTGAGAGGTGCGAGGGATATGATTGCGCTTGTTGGGGCGGCGATGGTGGTGGGGAGGAGGGGGAGGAGGAGGAGGTGGTGGTGGTGAGCGAGTGCGGGCCTGGTTACGGGTGCGGACTGGAGTGTGGGAATCGGGCGAGCCAGAGAGGTGTGGAGGTGAAGTTGAAGATTGCGAGGGATAAGAAGAAAGGATGGTGCTTGTTCGCCGATCAGGCAATCGAGAAGGGGCGGTTCGTATGCGAGTATGCAGGTACTCCACCGAAACGAATGCTTGGAAAAAGGATTGTTGTTGATGATTTTGACGAGTATGCAGGGGCGATTCGTATTTTTTTTTTTTTTTTTTTTTGGTAAAGTAAGATTTTATATAACTTTCCAAAGAACCAAATACAACCTAAGCACAAACCAGGGCCAGACCTTATTAGGACAAAATGATGTCCAGACAAGGTCTAGGGAGGTTTAGCAGGAACTAAAGCAACAAGCCAAGTACTAAACTAATACAAGGACAACTAAACCCAAAAACAAGGGATCAGCCCAACCGAGCATGGAGGATAGCCTAACTCCAGTAGCAGCAGCAACACACAGCAGCATAGTGGAGAAAGCCGAGAACTCCGGGAGCAGCAGCAACGTAGACACCGGACAGTCATCAGCAGCAACTACTCTGGCGGGGCTTCAAGGGTCTAAGGGACGGAAGCAGCAGCAAGCTGGTGGAGGGGGATCCACTCCAAGCCAGCGACAGGAGCCTCCTAAGCATGGAAGTCAGCCGAGAGCTCCAGCAGCAGCAGCAACATATCCAGCAAGGGCCCCAAGACAGCGAACAGCCGGGCCATCTGTAGCAAAATGTCGCACACAGCAACAGCAGGCCATCGAGACAGAAGCACAGTAGACTGTCCCATACACCGAGCCGGCAGCAGCAACCATACAAGCAGAGAGGGCTCCAAAGGAACCCCGGTGTAGTGGAAAACACCAAAGGCTCCAATGGTCATCCAGCTAAGGCTCAGGCACCTGTGTTGTGTCAAAGATTGAGGCTGGTAGCTCCCAATTCCTCTGGAGAGCACGATTCCGAGGAGAGTCCCGGACTTTCCCAAAAGAGATGGCCTTATCCTTGACGACTTTGAGAAGATGCTTGCGCATACCCAGGATGTATACGCTCTTGCTCCTGAACAGTGCATTGTTTCTCTCCGTCCAAATAATGTGGACTAGTGCACCAAAAGAGAACTGGGAAAGGCGATGTGCAAACGAATCTCCACCGCAAAACTTCATTGCCCAAGGAATGAGATCATGCCAAGGGCGGTTGCGCCATGGGAGGTTGCACTTAGTCGCCCAGAAGGAAGCAAGCCTACCTGTGAAAGGACAATCAAAAAATAGGTGGTTGACCGAGTCCGGCCTAGAACCACAAAAGACACATAGAGCAGCAGAATCAATCCTTCGATTTTGGAGAAGGAAGACTTGGGTGGGCAACCGGTTGAGAGAAATAATCCATAGAAGAAAAGCATGTCTGGGAGCAATGTGGTGGTCCCAGATAAAAGAGTGCCAAACAACTGGATTCCCTTTTCTTCTGATATGGCTCCAAGCTGACATTACCGAGAAGGAGCCCGAAGGATGTGGGGTCCATACCAGCCTATCAGTAGTATCATCTACTAGTGTGGGCAGGGGGTCAGGCCAACTCAAAATAGTGCCAAGAGTATTAGAGTTTTGCCAAGTACTGCCGAAGAATTGCCGTACCGTTGCTTCCCAAGGGATCCGCGATTGATAAATCTCGGCATTACTGAACAAGAGATAGAGGGGGCCTTTTGAGTGCCACCAATCAAACCAGAAGGATACAGAATGTCCATTTCCTATCTCCCATCGGAATAAATTCCGAGCGGACTGCCTCAAATCGAGGATTTTCTTCCAAGTCCAGGAACAAAAAGTCGGCTTGGATACAACCCAGAAGTTAGATTTTTTTAAGAAAACCGAGTGGATCCATTTACTCCACATTGACTCCTTGTCAGAGAAAAGGAGCCAAATGTGTTTGTGTGTCATCGCTCGGTTGTAATCCTCCAGTCGTTGAATTCCAAGTCCTCCTTCTTCTTTGGGCAAGCATATATTAGACCAAGCTACCTTGGCTCCCCTGGTGCCAAGGTCGGGGCTTTTCCAAAGGAATTGCCTCAAGATGGTCTCAATTTTATTTAAGACCTCTTTTGGAAGGGAGAAGATGGTAGCCCAATACACCTGGATGGAGTGTAATACCGATTTGATGAGCTGCAGCCTTCCCGCAAAGGATAAGAAGCGTTGAGTCCATGAGCGGGCCCGAGCCGTTATAGAATCAACTAGAGTCTTGCAGTCTTCTTTCCGCATTCTGGACGAAATGATAGGCACCCCTAAGTAGCGGAAGGGGAGAGTGCCTTGCTGAAAGCCAAGGCAATGTATAAGTTGGGTGTGGAGCGCCGGAGATCCACCCGAGAGGAAAATGTTGCTCTTGTTTTTGTTTGGCGTAAGCCCAGACCAACTAGCAAATAGATCAAGGGATTCCTTGATTATTTGAACTGATTTGAGATGGCCTTCAGAGAATAAAAGGACGTCATCTGCAAAAAAGAGATGAGAGATACGCGGTTTTTTACACCGCCAAAACCAGTGGAAATCCGGCGTATTTGTTTTCCTCGCTTGAATTCCAGAAAGAACTTCCATAGCAAGGATAAAGATATATGGCGAAAGCGGATCGCCCTGACGGATACCACGGCTGTTAGAAAAGAAACCATGTAATTCCCCATTGATTGAGATGGAGAATTTAGCAGTAGTGATACACGCCATGATCATCTTGATGAAGAAGTCGGGAAAGTTAAAGGCCTTGAGTGTTGCTTCAATGAATCTCCAATCAACAGTATCGAAGGCCTTTTGGAAATCCACTTTAATGGCGCATTTAGGGAGGTACGCCTCATGGTGGAAATCCACAAAGAGTTCCTGTGCAATCATGATGTTGTCGCTGATTCTGCGACCTTTAACAAACGCCGATTGGGGAAGACTGATTAGAGAAGGTAGGACATGAGCAACCCGCCTGGCTAAGATTTTTGAGATGCACTTGTATATAGTGTTACAACATGAAATAGGCCGAAAGTCCGTCATGGCTGAGGCATTCGGAGTCTTTGGCACTAGGGTTAATATGGTATTATTTATCTCTTTGAGCAACTGACCTGACTGGAAGAAATCACTAACCGCTTTAAGGATAGAGGGGCCAATGATTCCCCAGGAGGCTTTAAAGAATTCAACATTGTAGCCATCCGGCCCAGGCGCCTTGCCTTTGGCCAGTGAAAATAGGGTAGCCTGGATTTCCTCATCAGAGACCGGAAGAGATAGATAGGTCCTCTGGGAATCATCCAAGATTCGGTCTAGAACGTCACCTATGTCATCAATAGATGCCTGAGAGGAAGCAGGAGGACCATTGAGCAATTCTTGAAAGTGGCGAACAATGTGGTTTATGACTGAAGGAGGGTCAGTCAATAAGGCCCCGTCATTAGTGGATACCGAGAGAATCCGGTTATGCATCTGCCTTCTGTTCACAAGATGATGGAAATATTTGGTGTTGAGATCACCTTCCTTCAGCCATCGTATTCTGGATTTTTGACGGTAGAATGACTCTTCCTGTTGACGCAGAGAGAAGAATACTTGGAGGAGCTCCGTTTCTCTTTCATGCAAGCCTTGGTCGAAAGGTTGAAGTTCCAGAGCTTCTTGAACAGCACATAACTCTGCTCGCGCCTGTTCAGTTCTCATAGAAATAGAAGAGAATGAAGTCCTGTTTAAGTGCTTCAACTTGGCTTTTAGAATTTTAAGCTTGCTGCAGACCACATACATGTGAGATCCAACAAGGTGTGTATCCCAAGCTTGGGTAACCAACTCCAAGAAGTTGGGGTGTGAAGTCCAGAAATTGAAGAATTTAAAAGGTTTCTTAGAACCTTGAGGCCGATGGATTTTAATCACCATTGGAGAGTGATCAGAGATGCCAGGTACAAGAAAGGAAGCTTCTGAAAAGGAGAAGGACTGGTGCCAAAGGTTGTTGGTGAGAACCCGATCTATCTTACGCAGCTTCCGATTATTTCCTGAGGAGTGGGACCAGGTAAACCTGCATCCCACATAACGGAGGTCCTCAAGTCCAGCTTGGTTGAGACAGTCTCCAAATTCATCAAAAACTGGGATCCATGGGGTTGAGCTGCCCACTCTGTCTTGCGGGTCTTTAATGGCGTTGAAATCTCCGGCAACAATCCACGGCAAGTTGCATGTAGAGAGCCGAATGAGGTCAGACCATAAAGGACGACGATGGACAAAGGTGTGCTCCCCATAGACAACAGTAAGTAGACAGGTCTCCTGCGTGCTCAAAAATTTTAGTTGCATGTGAATCAGTTGGCTAGAGGAGTGGAGTTGGGTCATCTCAATCTCAGTTGGGTCCCAACCATACCAAAATTCTGCCACGAGGGGAGAATTCATAGTTTGAAGTCCAATGCCAGCGATCCATAATGCCTCTAGAGATTTGGGCAAAAAGAGAGGCCTTGACTTTAGTCTCAACTATACCAAAGCAAGAGAGTCGATTGGCCCTGATGAAAGCCCGGATTTCCGCTTGTCTTAGGGGTTCAACTAGTCCCCTTATATTCCATATGCCAAAAAACATAGTTAAGATAGCAATATTACCGATGCGAAGTCCTCGGTCTCCTCTTCTTAGTTTTGGATGAGGAGGGACCAGGGCCTTTGGCGGGGCAAGGTGGGTTGGTTGTTACACCAGGCGATTCGTATTCGTATGCACGTTTTCGATGATTTTGACGCGGGATTGTTGTTGCTGTTGTTTTCTGGATTTCTACTTTAGAGAATTGTGGGTCTGGGATCTAATTTTGCAGAAAGTTTGGCTCGAGTGGAATAGGCCAATATGTTTTAAATTCGGAATTATTCGGCGGTGGGGATTTAACATGTTTCGGGAGGATGATTGGCGCTGTGATGCTTCATATGGGGTTTTGTTAGCTGTGCAACATCAAAGCTTATATCTTTTGAAATTTATGGTGTTGTTCATGTAGGTTTGATGTTCCTGTTCTAGATAATCAGCTTCTCTTTGAATTTTAGGCATCGTGTTATTAGTGAACTGGGGCCTTTTATGATGTTGCTGCGATGGCATTTAGCTCATGCTTTGGATGTGCTTTGCTTGGAGGAGTTTTGGGTGCATTTTCTCTTCATGGGTTGCATCTAAACTTTTCGTAATTATGATAGAACAAAACCATCTCATGAGTCCAAGCATGACATGTAAAGAAGTTTTGATAGTCAATAACACTTGTGGATGGAATATGGTGATTCTGCTAATAGTTTTCTATGTCTGCAAGCTTGAGTCAATTTAACTCTATCTGCAGGTCTCTTTGATTATTGATGTTGTTCGCGATGACCTTAAATATGTTGTTTATCTAATTCTTTGTTCTGCAGGTTGTCAACTGCCTTGAGACTGCGAATGATGCTGCTGCTGTGTCTGATGCCGTTAAATTTGAACTTGAACCCGAATTCCTACGCCAATTTGTGTACCGGTTTTCTATTGAGGTTGCGTCCGTATGGTTCACCCTTGATCAAATTAGGTTATCTCTGGATATCCCAACTTACTCCTAGTTCTCTACCCTGAATACATCATCATGTTCTTAACCTGGGCAGCCTTTCCTCTTGGTCCCCAGATTTTTCAAATTACAAAAATATGCAATTGCATCTTTATGCATCATCAGTAGAAGTTTGCTTCTATTTCATGTTCTGAATAGCAGAACAAGGTAATTCATGAGATAGGATACATTTCTATGCACGATAGATAGACAATTGCTTATGGCTCTCACATATCCTGTCAGCATTGACATCAAGAATTTGATGAAATTTTTGTTCTGATCTAAATCTCCACTATTAAGTGAACTCTTGACGACGAAAGAGGCAAGGGCGCAACAAAAAGAATATGATGAACTTGCATTGAGTGCCCAATATGGTGATTCAGACAAGATGGATAAGAACTTTTCCTAATATGGTGATTCGGAGTACCCGTTTGGAAGTGCACAAGATGAGGTTATTGACGATACATCGACTGAGGAGGATATGGAGATCAACATGCTTAAGAAAAGAATTGCCAATCAATTGGCAATTGATAATAATATGGCGGAGATTTCATGAAAATGTGTTTCCGACTTTTCTAATGTATTTCCATTATTTTGTATTTGAGGATTTTTTATGTTGGCTCTTGTAATGTGACGTGGTATTTTGGGATCTCCTATATTGGCTCTTGTAATGTGATGTGCTTGGTTTACTTTTCTCCATAAACATTTGGGATATTATGAGGAACGATGCATACTTACAAATATTGAGAGCAAATATCGAGAACGATGGTGGTTGAATGCTGAAGACCTGTTCCAGTGCTTGGCCATATGCATTAATTTGACTGGAATTTGTGTGCGGGCATACGTAAAGTTACGAATTCAACGTAAAATTTAATTTCAAAACTTCTCGACATTTTGATGATTTTTTCTGGAATTTTTCAATTTTTTGGGATTTTATGAATTTTTTTTGAGATTTTTATGAATTTTTTGGATTTTTTTAATTATTTTTATTCCATTTCTAAAAAAATGGATTTATGTTCCTGAAAATAGAATTTTCTATTATTTGTCAAACGGGTTTTTGTTTCAGGAAATAGAAATTTTGTGCTGTTATCAAACGGGTTTCTGTTCTAGGAATAGAAATTTTTAGTCGTTATCAAACGAGTTTTTTTTCTCAGAAACTCATCCAGGAACCAGAAATAAAAAAATCTATTTCTGGCTCAGGAACTCATTCCGGAACAGAATGATTATCATTCCAGAAATTT